>CAJQUW010008680.1:0-587500 GCA_907163375.1 Prostheceraeus crozeri
AACGAAAATATTAAATAAATCTACTACTGTTCAGGACATCTGTGAGTAGTATTTAAAAACAAACTAAACATGAGTTCCAGCAAAATAATGACTATGGGTAGGCCTACCAAATCAATCAGGCGGTTGTCTGGTAGCCATGAAAGTCAAACAATCTTCATTTGGGAAGAGATTTCAGTTACTTTTGATGAGTAGGTTTCGCAGCGAAATTTGTTTTTTTGGTAGCTTACGCTTTACATAATACCGACAATGTTTTGATGTCGTCAGGCATGTCTGGTTCTTTAAAATGCGAACCTAGATTATGATTTATAGTTTTGCGAGGATCATGGTTTATGGAAAAGCCAATGTTGTCCTTAACAGCTGACTATTACAGGAAGTTGCAGTCAGAAAGCCAGTGTCGAGCACGCCACCATAAATAATTTGCGCCGCAATCGCAACTTCGAAAAATTTGTTGCGGTCGCAATCGCAACTGCAACCAAAAATTATGAAAATTGCGGTTCCAACCGCAACTTTTTGTAAACTTCATTGATGGAGACAATGATCACAAGCAGAGTATAAGTCTTAGTGTGCGCGACACATTCTCATGAAACATAAGTAGAAAATAACATGTGTAGGCCTACCTACAATCCGGGACCGAATACAGGGGACTCGCATCATCTTACATGCAGCCAAACTCCCTCGGCAATTACTTTACGAAAATGTTAACCACAAGTTTTACAATAGCAACATATCTATATAGGCAGCAGTTATAACAGTCTCCAAGCTAACAACAGGATTATCAAAATTATGGAGCACAGTTGTTGCATCCCTTGCTTCGAATACTCGATAAATTTTGCACGCCTCACTTAATGGACATGATGTGACACCTATTTTTTTAAAATAAAAGTGTGCTTTGGCCTGAATCATTTCTTCAAATATGATTTATTGTAAGTTGATGCATTTTTTGCGTATGGAATCTTTTGGAAACAATACATCATCAGTAGCATAATATACTGATGAAATACATCAATGTATGAGAACACGCTATCATTATACACACGTAGTCTGACTCTAACCAAACAATGAATCCCTTTATTAGCGTTGAATGCTCTAACTTGAAAGGGAACGACAATGTCTCCTCATTTGTTCAATTCACTACTCCAAATCTTTCAACTACAACTGAATCTATGAGAAAGCTTCGAGTAGTCGCATATCTTAGTCGGCATTCTTCATGACGTCTTGGTCCACTTTTTTCACCGACAATAGGCACAGCAAATGAAACTCACCTATGAAAATCAACTTCTATGAAAAGAATCCAAAAAATAAAAATTATTCATCTACAGTTGCTCCCTGCAACGCAGGTTTACATACTTCAGTAATGGCATAACTGCATTGGCAAGTTGGAATTCCCACTTTTTTGTTTTCCCGTTGTACTTTTAGTTGGCAGGTTTTTTCCAACTTATTAGACATCCTTTCATTCCTCATATGTAATATTAAGCATCGTTGGTCATTTCCACATGCTATATATGTACTTGTGTAGTCAGAATAAATTATAAAAAATGTATGAAAATAAAATATAAAAATAAAAATTAGTTGCTGTTAAGTTTATGGGTTTACCAGACCGGATGCACGTGTGAAACGTGACATAATCGAAGAAGATGGAATTTTAGAAGTTTTGATTTGTGGTTTATAGATAACTCCGCGGAACAGCTATAGAATTGGCACTACGCCAGACACTGACTCACTGTTAATTTTAGCATTTCTAGCTTGGAAATTAATAAAACTTGATTACCATAATCACCATAGAGATGACAACAAAACCGAGTTCAACCAATATCAAATAGATACAAAAAAACAAAGTTCAGCCAATGAAATCAACAGAAAATTGGGCATAATAGCAACCACAAGACGTGAGGTCTTTCTTGTTAACTATCTTTGAGCCAAAAAATCAGTACTCTTACAAGTGTCTCTCGCTTGTCACAGATATACCCGGCCTGGCAAATTGTTGATGTGAAATTATTACTTAACAGACCTACTCATAGAGGTGTCATTTTCACACATCAGATGCAAGGGTCCAATTCTCTTTATTCCTTCATGAAGGACATAAAAGATGCCCTTTGTATATCGTATTCATTGCCAAAGCAGATTAATCCCGCTTGTTGAACTGATCATCGTCCTTGAAAAACTGGATCAAATGTAGTTTATTTGTCAAATTTACAACAGTTCATTTTTCCTTGCTTACATGCGGCAAAACTTCATGTTATTTACATTGATATTTCAATTGATGCTGAAGACCATGATGCTTTTTGAGGCCAATAACAAAGATGCATTAAATGCATTAGATAATCATTAAATAGCTCAACAGTAGCCTCAAGCTCTTGGAGGCATGCTTGACAGCAAACAAGACTTCGTTGTTGACATCTAGTAGGGAGTTATGGTGCTTGCATAGGTTGCATGCTTGCTTGATTGTTTGTCTGAGTCAACAATAATTTTTGATGCCTTCATTCTCATTTTAGCTTTTCGGTAAATGCAAAATTTTTTTCTAAATTTTGCGTGATATATTTTATCCGGGGTATTTGCTTTGAGTCTATTTGGCACACGGAATATTTCGCTTGGCCGGAAATATGGGATTTCAAGATATTCGACATTCTATTTGGCCGATATAATAGTAAACGTGCTTAATAACTAACATTGTTTTATTGTATAAATAAGCAAGAACGCCAAATTCATCATCGAGCGCTTTCGTCCGTTCTATGTCATGTTGAACACGGAAGGGAATAGCAAATTAGCGGCATGAAGATGTTGTTGCAAAAGGTCAATAGTCGGTCAAGAAGGCGTACATGTCCTTCACACAAGGGTCGGGTGCGAACCGTTAAATGCACAATGCCTCGTGGATGGACAATAGGCGGATATTACGACGACGCAAAAGATGTCATATGTGGTCCCGAAAAGAATCCTGTTTTTGTTCGTGTCCCTTTTGTAGGCGACTGTGCTGCCTCTCTTTTCAAGGGTTCACTTTGTGATATTTAAGTGTCCTGCTGTTAAGCCAATTGTCAATTTCGACACTGTTCGTGTTCCGATTTATGTTAGTATCTACAGTTTCAGTGCACTTGCAGTAGCAAGTATACTTGCAGAAGCGGAAGGCGGTTCGGTGACAGAATTCGTTCGTCCATAGGTAGGCTCGGTGTTCCCAATTGGCTTCACAGCACAAGCCGCTGTCTACGGCGGTCCAATCGGCCAACATCTAGTGCCATTACTCGTCATCTTCAATTATGATGTTGACAACGCGTTGGATCGCTTAAGATTGTTTTCCGCCCTCATAATTTCTAGCTATTGTCCATCCACTGGACATCGTACATTAAACGGTTCACACCCGACCTTCGTGTACAGAAAGATATCTTGTTCACTCAACGTCTGCCTTGGTGACTAACCGACTATTGATCTTTTGCACTAACATCATCATGCTGCTAATTTGTTATTCACTTCCGTGTTTAACATGAAATAGAACGGACGAAGGTGCTCGTAGATGAATTATATGTTGTGTTTATTATAAATTAGGTAGAGGTCAAATTTCTTTCGTGATTTTTGTGTTGAATGAAGTTGCCTAATTTTTTCTGATATTCGATAGTCCATGGTTATCACCACAGCTGAAACGGCACAATTTTGTTCTCGCGGCCATTACCACGGTTGCGCGGAAATGCTGATTGTCTCACACACCAGTAAACGATGGAACTTGTCAACAAAACACCAATGCAGGTGTTCCTTTTATTTGGGGTGTCTGTATAGTCGCTTTCAGGTAGACAGGAAGCAAGGCTGTTTCGCAAAAGCACTCATTGTTTTAAGGACGAAGCATGGCCGTAAGGCGAAGCAAGAAAATAATCGTAACAGCAACAACAGACTACATGATAGCATTCGAATTTTATTTGCGCACGGATCGTTTCACAAGCAATTGCAACAGAAAATCAGTACATTCCAAATGTAATTTTCGGATTGAAGTCCCGGTTCAGTTTTTGTTGACTATATACCATATGAAACCCTATGTTCCATACAGGGTCTAGACTTTCAGTTGTGGTCAGTAGGCCTTGCGAAAGAACTGAAAGTTTTCATTGATGCAGGATTTCAACATGAAGACTGAAGAAATTTTTTATTAAAATTGACAGACAGTGTGAACTATCCATCAGCTTTTTCATGATGCAAGGTTTTCAAGACTCGTTCGATGTACAAAGAGATGCCGTTCCAATAAATTTTATCAAAAAAACTGTTGCTGAAAAATCACATGACGCGATTATTCATTTATGAAGATTCTCAATTTCAATAAACTTTGTGAAGGGTATGTTTATGTTTAGTAAACCTAGCACAAACTGGCAGGGAGTTTTAGGCTGTGTCTGGTCAGTTGTAGTCAGTAGACTCAAAAGTATGAATTTTTTGTCAATTCATTCACCTATTCCTACAGACGAAGCCACACAATACAAAAATTAAGATCGTCACTGTTAGTTATCAATTTCTGACATTGTTTCTCTCTCTTGCAGTTAACGGTGGGGTTTTGAATATACGCCAGTTCAAATACCTTTGTTCTAATTTATGATCATGTACAATGGTAGCAGAGCCAACGCCTTGGAGCCTGCCAAAGCCAATTTGAAAACCCCACCGCCAATGCGAAGTGATTCCTCCTACGACGATTGGAAGAAAGAGATCCAAGTGTGGAGGCTGCTGACTGATCTCGAGAAGGAAAAACAAGGACCAGCCCTTCTTTTGTCCCTTTCGGGTAAAGCGAGAGATGCTGCCTTAGAGCTTGATATTGTCGATATCAGCACTGACATCGGTTTGGAAATTATCATCGATCGTTTGGACAGACTATTCCTTGTTGACAGAGATAACCTTGCGTTTGCTGCTTACGAGAAGTTTGAATCTCACACTCGTTCCTCTGATTTGTCTATTGAGTCTTATCTCGCTGACTTCGATCACTTGTACAACAATGTCAAGAAATTTGGCATGATCTTGCCCGAAGGGTGCTTGCTTTTCGCTACTGAAGAGTGCCAATCTGACGCAAGGATGAGGAAAAGCTAGCCCCGTGCGACAGTGGCCCATTTGACATACCATGAAATGAGTATTTCACTGAAGAAGATTGCGGGACAGATCGGTCTCGAGCAAAGAAAGTCCAGTATTGTTGTCAAAGAGGAAGCCTTTGCATGTTCTTCGAAGGGTAGCCAGGATGGTGAGCAAGAAGCATTCTATAACCGTTGGCGAGGCGGTGGTTACCGCGGCAGAGGGTCTCGAGGCAGGAATTACAGGTCACAAAGTGCGGGAAAGCGAAAATTGAATCCCCTGGACAAATTTGGAAAAGTCAGCAAATGCAGCGTTTGTGGTCAAGATTTCATTGGGTGGCTGCCTGTCCTGACAAGGATAAAGAAGAAGCCGACGAAGACGTGAAAATCACACTGATGACAGGTGACGCAGAGAGTTCGGATCTCGAAGATACCCTCGGTTGTGCTGTACTCGATTCTGCCTGTACGAAGACGGTTTGTGGATCGGATTGGTTAAATTGTTACCTCACCTCCCTGTCTGAAGAGGACAAGTCACAAATCATTGAAACGGAATCCACTTCTACCTTCAGGTTTGGAGACGGGAAGAGATATTGCTCGTTAAAGCGGTTGAAGCTTCCATGTCGAAATATTCCTCTCTCTCGGCAAGTGTTCGTTGAAACTGATGTTGTTTCCTGCAAAATTCCACTTTTGTTGAGCAAGATTTCAATGAAGAAAGCGGGAATGAAAATTGATTTTGCAACAGATGAAGTGACCATATTTGGGCAGACATAGATTCCCACCAGCAATGCAGCAGGGCACTACGTCATACCACTCTGTCCAGAGGTCAATGATGTCTTGATTTCGTTGGATGACGAAACATCCAAAAGACCGCATGAAAATTGCAGAAAAATTGCACAAGCAATTTGCACACGCTTCAGCGAGCAGACTGGTTAATCTTTTACGAAAGGCTGGAAAGTTGGATACTGATCTGCCTGGTCTGTTGCAGACAGTAGAGAAAAAATGTGAAATTTGTTTGAATACAAGAAGCCGAATCCACGTCCAGTTGTAGGCTTGCCCATGGCAACAAGATTCAATGAAACTGCCGCCCTGGATCTGAAGTCAGTTGACCGTGTTCAGTTTCTTCACATGATCGACGTTACTTCAAGATATAGTGCTGCGATCGTAGTTGACAACAAGAGGCCTGACACCATCATCGCCGGTATTTTTCCATAAGTGGATATCCGTGTTCGGTCCTCCGAAGAATATTTTGGACAGACAACGGTGGGGAGTTTGTCAATGAAAAGTTCGTCAGCAATGGCGGGCTGAAAATTTCAACATCCGAATCAAGACTACTGCTGGCGAAAGCCCCTGAGTAATGGGGTAGTTGAACGCCACAACGGAATTTTGGGCGATTCAATCAAGAAAATAATGGCTGATGCAGAGTGTGATTTCAATATCGCACTTGACTGGGCTATCGCCTCAAAGAAACTACTTACAAAATCACCATGGATTCGCGCCTAACCAAATTGTCTTTGGGTCAAATCCTTGCTATCCAAACGTTGAAACCAATGAAGTTCCCGCTCTGGAAAGTACAACAGTCAGTGAAATTGTTGCCGCAAACTTGAGTGCAATGCATTCTGCAAGAAAAGAATCATAAAGAATGAGTCTTGTGAAAAGTTGCGCCGTGCGCTTTTGAAGAATACTCGGAATAACTCTGATCCGGTGGCTCCTGGAGACGATGTTTTCTACAAACACATGAATTCTGCTGAATGGAGGGGTCCAGGACGAGTAATCGGTCAAGATGACAACAAGTTCTCGTGAAACATGGTGGCCTTTATGTTCGAGTTCATCCATCGCGGATACGGCTGGCACATAGTTCACAAGAAATGTCCGATGGAAGTCCTGCGAACGAGCCTCCATCAAGCGAACATGCCGCTGAAGTCGCCGACTCAATGCCGCTGGACCTAGATGACGACGATCAAAATGGATCTGCTTGTATTCGACCCGCAGAATGTAATGATGCTGGAAGCAATGAGTCTGACTTGGATAGAATGGATGACCCTACTCCGCGGTACGAGACTCATCCATCTGACGAAAGCGGAACGAAGAATTCGACAAGAAAACCGGCAAAAGGACAGCGAATCCAGTTCAGATGTGATTCAGACAGTGAACTTGCAACGGTCGACGTTCTGGGAAGAGCTGGGAAGGTAACCGGTCGGAATAGACATTGTTTCAATGTAAAATATTCAGATGGCACTGTACGATGGATCGACCTAAGTAAGGTCATGGATTACAGAGAAATTCAAGATGATGAGGAAATCTTCAATGCTGACATCGGAACGTGGGATGATGCGAAAGACCGAGAAATGAAACTTTGGAAGGAAAATGATGTGTACACGGAAGTACAAAATTCTGGTCAAAGGACTCTATCTTGCCGATGGGTGATTACTGAGAAAATCGTGAATGGTGAGAAAGTTGCCAAAACACGTCTCGTTGCAAGAGGATTTGAAGAGCAACTAGAGGAAAGAACTGATTCTCCAACGTGTTCAAAAGAGAACTTTCGATTGGCTCTAGCTATCCTTTCGATACGGAATTGGGAGCTCAAATCCATGGATATCAAAGCTGCATTCCTGCAAGGAGACCAGATCAATCGAGATGTTTATCTCATTCCTCCACCAGAAGCAGAAACTGAAAAACTGTGGAAACTGAATAAACCGTTTATGGTCTTAACGATGCTGCTCGGGCATGGTATCTGAGCCTGAAAACGATACTGGAGTCTCTTGGTGCCCGCAATTCCGGCATTGATAATGGATTGTTTACTTGGTGTGATCAAAGTGGTGAATTAACCGGCATAATTTGTGTACATGTGGATGACATCTGTTTTGGTGGAACAGAAGAATTTGAGAGGAACGTGATCAGTGAAATTTGTCAACGCCTCTCCATCAGCAAAACTGAATCTTTGTGTTTCAAGTATCTCGGTTTGTCTCTGTCAAAGAAATAGTGGCATCTTCCTTGAACAAGCCCACTACGTGCAGGAAATTGACGAAATTTCGATCAAGGACAAAAGGAAGGACCGTCCTCTGTCGCAAAAGGAACAGGCTGTTTTTTCGATCAATGATAGGCGCTATCAATTGGTTATCTTCGCAAACTCGTCCTGATGCGGCATTTGAAATCCTGTATCCTGAGCACCAGTATGAAACATCCATGTGTCTCAGATTTATTAGCAGCGAACAAAGTGATTCGAAAACTGAAAGATGACAAGGGAGGCATTCTGATCGATTTGAATGGATTTGATCATGAAAATGCCTGTCTAGAAGTCTATGCTGACGCATCATTTGGAAACCTGAAAGATGGAAGCTCGCAGGGTGATATGTCATATTTCTAGTGATGGCACAAGAAGGTGCATTGTGGCCATGGCAGTCAAAGAAGGTTGCGAACGTGTTGTGAAGTCGACTTCGCGGCTGAGGTTCGATGGCGAAGGGATTGAGGGTTCTGAGGCAGGCATCTATCTCGCTAAAGTTTTGAAAGATTCCTTTGGGCTGGCTCCTCGCATTCTTTGCTTTTCCGATAACGCATCTCTCATTGATGCGGTAGGAGCTACGACATCATTGACTGACAAAAGACTGCGACTTGACATCGCAATACTGCGGGAGATGGTGAAGAACGGAGAAATCCACCTTTCGTGGATACCTTCTCAAGAGCAACTGGCTGACTGCTTCACCAAGAAAGTTGCATGTAAAGACAAGATGTGTGCTTATATGCATTTGTAGTTACAAAGCAAAGCTGACCTACATGTAGATGTTTCGATGACTTTTACTCTGATATCTTTACCAAATCCGAGCTCATTGCATTTGAAGAAATTCGATCTTCCTTATATTAGTAATTTTGTAAGCAATTGCATTTGATAAGATTTGATCCTATTGTACGTTTTTCTAGAACTTTCTTTACAAGTTTCTATTCTTGTAGAGGGGAATTTGTTAGTTATCAATTTCTGACATTGTTTCTCTCTCTTGCAGTTAACGGTGGGGTTTTGAATATACGCCAGTTCAAATACCTTTGTTCTAATTTATGATCATGTACAGTCACCACTGCATCAAGCTCTTGTTTAGCTGTCAAGGATGATGCTATTTTTTTCGAAATTCGACAACATTTGATAAAATGTCTCTTTTTAAACTTTTACCTAATTCTGCGCTACTTTCGCATTAACGTTATTTTTAACAGTCACCTGCGCACAACTTTATAACTTTCTTTGTACTAGCACTGGCGTTTTCAAGTTTGGGTTCAAAAGGAGTTATCAACTTCAAGAATATGTTAAGTTTTATGAGTATCGGCTCATCCGTTCACAAACAAGCTTCAAACATGCGCCCGATGATTGGATCGACAAGATTTTTAGCAACTCATTCAATGATGACAAGGATAGACGAGATCTGACATGAAATGATCTGTTAACTGAGCAAACAAACATCCAATTACTATTTCATTTAACCGTGGTGAACTGCCCTTTTTTTCCTATGCATAGGTGTCCCGGACCGGCAAGTCAGTAAATGTACGAGTAGCAGTCAATTAATTGTGAGTTATTGAAAAAAATTAAAACGACAATGAATTTTACAACGTTTCACGCATATTGCTATTGTGCATTATTGAGTAGAGGGAAGATGAAAAGTCCGCTTTTGGCGACCATCGGCAGTAAGGTTCATTCAGACAACACAGTGCGGGGTCTAAGTGACTTTTCGAATGCTATGTAAAAAAAGTCATCTGCATATGGTCTCACAAGATCTAGAAATGCTCATCTTCAGATACAAATGTCTTCCCTAAATGGCTGAAAGATTCCGTCTAATCTGAGTCTTTTCTTTTTATGATTTCTTTGATGCCTGCTTACTTTTATTGCTATGAACTTTGAGTATTTTTTAGATTCTATGCAGGTTTTTAAAATCTATAGCTAATTGCATGACCATGAAAGTTGGCTTATGGGCATTTCCAAGAGTATGCGGCCTGAAAAATCCTCAAATAGCATGTTAACGAAGCGTTGAAAAATTAAGTCGATTTTGCTTATTTCAAAAAAAATATCACACCATGCTGGTTTGTAGACCTCTATCGTGCATTGTATTGATATGTCGAATACCATCCCATGATGGACTTTGGTGAGAAGAGTTCAGATGAAATTTGCCTGAGTCCGCAGTCCTGAGCGCTACCATATCTGCATTTTAAGAGCTGATTTCACATTGAATATGTTTGTAAAAGGTTATTCAAAAATGTGCATAAGCTCGAATTTTGAGTTGCTGTTGATGGAGCATGACATTTTTGGTGTAGGTGGGAGGAACGTATTCCTGAGCGAAAAAATTGAGATCCTTTCCGAAACATATTATGTTAAAGTAATAAACTTGAATCAACAATTTCTGCCTGAGTTTTTGTTTACTGATTTTGTAGATGTTAAATCAATTTGAGAGAATGTATGAATTCTTTTATACATGTAAATAGATACTCGGGAATCACCGAGGTGCAACGAACAAATTTCACACCAGGATGGACTTATACATTGAATATGGCTCTGCTGAATATTATCTAAAAATCATCAACATTCGATAGGATAATAAGAAAAAAGCAAATGTCTTATCGATTTTGCCAGCTGGATTTTTTAGAACCCTTTCCCTTAAAGCAAGCCTCTCCATTTAGACTAATTTAATTCGGTTGGTCAAAATGAAGTCAACAAAGAAGTTCTTCATCTGTTTCTGTATTTCTTGCGTGCTCAAACTACACAATTCACGGTGGAAAGAGGGAGTACCAATCCAAATTAATTTTGGTCGATGCATCAAACTTGAAAAAATGGATTTTCAGCGTCAATACTCCTACTAGTTCCCCCCCACTTATTTATAGCCTACTTGTCAGTCTCGCACTACCGACAAGATGTGAACTGTGCTCATCCGATTGACGATAAGCAGGTCATGATAACGCGAGCTTATTTTTTTTAAGCGTCCATGATGGGATAAATGTCTGAGCTCGTGACAACGAGCCCGATTGTGCTTCGCGCCGTGATAAACTCTTGTCATTCTTGACGTAGTGGATTGTTTTTCGTGTTCTCACGCTTAACCATTGGGGAGAAGTGTCAACAACTTTCGTGTTGACAAAGCATTCAGTAGTGGTCATATAAACGCCTGCGTAATATCGCGATTCTTCTGCATAAGTTGGGTAGAAAATGAAGCGTTGGTAAAATTATTATTTTTGAAATCATTCCTATTAGGTCCCCTACTTTGTAACTGGCAACCGTCTTCCCATATCGAAACAGTAGCATTGAATTTGTACTATTTTGCTCATTTGAGTGAAGATGGTAAACTTTCTAGAAAATTGAGCAATGATTTATTGCTTCTATTTCCTCAGAACTTGAATAAGGTTTGACCCTCTCTTAACTCCAGGGGAGGATCCATGGATCGCCCCCTAGACATTTTTTGATATTGCTCTTTTCTCATGATATTCTGTGAGTAGTGGATGTTGAAAATAGATGGGGAGATGAAATGCATCTCTGTCTTCGAATGCATGATTTCTAAGTGGTGGTGGGGAGGGTCCGGTTTGTTTTTTTTTATTCCCCTATCTTAGCATTGGTTTCAAGGTAAGGGATTTTAAGTGTTCAAGAAAGCCCATAATCTCGCATGTTATCACAATTTCCCAATAGATAATCAAAAACATTCCAATTTCTTGGTGGGAAAAAATTGTAAAATTGAATTATAGGAAATTGTTTCCACCTGATGTGACTTGAGTAGATTGAAAATTTAGGAGCTTATTGTGACCTATTAAATAGTAAGCCACGGGCTTTTCTTTTTATTTTCATATAATTTACATGCTATTTTGACATTCTTTATATGAATACAGTTTTCACATACACTGTATATTAGGTCATATACATAATATTCCATCGCATCCAGACGTGAAGGCAATAATGATCGCCATTTTTAACAAGTGATTTCATTAATCAGAGAATAATGGGCCGCAAAGTTAGTCTTAACCTGTGTTAAATTGCTTCGGCGGCCTGCGTAAAAAAATGGAAATTTGCCGCGTAGGACCACTGATTCAGTGTAACTGTTTTGTTTGGGAATAATTAACATAATTTCAATCTGTTCTAAAGACTGGCTTTAAAATCCAATTTATATTTCCATGCCGGGTAATGAAGAACAAATAGAAAGGCATTCTTTTGTTGCATTTACGCAGCTAGAGTCGGCTAAGGACGCATATTTAGTTGACCAGTGCATGGGACCGATCCACGAGCATCAATCGCCTCCTATGCGGACCGTATGTTGGTGCCCACGCGCGAAGCACAGTACCCACGCGCCTGAGCAGGCAGTGCAACGCCGTTATTGCCACCCCCAGCCACTCCGCTGCAAGCGAATGTGTATCTATTTTTAGCAGTAGGATTTGTTCTCTGTGTTCAAGGGGCTGTGTTCTCCGATGTCAGAGCAGCTTAGTTAATAACTCTTTATTGGTTCAGTCACAGAACTTGTGGCCATATGTCTACAGTCTTTTGACAATAATCACTGAACTTGTTATCCTTTTAATTCTTTTTTTGTGATTTCTACGGCCTTGCGAGTGCTCGAAAATGTCGACAGCTCGATACTCGAGTTTTGCCACTCGAGTGCTCGAATCGACTTGATAGAAATGATCAATAATATCTTTGTTATATAAAAAGACTGATCGACTTTTTTTTCTTGACCTTGTCGATAACAATAATCATTGGATTGATGACTATATGCCACATGTTAAACAGTCTTCCTCCATCTTGCAAAAACGAGTCCAGTGATTCTGAATCTGTGTTAAATCGCGCGTTAATATCAGCAGCAAGAATCACAATGAACCAAAATACATGTACGTAGAATAATTGTCAGGGACGCTTGCGTTGATAACACAAGGAAATCGTAATCATATAACCAGATATCTTAATCAGCCGTTGCAAAACTGTGAAGGTAATTCTGTTGGAACTTTAATCATAAATCATTTGCGCTACTCGCCTTCTGGCAGCAACTCAGAAAAACTGATTTTCGTCAAGTGTAATTCGGACCTGATATTTTGGTTGTCAATGGAGTCTATTTTTTTATTATCAACTGGCAAAAAACTAAAATTGTTGATAACACAGAGTTTTGCTTCAGGTGCTATTTTTTCTTTTTAATTCAATACCTCATGCACTAAAATTAACAAACCCTTCATGTTTAATCAGATTTTTATAAAGACAAGAAATCGAAATACGTTTGCACGCAGATATATAAGATTTAACATAACATCACTGTAATATAATGATGTGATGTGATGTAAGATGACGTAGTAGTCAATAATCCTAACATTTGTGCTACAACTGGTAGATTGCATGATGTGGTATTCCTATGAGAGTGATAGAAAAGTACACTTTTACACATAGTGAAGTGCTAGAATGTAGTTACATGTATTTTGAACTCCATTAGCGCCTATACTTATTGACATAGATAGAGTCCTTCTCTGACTTCGGAAAGACCAATAGAGACATACGTGACAGGTAGACATACACGGAGCACTGCATAACTGCAACAAATGCACTTTATAGATACTTCGTTAAATATTTTGTCATGTTTTATAGGACGATCAAGCTGCTACATATAATGGTGACTGAGTGCGTCCCCTGTGCTTTTGTTAAGGAATGCGATAGACCTACTTACTGCTGAATTTCACACACATTTTCGTCTCTTCTTGTCTTACATATGACAATTCTGCCCGACTCAACTCGCCTCGAGTTTGTGTCGACTTGACTGGAGGGGGAGAGCTGTAACTCCTACCTCTCGGGTCGCAGGTGGTGGATAGCGAAGGGCCATCAAAGGGATGGTTAGCTGCGAATAAACGCCTTGCGTGAATAAACAGCCCCGAACCAACAGCGGCGGTACCCTTGGGTAACGTGTCAAGGCCTGGACTGCCTTAGATATTGTCCTCCAGCCTGCTGCCTTGCAGGTTTTCCATCTGTTGATGTGAAAAGGCTAGGTCCACAACCGATATTTGTGGTTAGTGTCAGCAAGGGCATGCGACTGTAAAACTTTCTGCTCCACCCATTTCAATATGCGATGACTCATATACAAATGGCCCCGAGTGCCCGGGAGTCTTTTGGTAGACTAGGGGTGCGAAGAATGACCGGGGAGAAGAATAAACCTGATTTAAACCTGATACGTATTTGTACTGCAAACGTAGGCTCGCTCTGCGGCAGAAGCAGAGAAGTGACAGAAATGCTGGGTAGAAGAACTGCTGACGTGTGCTGCATTTCAAGAAACCCAATATAAAGGAAATGGATGCAAAATATTGGGCGACGGAGATGAGCGATACAAGCTTTGGTGGTTCTGGTGAGAAGACAAGTCGTCCCGCCTCAAGGAGGAGTCGGTATTCTTGTAAGAGATCGGTTAATTGGCAACGTGATTCAAGTAGAGAGACCAAGTGCCGCCTTCATGAAGGTGAATGGAAAATGGTTTTCGAAGGAAAGGTGTTTCTGGTAATATGTTTCACATATATCAGTATATGCCCCCCAGACAGGGAGATCTGCTGCTGAGAAGGATGATTTCTGGGATAGTCTGGAGGATGATATCTCTAGCGTTCCATTAAGTGAAATAAATAAAAAACAAAAAAAAAAGGAAAACAAGAAAGCACAACCTGTATGGATTGCGGGGGATCTAAATTTTTGGGGCATGTTGGCGCGGACAGAAGAGGTTTTGAAGATGTGATGGGTCCTCATGGTTTCGGTGAGAGAAATTCGAAGGAGAACGTATTCTAAACTTTCTGTCAAGGACACGGAATGTTGGTCATGAATACGAAACAAAGAAAGAACAAAAAAAAACAAAAGGAAAAAGTACAACAAAAATAAAAAAAAAAACAAAAAAAACAACAAAGACGAAAAAATACAAAACAAACACGTGTTTCATAAAGGTCGTGAAAAGATTGATCACATACAAAAGTGGTGATGGCGCTACTCAAATAGACTACATGCTGTTGAGACAAGATGGTCGGTTCTTTGTCGGGCGACTGTCAGGGATTTCCCTCTATCTGTGAAATGCATCCCTGGAGAGGCCTGCCTAACACAACATCGGCTATTGGTCATGGATGTACATATGAAGCAAGAAGTGAAGGCATTTAGGAAAACTTTTAACAGAAAATTGAAAGTGTGGGGGGGAAATTGAAAGATGAAGAAACGAGAAGAAAATTTGAGGAAGTTTGCCAGCAGAAAAATTAAAATGGAGGAAGCTAAATCGGAGATCAGTTGGGACCAGCTTCAATGTAATGTCATTCAGGCAGCAAAGCAAGTTCTTGGGGAAACAAGAGGACGGCCGCGACCAGTGCAGCGCTGATTGAGCCGTGGTGGTTGGTCTTGTGAGGTACAAAGAGCTATAAAGAACAAGAAATTGGCTTTCAAAAGGTGGCAGAAGTCAAAAACTGATAATGACCGTAAAATGTACAAGGGTGTTTTTGCGTCAAAATTGTCTAAGCTGTTGCAAAGGCAGAGAAGAATCGTTTTCGTGGGCAAGACATTGAGCAGGAACATCAGTAAGACCGAAACGCAAAACAAGATGTTCAGGATTGCGCGACAAATGAAAACAGAAGGGAAAGATGTGGTTCAAGGAAACTTCGTGAAAAGTGAAACAGGAGAGATTTTAGTTGAAGAAGCAGACATCAAAATCCGTTGGAAAGAGTACTTCGAAGGATTGCTAAACAAAAGCAGCAACTTCACCATCGATGAGCCATTATAACTGAAGGACCCACAGAAAGAGTGAAAGTGATGGGGGGGGGGGGGTGGGTGGGAAGGAGGAAGTACGTAGTGCTCTATGCGACATGAAAAATGGTAGAGCTCCTGGACCATCAGGCCTCTCAGTTGAACTGCTTAAGGGAGCTGGTGAAGATACTGTAATGGAGGGGGGCACTGGTGACAGTATTTCAGGAGGCAATCGACAGTGGGCGGTCTGCCGTCTCAATGGCAAAGAAGCCTGACTATCCCCATTTACAAGGGGAGAGGTGATTCTCTGGAATGCGGCAATTACAGAGGGATTCGCCTGCAACCTGCTGGAACATGGTATGAAGCTGTTTGAGAAGGTCATAGAGAAGAGGTTGAGGAAGCTAATTAGCATTGATTGCCGGCAGTTTGGTGATGTGGTTCGAAGAGGGAAATCTACAACTGATGCTGTCTTTATCCTTCGTCAGTTGCAAGAAAAGTACAGCCAAAAGAAGAAAGCTCTACCATGTGTTCGTCGATCTCGAAAAGGCTTTCGACAGAGTCCCTAGAGAAATCATCGAATGGGCAGTTGCGCAGACAAGGAGTTCCTGAGAGATTGGTTTCGGTTGTAATGTCCATGTATCGGAGTTCAAGAACGCAAATCGTGACAAAGTTTGGTCTGTCGGAGGAACTGGACGTCGGCATGGGAGTACCACCAAGGGTCAGCGCTTAGCCCCTTGCTGTTCATTACAGTGATGGAGGAAGCGTCCAAAGATTGTCGAGGATCCGGCCCATGGGAGTTGCTGTACGCCGCATGATTGGTTTTAACAGCTGCCTCCAAGCAAGAAGCCATTGATATGTTTTCAAGATGGAAGGATGGTTTAGAGGGGCGTGGCTTGAAGATCAACGGGGCGAAGTCCAGGGTCATGGTAACTGTGAAGAGCAAAGAACGCACCAAGTCTGGAAAGTGCCGTGCAGTTGTTGTGGCAGGGGAGTCGGAGCAAACTCGATCTTTTGTGTTTCCTGCAAATTGTGGTGTCACAAAAAGTGCTCCCGATTGCGATCATTTCAAGGAATAACAGGCTTCCGATGTCCGAAGTGCGCGGATGTTCCCAACTCGCCTGAGGATGATTCACTTAATGTGAATGGGATCGTCCTACAAGAGGTCCAAGATTTTTGTTACCTCGGAGATGTCGTGGACTCAGAGGCAAGCGCAGAAGGAGCGGTTCGGACTCGCATCGCGGCTTCATGGACGAAATGGAGAGAATTGGCCAGTCTTCTTACCAACAAAGGCATCCCATTGAAGTGTAGAGCCCATGTGTATGAGATGTGTGTAAGATCAGTTCTCATCTACGGCGCAGAAACGTGGCCCCTCAGCCTAAGGCTGGTTGAACTTCTGAGAAGTACTGACAAACGAATGCTGAGGTATATGGCAAAGGTCAGGTTGAAAGACAAAGTTACAAGCGAAGAAGTAGCGAGACGCTGTGGTTTGCCCGAACTTCCAGTCCGCCTGCGGCAAAGACGTCTGCGCTGGTTTGGCCACGTAAGAAGAGCCAATGGTGACGTCATTAATGAAGTCTACAACTTGTCAGTCGATGGTTGCCGTCCACCTGGTAGACCTAAGAAGACTTGGCAAGCCTGTATCCATGAAGATCTGGAGTCTCTGGAGGTGTCGGAAGACATTGCTCTAGATCGTTCGAGATGGAAACGGGTCATCGCATCTACGTCCAGCCCCGGAACCGGGAAGAAGAGACGCAAAACGAGGAAGTAAAGTAAGTAAGTTGACTCGACTCTAGATTGGCAAAACCCAATTTGCAGGGCCCAGTACTTCAATGGTGTAGGTGTCTCGTCCACAGAACCACACTGTTTTGTACTGAATGATATGTTTTAAATAAATTACTCGCAAGAGGAATGTCGCTAGACGTAGGCAGTTTTTGCGTCTTGTTGTGTTTCGCATTTGCCTGATGAACTCCGCGTCGTGTTGAAGGTGAATTTCCGACGAGTAGAAGCCTTTGAAGCAGACATACTGATCATCTGTTCTCGCTGATTATAGCAAGCTTGGTCCAGCCAAAGAAGTTCTTATATCTGCTATTGTGTGAACTAAACTCATGAAATTCCCTTCCCCTTACATGCAGGCTAGTGCGGTAAAGTTTTATATCGTGATACTTCTTTCTTCTCGATGTCTTCGGAACCGCACTAGTCAACAAAAGAAGCCGTACATCTGGATCATTCAGTTGCAGCAATTGCGTACAACTACACGTTAAAAGCACCTGTGAGCCGATATTACTACCGATCAGGGTCACCACTCTCAAAAATACAAAAAAGACTTGGCATATAAGTAGTATATACAAGTATAGTAAGCATTCTCAGTCAACATTTTTGATATTTCATTATAGATTCACGAATTCATGCACCTTAAATTCGTGAATCTACAATGAAATATCAAAAATGTTGACTGACAATGATATTCAAACTGACCGCTCCTGAATGACCGGCACATATGAGTGCTTAGATAAAATAACTACTCCTCTAAATGACACGCTCAACTGAATATCATGCTTTAGACCTAAGGAAGTTTAAGGTATCAGGAGCAAGTCCGCAACTAAAATCCTTGGCCATAAATTCTAACAACTAAAAGTTACATGATAATAGCCTGAATTAAAAAGTGTAAATGATCATGAAATATATTAAAGTATAATCTAACTTCGACAATGTCTAAAAAGTACAGGATCTGTAAAACCAGAAGAGAATCTCATAAACAATCCGCAATCGATAGAACTCCATAACAATACAATAAAAATGCGTGATGTATAAAGCAATAAAAGAACCTCAAACAATCCGCAATCGATAGAACTCTATAACAATCCTAAAAGCACGTGATCTATAGAACTCTTGAAATAATCTCTGAAGAACACGAAATATCTCAAGCGTTTCAATCCTTCAAAAAACAAATGTTGTCTTTCGAACATATTGTCGATCACGGAGTTCGCAATCACATTGTCACGTTCCCTCTGAGTGTCAAGCAGTTGTCTTCGTTTTGCCTTCAGTTCTTCCAAACGCTGCTCTGCTTTCTCCATTTCTTGATCAATTTCTAGGAAAGCTCGTTTAGCTTGTGTCGGAGTCTGCCTCACAAAAACTCCGAATTGACGTCTCTTCGTCACTTCGTCCTCTCTTCGTTTGCGGATTTCTTGTAGATCGACCTCGCGCGACGAATCGATTCTATCAATTCTGGACATAATGTGTAGGTCTCAAAGGTATCTCGATTGAAGTAATCGAGAATTCTGCTCACTGAGTTGTACGTTTCCAGGGACATGTTCGTTTTGTAATCATCTTCTGCGTGCTTCATTCGAGAGAAATCTCTCTCAACTATCATGTTTTGAGGACAAAATAACATGACCCGTTCAACCAAAGCCAATATACACGGGAAGTCTTTCAACAGACCAGAAGAATACAGCTCAACGAAGGTGTTTGATTTGGCTTCAGGCAACCTCAAACGAAGTGAAGCCAACTCATCACTCACCTTGGCTGGAATGCAGCCGACGCTATCGCACAGTTTGATTAATCGATGGAGCTTCTTCGTGTCAAAGGAGGCACACTACGTGTGCAACAGATATGAATACCTCGTGATTGGAGATGACAAAAATTTAACAAAACGCTTTATAAATCCATGTACTTGTTCGACCAATATATCAGACCAAATGCGTCGAATATCACTGATTTCTGTGTCATTCAATGTTTCGATATATAAACTAAGAGACGGAATATCTTTGGAAAAAAGAGATCATTGCTTGCTTTTGATTTGAAGTAGATAGGAATACTAGATTCCTGATACAACTTCTTCATATAATTTGAAGGAGACAGATCGATCGAATGTCCAAGTCAAGTAAGCATTTTGTCAAGCATTTCAAGCGTGTAAAACAGCAGTGAATGTGAATTCAAATCCCCACTTTGTGTAAATTGAGTAAAATACTGAAGAGGTGCAAGGTGAATAACAGACTGGTCAAGATGAATCATAAATGCCTTATCACTGGTCATCATAGCCTTCAACTTTTCATTATTAGAGATGAACACAATCTTTAGGATCAGCGGATATTGCAAACATACTTCTTCAACCATTCTGTATAAAGACAGAAATCTAGTGGGGCAATGATGAGGAATTTTATTCAACCCCTGCCTGACCTGGCATTGTTTTAATATGGACATAACTTTCGGCTTGTTCTCGAGAAAGTTAGACAGTTGTTCAACGAATGAAACCGCGGAACATGGTCATGTTTCAAAGTATCTTTTTGAAGAAGATTCCCCAGATGAGAACAGCAACCTGTCGTATCAATGATATTCGGGAATAATTCTTACAGTCTCGAAACTACTCCGGATTTCGCACCCCGCATGCTGCTACAATTGTCGGTCATGACAAACTGAATTCTTCGAGGACACGTTGACATGCATCCAGCATAGCTTCATCACTAACCAAGCAGGGGTTTTCAAGTTTTAAGGCAGAAGAGCTGGACTTTGGGAATTCCTCAGTGTCCAGATCTGTCTCCAATTCTACAGTAGGAAGATACCGAAATTTGCAGGTGAAATCATCAGTAAAATAACAAATCCAAAATTCAATACGAATTTTCTTGTGATAGGTGCTTTCATCGAGTTGAATAGAGAACATTTTCTGAGATAACTCAGATTTAACTTGGTTCTTGATGAAAGGTCCAATAGCAAAATTGCAGATGTATTGAGCACAATTTGAACAATGATAACAAAGTCACACAATTTGAACAATGATAACAAAGTCACACGATTGAACAATGATAACAAAATCACATATGGATAACGAAATCACACACTCCTCTGCCCCAACCGAACGTCACTGGTTCCTTCGAGAGAAGAATTTGTCCAGTCATCGAAGCGGCATAGTAACAAAAACGAAATACTGACCTCATGCTTTTTTCGAATCACGAGAAGCCAAGTTGTCTAAATGCAAAAAGCTCAATGTCAATTTCACCAATGTCAGTACCTCGCATATGATTCTTCCCCCAATATTTGGTTTCTGTTACCACGTATTCGCACGTTCATTCATGATAATTAAAATATTTTTTAGCGCATTTAATATCACATCATGAATCATGAAAACAAATTTAACATGTACAAGCATCATTCGAATACAGGCTTGCTGTTCATGGGAATGATATTTCAGAAAAAATGATGCACTATACAGCCTGACTACCAAACTGATTGACACATTTTAACTCACTTATGGATAAAAATTAGACTTCTATAAAAAAATGAATAAACCATTCTTGTCTTAAAAAAGACCAAAGCAGACTGGTCTGTTTAAAAATACCGAGTGGTCACCCTGCTACCGATACGTCATTCCTTTTTCATAAAACTTACACAAGGTGATAAGATTTCTTCAACCATTTTGAATTTGTGTTACACATTCTTGAAAACATTCTCGAATAAACACATGTGTGATGGGAGGGGGATGAAATCTTCCGGGATGGGAAAGACCAAGAAGCGCTCTAATTGTCAAAATCAAAGAAATTTTGGTGACATTTACAACAATACAAAAGCTGCAGTGACCTCCACGGCAGGAGGTGTGGTTGAACCTGAATACTATCAGGATACTACTTACATACTAGCGTTCAGTAAACCCTAGAGATCGAGTCACGTAAAACAATTGAGCGAATTTTTTTGAGTGTTTTAGCTAATGAGCATGCCGGTAATATGCTTGTCCGTCATAATTACCATTTTGCTTCAATCTATACTAATGTTGGATTGAGCAACATAGAGTAAGACTAAAAAATTTAGCTTTTGATATTTCAAGTGCTAGCTTTTGTACACCTTTTGTTCTTCAAACTGTGTGCAACTGTGGTGCATATTGTTAATTACAAAACATTTCATTAATGATACTTTTAAATGCACATGTGCAATTGTGCATGCATATTTTTTAACGTCACACTATACAGTATATCATCAAATGAAATGGATGGATGCAATCATTTACGAAAATCGCAAAATATCGTAAAAAATCGTAAAATATCTTCTGTCAGGAAATGGACTTTCGATTGTTTGTTTTTTTGCCTTGAAAATAAAATTAATGAATGTATTAATTAGTTCTACATGTGTAGAAAACCTGGGGTTGTAGGTTCGAATTCGGACACCAGTATATCTTTTGCATGGCATGGCCTATCGTTATCTTATTTAATCCATTGTTGGTGAAAACCAGTGGCGTCTTCTCCGTACTTGCGAGGCATCAAAATTTCAAACATTTGAGTGGCTGACCGGTCGTAAGAAACACAAGAAACTGTTGGCCTTGCCTCCTTTTTTCCTCGAGAAAATGTGGTCTGGACAGAGAGGGGATATAGTGATCTCAGGTCCTTGAGTAAGGCGGTTAAGCGACATAAGCAATCACTTCTCATGTGCACTTTCACTTAACCTTCAAAAATGTTCGGGAAATTGTTATTAAGAATTCAGCTTTTATGAAAATTAATGTTGTAGCATAAAAGTGTTTGGTATAGAAATGGTATTCAAATGCCTAGTGAAGGCCTATGGTCTGGGCGCACGCGACGCCACTGGTGAAAACATGTGTTCTGCACAAAATTGTTAAAGAAACCAAATAAAGTTCAATACTCCTAACCAGACGTCCCAACTTCTTGAGCGCATCCCAATGTTTGTTGAATCCTGATGTCCACCCGTCCAAATAATTGAAATGACTCTAATATTCTGAAAGTGTTTGTTGTTTTCATGATATTTGACGCTTTTAATCAGTGTTTATCAATAACAATGCTTTATTTTCCCCAGATGCAATCGAACGATGTGAGCTCGTCGGAGTGGTGGAAAGATCCTCGTTTCGAACACTTCACGAATCATTATCAATACTGTACGGTTTGGATGCGTCAGTTCGGTGGGACAACAGCAGAAAGCGAGTACACTCGTCGTCTGGCTGCCTGGAAATGTAACCTTGCAGCAGCTGAGATGGAGTCACTTCGACAAAGTCACAATGAGACTTTAGCACGCATGGATCAACTTCGTCAGACGATCTTGCTGAAACAGATAGCACCCAGTGCAAAGGCGAGACGTCGATCGAAGGCGCGGAAGAAGAAACATTCTCGAATCATGGAGGAAAAATCGAAATCAATGGAGATTGAAGTACAGGAAGAGATAGACGAAGATATGCTGGATTTTTTCCTCGCTTCCCATCGACATAGACAGGAGAGAGATGCAGGAAGGGAAGTGAATGAAGACGCATTGAAAGAGAAAGCGCCTCGAGAGCGGCCCGGTGCTCGCAGGACACACCAAATGCAAGCTTTGTACGGTGATGACGCTCTGAAGATAGAAAGTTTAGAAACTGAACTGCAACTTGCATTTGATAAAAAACTATGATCTTCATCAACCTCAATTGTGGCCTAACCTTCCGTTGAATATGTCCCTTTTCTAAACTTCGTGAAGATATTTTGATTTATTTGCATCATTGTTTTGCTTTTAATTTCATGGACATAGCACAGCTGTTTGTTGATTAAGAGGTATTTGTATACTTTGATACGTATACCTCTACCCTTGTTGCACTGAGAGCATGGGGAATTTTACCAATTGTCGAATTGTCTGAGGAAGCTGAATCACCAGGTGTAATTCGAATTTTCAATAGTTAAATATACATGTATGTTTATTTACGATTTTGTGGCTTGAGCAGCAGGGCTTGAAAAAAATTATTTGTAGTTATTAATGATAATTTGATTGAACACAGAAAATTGATTGATTGATGGCCAATTATTGCATGTTGCCATAGACCATGCTTCCTTTAGTTGAAGTCTCATAGGCCTACACAGCACTCAACATATAAATCTCATCAAAGCTCTATGCCGACGAAATTGTTAAAAATTTCTTTTAACAATGTGATGATAAAGAATCAATTAAGACTTGAATTTTAGTGTGCTTGATGAGTCATGTGCTTCCATGAAAGGTCTAGACCTCTCCAAAAACAGCACGGAAGGCATGTAGGCCTAACAAATGCAGAAAAGAAATAAACATGTACCGTAAACTGGGGTGAGTTCGCCCACTTTCACAGATAGCATATTGTTTTATTTTTTACGTTGCTGGAATATCAATTTGTCCTTTTCTTCTTTGGCGCCAACTTGCTAGTGCACGAACATGTCTTTTTGTAAATATAGTGTCTTTAGAAGGTCAGTTTATAAAAAAAATAGCGGTGGAACTAAATACATAACATTTTCGCATTTTTCTGCCTTGGTCGTACTTCCTGCCAGCTGTTCTATTGGAAATACTTCATCAACTTTTAAATGTAGTGAAACGTGAGAGAGAAGTTTAATCTTGAATATAATTAGCATCAGATTTGTTGTTTCTCTGTAATTCATAAGGTGGGCCATTTTTTGTACTTGGGGTGAGTTCGCCCACTTTAGTGGGGCGAGTTCGCCCATCGTCTATTTTGTGCTTATCAATAACAGTTTGACTTTGAAAGTCGCTTGCAGACATAGCAATTTTGTAGAGAATGTCGTACTGCGTGCTATGATGATATTCAAATTGAAATATTAACAATAGCACTCATAACTGGTGCAGCACAAACGAAGCTATATCAATGATATCGATCAAACCATAGCTTCGAATTACATAGTCATCATTCACGCTATGCATACAATGACTTATCAAAAATCGAACTTGATTGTTTGAAAATTGAGTCAAAGTTAGGTTTCACTGCCTATTCATTCATCCGTTCTCAGTCATGCGCACGTACAATCCAGTTGTTGGTGCCTCAAGACGTCGGCAATATTCTGATGATTCCCTTGATGAGGCTATCAAAGCCGTCAAGAATGGAATGTCTATTCGCAAAGCTGCTGCATCCTTCAGTGTACCACGATCGACCTTGAGAGATCAGTTAAAGGGTCGTCATCCCCGAAGAAGTGGAGGCCAATGCGTTCTTTCTCCAGATGAAGAACGTATCATATCGCAAAACATCGCTACAATGGCTGACTGGGGATTTCCCGTGAAACCTTTTGACGTTCGAATATTAGTGAAAGGCTACTTGAAGCGTAAAAACAGGGTTATTCCAGTCTTCAACGATGGTATGCCTGGTGATGACTGGTGTAGAGGTTTTCTTCTTCGGAATCGTTCTGTTTTGAGACAACGATTGTGCCAGAACATTTCACAGAAAAGAGCTGAATTGTCAATTGATACAATGAATGCATACTTCGAAAATCTGCAACAGGAGTTGGGTGATGTTCCTCCATCGAATATCATCAATTTTGATGAGACTAACTTATCAGACGATCCTCGAAGTGTGAAATGTATATTTCGCCGTGGTGTGAAATATCCTGAACGGATAATTAATTCAACAAAATCTTCAACGTCCATCATGTTTGCCTGCACTGCTGATGGTAAGATGCTGAATCCTTATGTAGTTTACAAAGCCGAACATTTACACGACCAATGGATACAGGGAGGGCCCAGAAACGTTCGCTATAACCGCTCCCGATCTGGTTGGTTTGATGGTGTGTGCTTTAGTGACTGATTTGAGAGCGTGATTCTACCATTCACAAGGAATTTAGCTGGCCACAAAGTCATCATCGGTGACAATCTTGCTTCACATTTTTCTCGTGATGTGATTGAGAAGTGCTTGGAGAACGATATCGCATTCGTTTGTTTGCCTCCAAACGCAACCCATTTGTGTCAGCCGTTGGATGTATGTGTTTTTGGCCCTATGAAGAGATATTGGCGAGCTGTGCTTACTGAATGGAAATCGAAAGAAGGACGTAAATGCAGTGTGATGCCCAAAATTTGGTTTCCACGCCTCCTCGATCGACTTTTGGTGAGACTATCACCAACCATTCAAGATAACATAGTAAGTGGGTTTCGAAAGTGTGGAATTTACCCGGTCAACAAATATGAAGTTATCTCACGAATTTCCCGCACTCTTTCAAGTGATCAACAAAGTGAAGTGCGTGAAGCTGTTTCAGGAGTTGTGTTAGATCGTTTGAAAGAGCTCTCGACGCCCCCAGGCCCAACTGGTGACCAACCAAGAAGAAAGAGAAAGCTCAAAGTGCAGCCAGGCAAAAGTGTCACTGTGAACGATATCATGATGGAGAACTCTGACAATGAAGAAGATCAAGATGGAGACAATGTGATTGTGACTGATGAAACGCATGAAGCACATTCCTTGCCTACGGAACCTTTGGGGCTTCCAAGTTTTGAAGTTGATTCATTTGCTTTGATTCGGTTTATTTCTGATGGTAGGCCCACTGGTACTGCCTACCATTACATCGGAAAAGTCTTGTCAAAAGTGAATGATTCCACTACAAAGTTTTCTTTCCTTCGGCGACATGATAACTACTTTGTTTTTCCAAACATCGTAGACGAGATGCCTGTTGACAACAGTCAAATTGTTCAAACTTTAACTTTGCTCACTATTAATCGTGGTCGTTACACATTCCTTGATAATTTTGTTTCTACAAACGTTCGTTGATAGTGTCTACCTGTCTTGTGTTCAATGATTCGTTCGTTTTTGTTTTAGATTATAGAATGGGTATTTTGGACTACAAAACTGTTTTTCATTGAATGATAAACGTTTCTTCCAATCTATCTATTCAGTATTGAATGCAAGAAGAATCAAAGTTAAATTAATGTGTCAAAAATAAGATCAAATGTCGAATGAAAATGTTAAATTATGTAGGGATTAATTGTAGTTATATGCACTATAAACATGAACCAAAATGAGTATAATGCAGTTCTAAAGAATTTCATCAGTCATAATAAAAAATTCGTTTGCGATTTCATCAAATGGGCGAACACACCCCACTCTATGGGGTGAGTTCGACCGGGTAAATAAAGATATCTATATCAAACAAGAACGACATATACAAATTAATTGGTATAGGATATCATGGGCATGGATAAGACAGTATCAAATCTATATTCATTTCGGCTGCATAAGAAACTGAGCAATTAATATTTTGAATGAAGTGTTTCAAAGTGGCCGAACTCACCCCAGTTTACGGTAAAACTAAGATTTTCTATTCATCAACAAAACATGTCATAATGTACAATGCGCGAGCTGAAGCTCGTTATCGTGCCATGACAGTTGCTGTTCTCTCCTGTGCCAATTGGATTATCCTCATCTTGCTATGCCATTCTCCGACTCTGATAAAAATCTTCAGAATCGGTACTGGAGTATGTGATCAATAATCCAGCTCCTTCTTTTGTCACTTTTCTTCTTTCACAGAGGCGACTCGTTAGTTGAAAGATAAAAAGAGGGAAACTTAAGCACTACTCGATTGATGCACAGGAACGGTTTGCGTGGTGTCGATACAGAAACAGGGTAATCATCGCCTTACTTCTTCGGTCGGTACACTTATAAAACATTTGCGTCGTTGGTACATCAAGTATCTTCCAAGGATCTCGTTAAGCAGTGTAGATT
The DNA here is from genome assembly GCA_907163375.1 of Prostheceraeus crozeri. Taxonomy (NCBI): domain Eukaryota; kingdom Metazoa; phylum Platyhelminthes; order Polycladida; family Euryleptidae; genus Prostheceraeus; species Prostheceraeus crozeri. The sequence continues at coordinate 27,113 of CAJQUW010008680.1, forward strand.
AAATGGCGACGCAACTTTCCACCATCACATCGACACTGAAAGTCACGGCGTCGATATGATGACAGTTTATGCTATTTTTGAAGCAAAGTCAATAAGGTCGAATGACATTCAATTATGCAATTATGGAAGTCTTCGGGCAGGCTATTGACAGGGTTGCTGTGGGTGGGATATCCATGGGTATTGAGGCCATCCCCACAGCTCCCACATGCAGCGCTTCTATGGGGATTCTGAAGATTTTTTAACATTCACTAGAAGCAATCAGAACTGACATATCACAATCAACTTTGATGTTGAATTACAAAGTAGGCCTATCACCCAGCCTACCCAATTCGCCACTTTAAATGCATGAAATATCAATGCTGATCCGTTTCACATTAGTAACACGTTCAATAATTGAATGACTTATAATGATAGTTCCAGGTGTGTCAAGGACGTCTGAAGTGGAAGAATTCTGCAAGTCTTCTTTACTGCAGATCCGCATGGATACTTACAAAGGCTATTAGCTATAATAGTAGGCCTATAAACAGCTCAGACAAAATTACTTGTGATATAATTAAGCTTACGTGATAAATGCGATTAATCATTATTGACCTAGATTTTAAGCTAATTTGTTGCGTCCAGCCCCAAAAGCAAGACACATGAAAATGTTGAATGATTTTCGTCGGATACATGAACAGTGTGGTAAAGATTTCTCACACAAAATCATTCAACTGTAAGCCATCTACTCGCATTGCAGTCATAGTTATAATGAAAGCTCAGATTTTTCACTTGTCCACGACAATTGTCAGAACTTTTATTTTCATCTAATAGGCATCCTTAACTGCACACTTAAGTGTACCACAATAAATGGTTCATTGTACTGTATTTCAACACCATGGAAAAATGGGTCAACATGATTCACTGAGCAATAAACGATGGCTGTAATACACATTGATAGACCGCAAACATATAGTGAAGGCGTACATAAGTATTTTTGACAGGTGACTTTTTTGTGACAGAGTGACCATTTGCAAGCACTGGCAGTGTAGCAACATATGATTTTTTTTAAAATTTATGTTCAACCATGGTGTCTTTGTATGCTGATGGACTTCCTATTACTTGAAAATAGCACCAACCAAGCGAATGAAAAATCCTCGCATTATGAACCTCAAATACCAACTTACAGGACAGCCCAGGATTATACTCTCACAAATGGAACACGTGAAACTCGTAACACTCAAAACAGCCATATACATGCACTTAGAATTATTTGCAGTAAAAATCGCATCTTCACGAAAAGCAGCTGACCGAAAATATTGTGGGAACATTAAGGTCCTTCAGGACTTAAACTAACAGTTAAAATTTAAATAGATATATTGATAAATATTCATGCTTGCTTTTGTGAAACATACTGTACTTAATAACGATTGTCTACAGCAGGGGTGCGCAACCTGCGGCCGTAGCAGAGGCAGAGTGCGCCCGTGACAATGAGAAGTAAGCCTAAATGAAAAAGAATATTGCATGTACATGTATATTGCAAATACTTGCAGAGTTCAAGGCAATTGAAAAACAATCGTCACTATAGCAGCATGCTAGTCACCTTGTAACTGTCGAACACCTTTATGCTCATGATGCTTGGAAAAATGCGCGTCCGCAGGCGCGATGAAGGCGTTCAAGCAGTTCGATAACTCATGAATAGAATATTTTAGGGAAATTACATTCATGTGCATTCATGGCTAGAGTCATCAGCTAAAAGAAACAGAAGGGACAATTGTAGTTAGCTCGAATTGTTCGCGCGCGTAAGCTTCATGTCCATGGCCTGAATAAGGATGCCTGCTAGATCATCGGCCCTGTGATGAATGAATGAATGAATTTTGTATTGCTCGTGATTCCTTTATGAATCATTACAGTAGCTTGTTTCCTTCGGTCGCCCTTACAAAAACATGCTTTCAACTTTTCAAGTGCTATGAACACCTTAAACTTAAAATCTTTTCGGGTCAAAAATGACCGTCGGTCGAATGTGGGTTAACTTGTTAAATCATTCTTTACGAAGTAGTCCTTTATGCGATTTCAACTGCGTCATTCATCAGGGAAACCTAATTTGAGTGGTGGAATATAAAAAGGATTGGTGATTGACCTAGTTGTTTGCACACATATTAAGTGCGGCCGTGGTTCTTTCGGCCTTCGAAATGGCGGCCGAAAAGTGAAAAAGGTTGCGCCCCTGGTCTACAGCGAGGAATTTAAGCATTGTACTTTTGAAATGAATGTGTGTGTATTTCCTGAGAATGCTTCGCATGACATGTATACATGATGTTATGTAAGCTTAGGTTTGATTTCACTTGATGAAGACTTGGCTTAGTGTTATAACAGCGAATCTCAAAACAGCAAACGGTGAAAGGGGAATATAAGAAACATCGAAATTTCAAAACAGCGAAATATGTAGGCTAAATAGCTTACTATGCAATGCTCGAGTGTTGTGCAGAACTAAATACATACTCGTATTAATGTTTCATCTCAACATTTTAATAAGGTCATGTTTCCTTTAGTGTACATGTACCCGGGACGAACACACCAGATGCTTTTGTTAAATATTTGGCAAATACTTGACAATATTTTACTAAACTTCTACTAAAATTTTAGCAAATATTTATCTAACATAGCTGATGATTTGCCAATTTTTAGCAAATAGCAAATTATTTGGTAAAATTCTAATAAAATGTCTCAAATTTCTCTCTGATTTTATCTTACACAACTCTTACGTGAATTCCCAACAAAAAAACATTCTAAAACAGTTCAGAAAATGTCGTGAATTTTCTATAAAAACATTCCAAAAAATGTTATATGTTCAAATGACAATACATGAGAATATGATGAAAATATTATCTTAAAACATTTTTAGAATGTTTTCTAGACATGCCCCAATATTTTGCCACAACATATATCGTAGATGAACTGTAGTTTTATCAATAAAATGTGAGCATCCTGCGAATCCACTTAATGAGTCAAGATGAAACTAAGTTTAACGATGTGTAAATATATTGCATTATAATTATAACATGTATAATTTACACATCATAAAACTTGTGGGTTTGATCTTGACGCATAAAGTGGGTTCGCAGACCGTTCACATTCTATTGATAAAATTACAATTAACCTACGCCGTAGCAAAACATTGATGAAATTTACCGTTGATATTAATTGAATATATTGTTGATCGAAGTCATCCTGCTGCGAAATGCTCCAAGGAGTAACAGCAGAAGAACTCAATGCTGCTAAAGCCAAAACATTCGGAGGCAGTGACAAGAATAGTCCTACATATTTATACATTATAACTGTTGATCGAAGTCATCCTTCTACGAAATGCTCCAAGGATTAACAGCAGAAGAACTCAATGCTGCTAAAACCAAAACATTCGGAGGCAGTGGCAAAGAATCACATAATTTAAAGACTCACCTCATCAGCAGATGTCAGCCTACAGAACTGTCGTAATTGTTCCTCTACCATCAATTGTGCTGGTTTGGTCAGTTTCAATCAAATCCTATTTATGATATCTCTTTAATAGACAATCTATGATATTGCGGTCTGAAATGCACAATAGAGTTTTTGATGCAAAAAGTATTGAATGTATTTGACGTACATAAGAGAAGGAATAGGCCATACAGAATGTAGCATAATTGAAAAATAGTAAGATGACACAGGTTTTGATCGAGCTTCTATTATAAGAATCAATCAGGTGATATTTTTAACTATCTTAGTATCTTTTATCATCCCAATAATTTACAACAGCACGAATTAATCCATAACACATTTTTCCACGGTGGACAACATATGCCGGTTGAGCAGAAAATCCGATTTGATATTTGATGTCAAATAATTTCCCCATTAACTGAAATCAGTAGCAATAACGTACCCTCAAATGTCTTGCACAAATCCAAATTATACAGTGAAGCATTTGACCAATTTAAAAAACCACAAAAATTCCTATTTAAAAAAATATGCCAACCCTGCATGTAGGCCTGACAAACGACGGTTTAGATGTGCACGCAGGCTACATTATCGACAGTATCAATCAACGAATTAAAAGAAGATTCAATCTTTTTCCATACGACCAGCTGGTACACTGATAATAGTGTGGTCCCAAAGAAGCCCTGTGATCCTGATGTTTAGCACGACCACTTAACTTCAGTCATGTATCTTGCCAGTTTCTTGACAGTTTCAATGCCACATTGGTGGACTACTTTTTATTTATTTATTTATTTATTATACGAACAGATTCAAGTGACATTTATGTCCGAAGACTTCAAGGGCACTTTCTACAGTGAAACAGTCATCAAAAGTCAAAGATTAAGGGTCAACAGGACAAGGGAAGCAGAAGAAGGAGCAAAGCTCAAGATAAGTAGGCAATGCGCAGGAGTTCAACCTTCAGGTGTCTCTTGAAGGATGAAATGGATGAAGTTGTCTTAAGGCTTGTCGGCAGGTTATTCCAGATACGAGCAGCCGCAATCGGAAAGGCACGAGCTCCGACGGTCCTCAGGCGGGAGGAGGGGATCAACAGGTCATCATTGGAAGCGGATCGGAGATTACAGCGTGTGGGATTGCAGGACACAGATTGAAGCATGGAGCACATGTAGGAAGGAGCTGAACCGCGAATGCATTTGAAGGCGAAAACTGCCAGGCGATAGGTAATCCTATAGCGAATCGGTAACCACTGAAGGGATCGTAGTAGAGGGGTCACGTGGTCGCGGGAGCTGGTGTTGAACAGAATTCGCGCACCTGCATTAAGAATTGATTGAAGCTTGCAGAGGGAATTGTCTGGTAGGCCATAAAGTAGACTGGAGCAAAAATCGAGCCGGGAGTGAACGAGGGAAACCATGAGAGTGTTTAAAACCGGTAGAGGAAGGAAGCGACGGAGTGAGCGAAGCTGGCGAAGTGCACCAAAACATTTGGAGACCGTGCTAGAAATGTGGTGTTGCATGGACAGACAGGGATCAAGAATGACCCCGAGATTGCGGATTTTGTTAGTCGGAGTGATGGAGTCTTGTTGTCCGATAATAATAGGAGACTGTGGAACAAGATTGCGGCGTCTTTTAGAGGTGAGCCACATGATTTCAGTCTTACTGGCGTTAAGCAAGAGACGATTGCTCGCTAGCCAGTCGTGAACAGCAGATAAGCAGTTGGACATCTTGTTGGAGAGGACATGGATCTGGGATGGATGACAGGAGCCGTAGATTTGGATATCATCAGCATACATATGGTAGGAAAGACCATGAGATGTGATAATATTGGGAAGGTCAGACGTGTACAGGAGAAACAAGATAGGGCCAAGCACGGAGCCTTGAGGGACCCCATGAGACGACGAAACTGGAGATGAAGTGGAGGTGTCACACACTACAGAATAGGATCGATCCGTAATAAATGATGCGAACCAGGAAAGGACCTGTCCATGCAGGCCAAACGAGACTTCGAGGCGACGGAGAAGTATGTCATGGTGGACTGAGTCAAATGCAGAACTGAGGTCGAGGAGGGCAATGAGGGATAGGTCGCCATTATCCATGGCTAACAAAATGTCGGAGGATACTTTGAGGAGGGCTGTTTCAGTCGAGTGAAAGGAACGGTAAGCTGATTGGAGACTCGGGAGAAGGCTATGATCGCTGAGATGACGTAGAAGCTGACGGGTCACAATGCGCTCGAGAACTTTTGAGAGGGTACATAACTTGGAAATCGGTCTGTAAGAAGATACTTCAGAGGAATCGAGATTACCTTTCTTAAGGACTGGATTGATGACAGCTTCCTTCCAGAGACGGGGAAATGTCCCACATGTAAGGGACATGTTGAAAAGAATGGTAATGAACGGTGCCAGGATGTCAATGTTGCACTTGAGGAGATCAGTGGGCAGGCAGTCACGGGAATTGTGCTTGTTGGGAAGTGAAGCTATGGCTAGTATGACATCATGAACGGTGAGGAGTTGAAAAACACTGAAGGAGCAGTCAGATGGAGCCTGCGAGAAATTAGGAGGTGTGTGATTCAGAGTCCTGTCGTGAATGCACTGTACTTTCTCGACGATGTGCTGATGGAATAAGTCGGCTGAGATGTTCACACCAGGGTTGGCGTGGAGACGACCCATGATGGAGTTGATAGATTTCCACATCAATCGAGGATTGCCTTTCTCACATTCTGTCTTGGCCTTCCAGAAAGTCTCCCGCTTTTGAATAGTAAGTTTCTTGTATGATAGACGGACAGCTTTTAGCTCAGCAGAAGCAAGCTGAGCTGAAGCAGGATCGCTGATGATGAGACGTTTGACTCGTCTCTCAAGACGTCTGGCATGTCGTTTCACTTTCTTGCAGTCATCATCGAACCAGGGGTCCGAGGCTCGCGAACGGCAACGCACAGATCTCATGGGAATTTCGGAGTCAAGGGCACTGGTGATCTCATAGTCGTAAAGTTCTGCGAGGTAGTCAATGTCAGATGTTGGAGGTGAGGGTGGACAAAAATTAAGGCTGGAACTGGAGAGAATTGTGCGTAGATTTCGATTGTTCAAAGACGTCCATGGGCGTGAAATGATGGTGCGATAAACAGGTAGAGGTCGGGGGAGAGATGTTGTCCACGTGACAAGACAGTGATCAGATAGTCCAGGATCATCAACAACAACCTCAGGTGATGGTAAGTCGCATCTTGATGCAATGATGTCGAGAGTCCCTCCGTGATTATGGGTAGGGCCAGTTACACGGCATTCTAGACCATATGCTTGGAACAGGCTGAGAAGAGTCTTCGAATGGGGGTCATCAGGCTTTTCAACATGAATGTTGAGGTCACCCGCGATGAACAAGGGCTCATTGGAGATAATGTAAGTCTCGAGAATGTTGGAGAGTTCGGTGAAGAACTGCGATGTGACAGGGCCAGTTCGATATATACAGATGATGACGGCTGATGCGGATTTACATGAAAGTCTGACGCAGAGAGATTCAAAAGTCACCGGAGTGAGAGTGGTCAGTCTGGCGATCTTCACAGTGCTGAGGAAAGATAGCACGGCTATGCCGCCGTGGTTGGTATGGAGAGAATCCGCACGCTTTCTAGGACGTGGGCGATCAAGCACTATCAGGCCGGCAGCGCGCAGGAGTTGCAGACTGACAGAATCCGAGTCATGCCAAGTCTCGACTAGGAAGAGAACATGAATGGAGCGGTCGCGTAGTAATGCGGTTACATCATCCACCTTGCTAGTGAGGGAACGCACGTTAAGAAGTCCAAGCGTCAAAGACTGGTGGTGTGGCTTGCTGTGTCGATCAGGGCGATTTGCAGGCTGTGGGATCGGAGGGGCAATGGGCGGAAAAGCACAGTTATGGGTGTTTGTTAAGTTTCCAAAAGCAGGCTGAATGCCCGTGGGCATGGGGCATGCGGCATGCCTTCGTGTTCGCAGTAAATGAAGGAACCACAACTTTCGTTTCGTAACACGTGGAATGCTGAGAGGAGCCGAGGTGCGGAGATTAAGGAGTTGTTCACGCGTGTAGCACAAAGGAGGCGAAGACATGAATGCGGTATAGGGGAAAAGTCACGGAGGCCAAGTTTAGAGCAGAACGACTTAAAATTGAGAAGGTGCGATAGCGCAAAACAGCTGATGCTATAAATACCGATGAAACAGATGATGGTGATGACGTAGCACTCTTCACAGCATAAGCAAGGATGAGCGCATAACTAGGTCAGCAGAACCATCAGATATCTGGGTTGCAGCTGTCAATTATTTTATCCACGTTGGAAAATCAGTCCGGAGTCACACAATCACGGATATCTATGCACAAAGTGACAATTCTCTCGGGTCGCAATGTTAAAGCTCGACGCCGGGGGCCGCTGACGCGACAAGAAAGTGTTTTAGTTCAGATGATAAAAAATTCAAAATCAGCTGATCGCCAAACAGGCTCAGAACATGGGAAATTGACGGAGATTTTAGAGGATGAAGCACTGAGTCACTGAACACATGGATGACATAACTTGATTTTAAAAATCACGGCGAATCAGATGATATAAACAGCTTTCATGGACGCTCAGCAAAAGAGGATAAACAGAAACACTGTAGATTCAATGAACGATACAGCGAGAGACACACAACCGTCTCGGCTGAACGCTAGAGAAGTTATGTTTTTTTTTTATGTTTAGTTTTAGTATCCCTTTCTCTCTCAAGAATAGATTTTCAGTAGATTCAATGACGCATGGGACGACTGCTGTGCACATTGCTAAGCGGTGCGCGCTGTCATGGTGAGGATTGTCAATAGAATATGGATTCTCTCTCTCTATACTCGATGCTGATGAATTTCAGAGGAAGTTAACTTTCTTATGATTTGATACGATTTGATAAGGGACCACACTATCATCATCGTACCGACCAGCTCCCGAATGAAACACCCACTGGAAGGCAGCCGCATACGCTGCGGATTCTATTCGAGAATCCGGAGAACGCTTGCAATTTTTTTAAATGGAGGAAATTAATGTTTATTTACCACCCCTATTTGGGAAATATGCCTCATCATCAAGGATCGAAGTCTCCATCTCCTATCATGATGAATCACACGATTAATTCTTTAACTGAATGTACATTTTATTTGGTAATTGAAGGACATTATAATTTGAATGGTTGGCTTAGAATGTTTTTTCAAGTCATCTGTTTTTACACCTGATTTACAAATACAATTTATTTGCTACTCACATGTCTGAATAATAGTGACGCACCATGTACACTCCATCTGGACACTCGACGCTAATGATCTTAAACAAAGGATGACAACATGCATATTACAGTATCTTCAATGAATAGAGAAAAACTGCGCCGTCAGGCTTCACTTCGACGAGCGGGATCACACCCACACACTACATGAGGAATCCGTGAACTGACTGATAGACGTAGAGCGCGGCGAAGAAATGCTTTGCAATGTTCGAAGTCGGGAGGCTCGCCATCTTGAAGACATGATAATCCCTTCTCAGAATAGGTCAGAAATATAAATTAGATAATTGCCGAGGTTGGGATGCATTAGAATAAAGTAATGCTTTAGAAATAATCATGAAAACTGATTACTCGTGCAACATGCTCGTGACACACTCGTGAAACATCGGGAAATGATAGCAACTCTCTCAGCGCCTTATACAGACTTCTAAATATAGCACCCAATATAGGATTCTCGTCACGGGAATTCCTATCGTTTCCTGAGAACGATTAGAGCAAGTTCGAAGCGATTACTACAGTTCGATAGGATCTCAGAGTCGGTGAAATTTCACACGACTTAAACTGTTTCTTCGATTTAAGGCTCATATCATGACGTATCGAGTAGTTTTCACAAAGATAATACACAAGATTCATACAAGCAATATGGAAGTAAAACATACAATTTCGAACACAAGATCTGATTGCTACATTCGTGCTGAAACTTATTTTCAAGCTCATTTGACCAAGCATCGAATCACAGGTCTTCATTGAGAGATATTAGTGAATCAATGCCTTTTGTGACAATTTCTCATCGATTCTAGTCAATCAAAAGTTTAATGATCCTAACAACACACTGCGTTTTGGATGGCATATCAGATCTTATCTGAAAACATGTATTTAATTAATGTTTTGTTCTGACATTTAGGATAATTTGACTAATATTTCATAAATATTTAACAAAATTAAAAAGTTTTTTATAATTTTATTATTTTGCTTAGAAACTGGTAGGCCTCTAACAAAATTAGCAAACATAGTAGGAATTTATCAAAATTTCTATTTTTCACAAAATTAGCAAACAGCTAGCAAGTTTCTAATAAAATTATTCGGTTTGCTCGTCCCGGGTAGTTGTTGAATTTTTATGCAAATGTGTTTCCTTTAAGGGAACAGTAATGCAAGAATTGTACCCATAAGATAATCCTGTAGCAAAATGACATAGGATCGACATGGTCAATAACTAGGTTAAGTGAACCAAAACTCCAAAGTGAGTAAAAGAGGAAGTTTGAAAAACACAAACTAATCAATATCGATCTGTTATAAAAGCAAAGAAATAAAGACAATGTCATACTATTAAAAAGAAGCATTTCGAAGTAGAATTACGTTTACGGTAAGCTACGTTATGGTAGTTTTATGGAAAAAAAGGCAGTGTCATGCATCATGAATCATTAAAGAGTTAATAGCGGAATGAGAAGAACCTATGTAGACTGTACGTACAAGCTGGCAGCAGACGACAAAAACTTACTAATCAGTAGAGATAGATAAAGAATACCTATCTACCAATGCAACCAAATGATTCAGGCAAGTGTAAATTTGTAAGTCAAGTGCGTGTGCATAGCGGGCTCTATTCAATACTTGAATGAGCATTTAGTTAAATTTTCGGTACAATAATTTCTAGGTGGCAAGTCAGAATCATGGCTCAATAATGATAGAAAATAGGCTCCTACAATTTTAAAGAGCAATAGGCCTACACCGAAGACAGCAAAGAAAAATCATAAAAGTTACAACACGCGGTTGGTGACTTTCTTCAAGGACTCCCATGCATTCCGCATCTCTGGAGTCAAATACGGCCTTCGGATCGTTGAATGCTGTGCAGAAGTTCCACTGAGATGGAGATATTGGACATCAATCATTCTATACGAACAAGATCAACATATTAATCAGGGACCTATCGTGTGGGGCTGTGGGGATTCTGTGCAGAGGTTTTTCTGTGGGCATGGGGTGGGATGAGGATTCAAATATCATGCAGTCCCCACGGCAACCCTGGCTATTGATCATGAAAACATTAGATCAATTGAGCATTCCTTCTGGTTAGGAAATCACAATAAGTAGCCGTCGATGTGATGACGAATGGTGGTCACTTTTTTAGCGAAAATATGACATTTTTCAAGAAAAGTTATACAATATCAATGAGCATTAGTTAAGCGACTTTTGATTTTAAATTAAGACAAGTTAATCATTTCACATGTTAAGTTTCGTTTGAGTTGCAGTCAATCCAAACTTGGAGCCGTCGATGTGATGACGGAAAAAGTTGTGGACAGCTATATACATGTATGTTGACTCTAGCTCCAATTTCAATGAGTTTGATTTTTCAACTCTTGATATTGTTTTGATTCAAGGGTGTCATGGGTTCCCTGAGCCAAAGTCCGCTTTGCATTTTTTTGCTGTACAGCAATCCAAAAAAGTGCATTTTTCGTGTTGACATGTAAGAATGAGGTGTTTTTGAATTTCAAGTGAAGTTTTATGACAAAAATCCTGCATGAAGCTTAAAATGAAAGATATTTTCGTTTAGAGCAGACAAAAACCATTCGAATGGTGTTTTGACCATATTTGACAATAGACCTATATATTTTGTTCACAAAATGCGAAAGAAAGAGTCACTCCAAAAAACACTAGAGTTTCTAGATTTCACCATAATCGGCAAAAATATGTTATTCCTAGATCCTTCAACATGCGTGTAGATAAATGAAGACAAATAATAAATGAACCTTGTTTATGCTTACTCGGACTTAAGCATATTAGGTACGGAGCCTTCCCTCCATGTGGCCGAGTTGTTACTTATCCTAATCTCATTCTTTTTGTGCTGAGTGTTAGCAAGAAAGCAGAGTGTACCTATTTTTAAAGCCCTGACCCGACCAAGGTTTGAACCACGTTCTCCCGGACGCAGAGTGAACACTGCATGTCAGAAGGCACAGCGCAAGTAAGATTGAAGATATACCCTGTAGGAACGAATCTTGCGAAAGGCTGGCGGATGTCAGCTACAGAATATCAAGCAACAGTTCAGTCATATTTGCGGCATATTCGCTGGCGAAGTTCGCCGGCGACAATTCGCGAATACGCGATCTATACGCCACATTTAACTTTTGACTTTCTCTCTAGTGATCTGCGTCTACTGCCGAACAAGGTTCTATTTCTCCATAACCTCCCTACCATAGTCCACGTATGATTACTCCATCTATGGAATAGGTGCAGACTCACATTCATTGATATTGATAATATATTAGAGAATCTATACTTATATCAATTTGCATAACATCTCTTAACATTCAATAATTTACAACAACAACAACAAATATTTGAATAATATCGTAGCATTTACTGTGACATTTATGGGAGATAAATACTTTTTTTAGTTTGAACTTTCGTGAATTAAAAAAGATCCCTTTTTAGTAGATCAGACTAAGTACACAATTTATTTTTATGTGAAGGTAATATACGAACATTACTACTTCCCACTAATTACTTGCTGCAACATTAACTATTTCGCCGGTTGGCGAAAACTCAACTCAAATTAGCTGACAAACATCTATAAATCAGTTATAGCAACTCACTCACCACCTACCGCTTTTGGATTTTAGACGCACTTCTAAAAAAATAAAGAGGTCTTTCACATATTGCAATGATTTTGTTACACATTTGAGCAAGAATAGATTTAGCCACAGAAATCGCTGACTCACCAAATAATCTCTTGATATTAGCGAGTTATGTTCCCACAGGGTAAGCCACTTGAACAAAATAATGGCAGATCATTCAATTATCCGTTCCAGTTAGAACTAGTAGATTCTGCGGAGACATTCTACGACTCGCAATTCAGTTGCAGGATCTATATTTTGTCCATGCCATCATCAGAAGCATCTTCAGTCATTTTTCATGGTGGTACGGAGCATTGAAATATCTTTTCGCAATCTCGTGAAAACCAGAGGTTTTGAATTATGTACAAGTTACACTTTTCCATTCAACGCCCCTAGAAGCAGCTCTGAGCACGCACTGAGCATTATTCTTTTCTCACGGGCAGTAATGATTACAATATCAATTATTGCTTTACAACATGTTGGACGAATTAACATCCACGGGCATAGAGTGACATAGACACATCTAGTTGACGCAAGTTTATATCTCACCTGTCTCACATCGGCTGCTGCTGATTTTCGCACATCAATGGCGTGCCAATTCTCTCGATCTTCACGTGTCCTTATTTAATTAGTTTTGTTCTTTCTATATATTCTGCTTATATATTTGTTTTCTCCACATTTGTAGTAGATCTACGGAATCCCCTTTTCTATAAAAGTGAACCAATAAAATCGCCCCCTCACAGCGCTACGCCTTAACTGAAACTCAAATAAATTGACTGAAAATCAAGTAAATCCAATTATTTTTTAGCAATCGATTAATTGTGGCAATAAGTCTAAATTGGCAACAAATTGAAATTAAATTCTGATAATTCCGAGACTAGATGTCCTAGGACTGACTCTGTAAACTATCCATTCCATATCCAATTTTCAGACGTCATAACAGCATTGCCTATCATTTTACGACGAGAGGCATCTAAAATTTCGCAGGAATACCTAATTAAAATCTACAGTTTCAATATTTGTGTCTTTGAAATCAATTGCATAAGACTCAATTTTCCATCAGTTAAGGGTTGAAATATTTACTTTGCACTTAGTATATTTTAATTGCCAATGAACATGAATCGTTACCATTTTTGGCTATCATTCTGTGTCCATTTCTGCTTCAATACTGTCTCTATTCACTTTGGTCTAATCGCATGTCAGAATGCATGCTTGCAATACATTAATCCTCTTTTATGCTACAATATTCGCTGTTAGTGGTCTCTCTTACAAGGAAGAAGCGAGGAAGCTCCGCGAGCACATTTACTCTCACAATATTTCTGCAGATTCGATGCCTTTTCCGAAAGATGGGTCGCTTTTGAAGGTTGAAATTCTCACTAAGTTCCTGAATTTCATGAATGCGCATACAGCTACTCAAACAGCCGAAGGAACAGTTCTAATGAATGTCGTATGGTCCGATGAATCTCTGAAATGGAACTCATCAATTTCAATACTAAATTCTACCTCTGTTCAGTCTGACAAAATATGGTATCCCAAACCTACTCTTCAATTCGTTTTCGGCAGTGCTGTTACTCCAAAGTTGGACGCTGATTATAATTTCATTTTGATCATGAAAACAGTAAGTTTATAACAATGATCTAGAAGGAGGCCTGCGAATCCGATGCGAGTTAAGGAGTCTGACATCCAGATCGGATTCATGTTTTCAGTCTGATGAGTCAGATCGCATCGCATCTGATTTTAGCTTCAAGAAAATCCGAAACATGAATTTCGAATAAATATCACAGATTGAAGGTATATATGTCTAAAGTTTATAGACCCTTCCATCATTGAAACATCTCAAATTACTAACTTGTTACAGGTTTTATTCATTTCTAGCTGCGTATTCGATCTACAAAGTTTCCCTAATCGATAACAAATTATTTTATCAGGATTTTAATAGATTTATGAAATCCTAGCGATAAAGACAAATCTCATTTAGTGACACAGCAATAATGCATCAATCCTGAGTCAAGAATCCTTTACCGCAAGTGAAATTATGCAGTCCTTCTCTTCAGCGTATACTCATACCATACTACTGTTTTATCGCATTTGCTTTATAGTCCGGGAGCCAGCGTGAAGTTGTGCAGGGAACGAGGTAGTACATAAAACTTTCACATAGCATAGTACACCTCTAACCTACTGCAAAACTTCGCGTCTGCCGGATCAGATCATTTGCTTTTCAGAAATAGAGAGGATAACACAATCCTATGTATTTCCAGTGGTAAAATTGTGACATTTAAGGTGTTGACTCCATTTTTTCGAATTTTTGCTCATAAAAGTTACACAAATTGGTATTTTGTTGAACTGGTTATTATAGAAATCATCTACAGATCATGATCTTTCAAATGAGTTATCATTCAGTGACAGAGGATGAAGCAAAGTGTACAAACAGACACCTTTCGTTGGTGTAACTGCAAATTTTAACATAGAAATTTCAGGAAAATTGTTGATATACTTTAACGAAAAGTGTCTGTTTGTACACTTTACTTCATCCTCTGTCAATGAATGATAACTCATTTGAAATATCATGATCTGTAGATGATTTCTATAATAACCAGTTCAACAAAATACCAATTTGTGTAACTTTTATGAGCAAAAATTCGAAAAAATGGAGTCAACACCTTAAATGTCACAGTTTTACCACTGGAAATACATAGGATTGTGTTATCCTCTCTATTTCTGAAAAGCAAATGATCTGATCCGGCAGACGCGAAGTTTTGCAGTAGTTTAGAGGTGTACTATGCTATGTGAAAGTTTTATGTACTACCTCGTTCCCTGCACAACTTCGCGCTAGCTCCCGGACTATTAGTCGGTATAGCTAGAAGGGAAACCAGGTGTTTGCTGGTTGTTAAACTTCTCGTTTAGGTACAGATCTACACGTATATGTCAATATGCTATTATTCAACAGAGAACTCAAATAGCCGAAGTGAACATGCAACAGTTGTGAGCTTTGTCGACCCGAAGTTTGCTATGCGAAGCAGCGCTATTGCAATAGCGGCAAATTACTGGAACCAAATGAATGGGAGATCAACGTGACAGCACAATTTTAATGGTGCTACTCCCAACCTCGTCCGATATCTAGAACCCCTTCAAATTGCGTTTGAATAAAACATGCACTTTTGAAATAGCTTGCGTGTAAATGGGTGTATTAGTAAGCAAAGATTTCATTATTAAAGAGAAATATATTTCTATATGTTGCTCTATAGAGCAACTGCGGATCTCTATAAATTATAGATTACACAAGCATATAGAGTAAAGATAGAGTAAGTAAGCTTATAGGGAGAATGTCGACTGAAAATAGTTGGTTATCTGTATACAGTGAACATTTTTATAACAAAAGATTCAGTTTTTTGTCGAGATTACGTTCCCGTGTTCCAAAAAAATATTTGAGCAGTTTTAAAAAAGCTAAAATTTTGCCAACTTATATACTAGCGAGATGACACCCCTATATAAGTAGTATGAAACAAGTTGGATATCAAAAGGAATGAATATTTGCTAATAAGCATCCGAACAAAGCGGAAATTAAGCTAATTATCAAGGGAATTTCATGAACCCTATTATAATGGAAGTCTTCATGAAAAGTCGCGATCTCATTCGTGCTTTCTTGGCTAAAATAAAACTTCAAGTTTTTAATTAAATTTTCATCGGCATGATTTTATGATTCACTAAATTTATGTTTCATTTCTTGAATCTGAATAGTGAAGTTGACTCATTTACATCTTTTAAAGTTTATTGAAATCATTGTCTTTGATAAAGTTATTTTGCTCTACCAGTAGCAGATTCCTTGTGATATGATCACGCTTAAGAAAATACACTCTTGAAGTTGAACACGAATGTATATAGCAACCCATCGAATTGCTAATTTAACAAACATTACCTTTCCTATAGGCCGCCATGACACGCAGGATCTGTAAAATACAATCATTCCGTTTGTATTACTATCATGATCAGTCAATTCCGTTGTAATTTCTTCAAAAATTCGCATAACTCACATTTGGTAGCAATACTCAACTGTAGGCCTACTCACCTCGAGTTCATTTAATAAAATTGAATGTGTATATAATATTGACAAAATTTTTGAAACATTTACTTCTTTAACTTCTTTCATTTTTGACTGGTATATATACATGTATCTTTGATACCTTGATAATTTAGTCACAATCTCCACCAAGTCGCTAGCACAGAAAAGCAATGCATGTAGCAGATTCAACTTTAATAGCGCGTGTGCCCCCCTCTAGCTCCAATACATTCAGTAATCCGAGATGGCAGCCGAGGAGCGATGTGGTCTTGTATTGTCGTCTTGGAAGATGAGATCCTCCACCCTGACCACTGGGGCAACAACAGGAAGCACAATGTGCACAGGTGCTCAAAACTCAATGGAATTAGGACAGCTGGTCGTCGCGATTGAATTCCAGCTTCTCGCAATCTTCGGTAAGCCGTTCGAGCGCTACAGTCTATATTTGAGGCACTCTTCCAGTGTACGACTAGCTTTGGGACTGACACAAATATTCCTCTTTGCAGCTAAAACTAGACGTGCGTCTGTCCTTCCTGCAGACTTTCTTAGTCGACCAGATCCCTTCTTCTTTTTAACATCTCCTGCTTTCCATCGACACCACCACCTCCAAACAACGACTCTCGATAGTTGCAGCTCTTCGGCAACACTCGCACAACTTCTACCACAACGAATCATTCCAATAGCCATACCTCTGGTAAACTGATCGTGTGCCATTTTATTTTACAAAGGCTGGATTTCAGTTCACGTTTATGTTCAATCTGTAAAAGCAATTGTGACAGTTGTATCGATATCAAAATTTGAAATTTGACCACCATAGATCTTTCTCCATTCTCTAATGTGTTGAATGGTAATACATAGAAAGCGAGATATTGCATCATACCTGAGAAAAAATGAAACAAACTTCAATTCAAGCCAATGATAGTTTGTTTCATTAATTATGTCAATGAGTACATTGAGAATTTAACAAATGCGGAGTTACCACTCTACCTAATATACTTACTCTATGCAAGCAAACATATAACACCAGTACCGGAAGTCTTTAGGGGCTGTTGTCATATAGGAACGCGTGCCTATCGTGATTTTGTTTTATGTCTGTTGTCATAGAATTGGCAACTTCCGCGTTTAGTCTTCGTTACCAAGACGGGAAGAGTCGTATAGCGCATACTATTGGAAATGGCACATACGCAAACCTGTCAGCCGGATTTTGGACACCAGCAATGGCGTGTGAGTTGTAATATCATTTCACTTACACATCGCTGTCCTCTATGTCGCTATCTAAGTTACTTTCAGTGGGGAATGCTGAGAACAGGTTGATGACATCATCAGGTGAGCAAATTTTCGTGCGCCTCTTCTTTAATAATGATCGGAAGGACCAACATTATCGAAAGAACTTATACGCAATGATCTGAATTCTTAGAATCTGAAGGAATCGTGGCAATCAAGTTCCAGCATGTGCCATCGTCTTGGTCTGCACTTCTAGTAAACTGAAAAAGTTAAACAATCTAATTCTGTACACTGTCCTTTAATATCGTAGTGTCGAATTTCTATGCATCAGCATGCAGTTCTCTACGGAAGAGAGTTTTTAATTGTCTTTTGTTTTCCAGGGAAGATTATTTGCTACCTATATGTTCCATGTCAAAGTATGCTGCAAACCAAAAATCTATCGATTTCCTCAGGATGTAATGTCTTGCCAGCTTGGTATTGCATCTGACCTGACTTTCCCCACCAAGCTCATTCCTGCAAATATTACAATGGAAGAAATGTTACCAGTCACTGAAAATAATGAATGGCGATTCCTGAATGCAAGCTGGGATGCATATGTAGGATTCTTTCCTCTGGAGGGATTCAAATATCCGTATTCAAAAATAACTTATTATTTTTATCTGCAACGTCAACCTGGCTATTACAACACGTTTTTTATTTTGCCATCCATTTGTCTCCTACTTCTATCCTGTTTAGTGCCATTGATTCCAATCGACTGCGGGGAGCGGTTGAGTTATGCTTCTGGAATTACTTTTGCATATGTTGTATTTCTCCTGTTATTGGAGAGTATAATGCCCAAGAGTGGAACTTCGTTGCTTTCTCAAGCAATTCTCTGTGCTTTCAGTTTAGCAGCTTTGAATGTGCTTGAAACAATCTGCGTTGTTATGTGGTTTAGAAGAAAACAAGATTCAATCAGCAGTCTTCAAGAAAGCTGTGAATGGAGAAAGCCAATGCTTTGGGCCGATCGATTGACTATATTGATAAACATCATGTCAGGTTTTGGTCTTTTGGGAGTGTGCATCGGTCTCATGGTTGCATAGCAATAGTCGATCCTAACTTTTTAGTCCGGCAGACAGAGCGAGTAATTTCTACAGGGAACGAGGCCGAAAATGAGACTTTCAAAGAATGATGTGCACCAAATGACTCTTACAAATCTGCGCGTCTTTCGAGTTCTGCCTGGTTTATCTTCTTGTAAGACAGGATCAAAGAAAATCGTTAATTGGAATGAGACGCAGATGGGCGTTTTTGGCAAAAATGAGATTTTCTATATTTTCTCTGATTAAGCGAAAGTTAGACTTAAGCCCAGAGTCATAATTTTGACATGAGATGTCTTCAGTCATATTCATGCACCCCTCCAATGAAGCTGAATACATTCAGATTTGGCAAGCAAGCCAGCTCCTTAGGTCGACAGGCACAAGCATTTTGAGCAATTTAATCCACATATTGCTGCATTTCCACAAACATTACCGATCAGAAGCATGATAATAACACATGCAAATCATAGGAAAAATTACATAAAGATATTCCTTATAAAAAACATGACGGCTTGGCAGTTTTCGCTTAGTCACAGAGCTTAGAAAATTTCACAATTTCATTTTTGCCAAAAACGTCAGTCTACGTCCCATTGGATTAACATGTTTTTCTTTGATCGTCTGACAAGAAGAGGAACTATGTAGAGCTCGGCAGACGCGCAGATTCGCAGTAGGCATTGGGTGGATAATTATTCTGTGAAAATTTCATTTTCGGCCTCGTTCCCTGCAGAAACTCGCTCTGGCTGCCGGACAATTTCATCTCTCACCAATAGCATTAATGATTTTCCTCTTTGTGTCCCGTTATGCCCCGTGCAGAGTTGGCACCGATATGCAAGCATCGACATGCCGGTCGCATCGGCACCTTCCGGGTATGAACATGAATATCGAAATCAACCGGTATTGTCTGATGTCGGCTAGAATGCAATAATTTTCACAATGAAAATAAGGAACTGTGGAAGTTCGGTGTGTTTCTCCAAAAAGTATTTCAAAATGTATCCAACGTTCCCTGCAATTCACTGTTGAATGAAATTAAGTTCCAATATATATATTAGATCGCATGTTGCCTGAGCTTTTGCATACTGCACAACTTTGTCTGGTACATGCAGGTTACATGTACTTCATGAAGAGTCATGAGGACCACAGCAAGACTATTTGAAAATGTGAAATCTTTCATTAAGCTTCTTTCTACCTTAGCATAAAAATGTTAATATCTTCGAAAGGAAGGCTTCCTTTTGTATTGAAATAATCAGCTAGCAAGGTATAATGTTTACATAATGTACAGAGACCTATTTTGCATTATATTAGGTAGAGTAGCAACTCAGCAATACCAAAGCTCATTTGTGTATGCAGTTTCGATTTTATTAAATGAACTCGAATGGTTTTTGAAGAAATTTTGGATTTGACTGATCGTGATGGCAAAACTGAAGGAATGGTTGCATTTTACAAATCCTCCATGTCATGTCAACCTGTGTGGAAACTGGAAAGGTAATATAGTTTGTTAAATTAGGAATCCGATGGGTTAATAGCCTTATCAACAAGAGCACTCTCTTGAGCGTGATCATATCACAGCCGTGATCATATCACATTAATTTGCCTCTGGCAGAGCAAAATTAGGCCTAATTAACCACTGACAAATGATCACAATTAAAAGATATAAATGGGTCAGCATTACTATTCAAATTTGAGTGAATCATAAAATTGATTATACCGATGAATATAGAATTAAAAACTTGAAATTGCAGTCAAGAAAGCACAATGAGATGTCGACGTTTTTATGAAGACTTGCATTATAATGCAGCTCATGAATTTCCCTTGATAATCAGCTTAATTTCCGATCAATTAAGATGCTTGTTAGCAAATGTTTATTCCTTTTGAAATCCAACTTGCTTCTTGATATTAATAAAGGGTCTTCATCTCGATAGTATACACAGGGAGGAATAATTTGACAAAATCTAGCTTTTCAAAAACTGCTCAAATCATCTTTGGACCACAGGAACGTAATCTCCGCAAAAAAAGAATCTTTTCATATAAAAACTTTTGCTGTATACTTGTTTCAGTCGACACCAAATATCTTTGGTCGACTCTCTACCTACTTACTCTATATGCTATTTTATATGTGTTCATCTAAAGCAGACCCATGTGAAGCCATTTTACTCTGACATAGATGGCTGGTATTCTTTCTGTGTTGTAAAACATGCGCTGAATAAAGGAAAATGTCGTGTAATAGGCCTGCGGTGCAATTTAAGCGTAATTTTTAATTCGCGTTGAAATGAAGATTTGTACAGACTTGAATGAAATCGACGAATTAATTGAATTCTTCTTTTAGGACGGACCGCGAATAAATTAAGCTGATTCTACACTGTAAATCGCTCAATACCAATCGAGGATGCATACCAGTGGCGGCGGAGATGGGGGAGGGGCAGCGGGGGCAACTGCCCCCCGAGAAATATCATGGGGGGCAAGAGTATCTTCTTGCCCCCCCAAAAATGTTCTAGGTGTATTAGGCCAGAAATATGTGGCGGATAATGTCACTGAAAGTTGAAACTATCATCTTCCTGTCAAATATTGCGTTTATTTCATTTCCTGTCTGTCCTAATTATGTTTCAGGTATTTATTCCTTAAATTAACTTGTTGGTGTCTATGACAGTCGTCTCTAATTTCTCCTCTCCTTGATGCAATGGTCTTCCCCAAAACGATGAATGAAAGTGTTAGCCAGCGTTTATAATCAGATATTGCCTCATCAGTTGACACCTGTCAAGAATTTGACATCTATGACTATTTTGACTATCTATGATTCGCGAACTCTTTATACTCTACTTGTTATCTATGTTATAATTACATGTACATGTATCTAACTCTTTATGCATGGATATTATGAAATTCAAGTTGTCTAGCATCACAACTAAATAGAATCTTATCCTGCAAGGACTGGGTTTTTGGACTGCGTAATTTTACCAGGACAAATTGGTAGCAGAGCGTGGTTGTCAAAGATGACAAACTTTTGTAATTGTACCCAAGAAATATCAAATGGAATCGAATGTGATGTATGCAAGGAGTTATTATGCAACATGGAAAACTTTTCATGGGTATGTGAGAATTGTGGAGGAGAAAACATTCTCAAGCAGTTGTTCATCAACAAGGTATTCACTATTGACGACATGATGAGTTACAATTGTAATGAAGATATTCTACGTCAAATTGATGATCAAAGAAATTTAGAAAGACCTATTGAAGCAACCAAAGTAAATTTTAATTCACAATCGCATGAAGCCTGCGAGTTGACTTCTGCGGAAATAAACAGAAGTTCTGCATGTGCAACACAAGATACCAATCTTGATTTCAGGTCGTCAAACCAGGTAATTCAAATAATGCAACAACAACAACAACAAATTAGTCAATTAATGTCAATGATGAGCAATCTAATACAGAATCAACAAAATCTTCAAGAAAAAACGAACAGAGATATGTTTAATCTGGCAAAATCCTTTAACTCGAACAACAATGAGCAAGTATCTCCAGGACAGTCATTACACTCGAAAACGCCTTGTAAGAATACATTGAAATTACCCAAAATTGAATTACCAATGTTCAGAGGATATGTGGTTGAATGGACGAATTTCTGGGAATCTTTCCATATTAATATTGATTCACAGCCAAATCTGAATGACAAACAGAAACTGGATTATCTCTATCGATGCCTTGAGGGACCTGCTTATGACAAAATCAAATGACTTGGATTTGAAGGAAAAGTGTATACGGAAGCACTGAAACTGTTGAAAGACTTTTACGGAGATTCCTTACTTTTAGAAAGTACGCTTTGGAAAACTTTACACAATTTGCCTTTTGTAAAAGAAAACCTTTCCAATCTGGAAATATTTACCGATAATTTGAGAGCCACAATCTTCACTCTGAGTCGTCAAGGTATTCAAAGTGCGACTATTGATACATGTGTGCCGGAGCTACTAGAAAAATTGCCTTTCTATTTGATGCGCGAATTTCATAAATTGAAATTATTTCATGACAATATTTATCATAAACCAACTGCTCAAGAATTACTTGATTTTCTGTGTAAGTTTTTGAAGATGGATAATTATTGCAAAGATTCGACGGACAGAACCATCAATTATAACAACTCAAACCCCAAATTTTACGATAAGACAAAGAGGCCAGAAACAAGCAGAATTGAACGAAATCGAGGTGTATCTTGCACTGCCAGCTTTAATACCACCTTGCAATCCAATACAAATTCACACTGGATTTTCAAGAGGTATACGATGCGTTTTCTGTGATAAGACTGGACATTGGAGCGATTCTTGTGAGGAAATAAGCTCAATTGATAAACGAATGCAAATTTTATCTGCACAAAACAGATGCTACAACTGTTTAATGGAGGGGCACAGATCCCAAGAATGCCAAAAGACAAAGAAATGTTTTTATTGTCAGAAGATCGGTCATAATTCAGCGATTTGTTATTCTCATTTCAAAGTGTTAGATCAAAAAATCGCCCAATCTGAAGAAATCCTGTATGATAATGAAAATCAAGGAAAGTTACAACAAGATGGCTACTTCCATTCTGGAATAAATAATGAAGGAGTGATCATGGCAGCATTCGACTGTTATGCAAGTCAAGAAAAAACAATGAAGAAAGAAAAAGTGTTTATATTTATGGATGCAGGTGCCAGATACACATGTATAGAGAAAAGATCTGCAGAGAATCTGAACTTAAAATTTGGACGTAAGGTCAGTTTACAAACTTCTCGGTTCAATACGGATAAAGTAGAGACAATTGACGCATATATTGTTCGATTAGTGTTGTACGGAACTGATGGATACACACTACCAATTCATGCATACGCCATCGAAAAAATGGCACCAATATTCAAACAAGAACCGGTAAAATTCGATAATGAGACATTTCAAAGAATAAAATTGCAAAATCCGGTGAATTTACCGACGGCAGTTCGACAAGAAAATCGCATTGATATTTTGATAGGTTTAGACTACTGGTACGAGATCAAGGGATCCAAAGTTCCTTCCACGCCTATTCACAAATCTTTATGCGTTCGTCACACCCCTCTGGGCAATATTCTTTGTGGAAATTCGCTTTCTGAAGGCATTAATGAATCCGGTGATTCATTGGAAGTCACACAATTTTTCTGTTGTAACAATCGAGTGGACGATCCCACCAAATTATTATGGGATTTGGACTGCATAGGTATTAAGCCAGAAGATGATTTGATGTCTAAAAGAGATAATGCAATGGATCATTTTAATCGACATGTGAATAAATCCACTGATGGTCGTTATTCGGTAAGCTTTCCATGGAAAGAAGTGAATTACAATATATCGGATAATTTCACAACAGCCAAAGCAAGATTGATCAGTATACTGCATAAATTGTGTCCACAAGGAAAGCCAACTAAAGAGCTTGAATTGTACAATGACATCATCGAGAAACAGAGGAAACAAAATATGATCGAGGGTGTTGAGAAAGACAGCGTGAGTAAGATTGAGCACTACATTCCACATTTTCCGGTTATAAAGAATGACAGTGAGACTACTAAAGTTAGAATAGTCTATGATGCGAGTGCGAAAACGAGAGAAGGAAAATGTCTCAATGATTTGATGTTGACTGGTCCATGCATGTTGAATGATCTAACCGGATTGCTAATTAGATTCCGACTTCCAGAAATTGCAATGTGTGCTGACATAGAAAAGGCATTTCTACAGGTTGGACTTAATCCGGAAGATTGCGATTCTACCCGTTTTCTTTGGAAAAAAAATCCAAATATTCCGCGAATAACTGACAATCTTCAGATTTACCGATTTACAAGAATTCCCTTTGGGATAGTTTCTTCACCATTTCTTCTCGGAGCTGTTATCAACTATCATCTTGATTCTACAGAAATGAAGGAACAATTTACGAATTTAATACCAGAAATTAGAAGGAATACGTACGTAGACAACGTTATTATTGGAGCTAACAGTGAGTTCGAAGCGCTTACGAAATATAACCAAACTAAATTATTGCTTTTTAAATCATCTACGTGAATGGAAATCAAACAGCTCAGGTTTCAATTCTCAAATTACGGATGATGACACGATAAAATCAGAGACTATCAAGATTCTTGGTCTGAAATGGAACACTAGAGAAGACAGTCTACATAACAAATCAGTACAGATGGAATTTCAAAATATTACAAAGAGGTCGACCCTCAAAATATTATCCTCAATTTTTGATCCTTTAGGGCTTGTAAGTTCCATCACTATCAAAGGAAAAATTTTACAGCAAAAACTGTGGAAAAAGTCAGTGGATTGGGATGACGAATTGTCTGAGGAAGATAAAAGTGATTGGCGATTACTCGATGCAGAATTTCAAAAAGTACCGAGCATCACGATTCCTAGAATATTACACAATATTGAAGGTGACACTGTGTCCCAGCTGGTCTTCTCAGATGCTAGTCAGGATGCCTATGCAACTTGCGTATATCTAAGCACGCCATCGCAAAGAAAAACTGAATACCGATTGGTATTTGCAAAGGCTAGAGTTGCACCCTTAAAGCAAAAGTTAACGATACCTCAGCTGGATTTGATTGCAATATTGATTGGAATACGAGCTATGCGATTCGTTGAAAAGGAACTATCACTTGTTGTAACAAGTAAATATTTATGGAGTGATTCTCAAATTGCATTACATTGGATCCATTCGTCAAAAGATCTAACACAATTTGTGTCGCGAAGAAAACAAGAAATTCTTCGTGATAATGACGTAAAATTTGGCTACGTAAATACTAATGAGAATCCAGGAGATCTGGCAACTCGTGGAATTACAGTTGATAAACTTCAAGCATCGAATTGGTTTACTGGCCCACAATGGATATCAAATTCTCAGGAAAGTTGGCCGGTGTGGCAATCAGCTGATGAAAAATGTCAAGAAACAGTAAATCTATCAAAACCCGAAGAAGAGTCTGATGTGCAACTTCAAAATAATCAAGTGAATTGTGAAAATTCGGAGCTCAAAGTACAAGATATTTGTAAGACTTTATTGATTGAGAACTCATTTCAAGAGCGAGTTGCAAAAGCAGATGCCCTATACAACAAGGAAGCCGAACGTTATGGATCTCTTCGAAAGCTATTGCAAATTACAGCTTATTGTAATAGATTTATCTCTCGCATCAGAAATAAAGCTGAATTTGATGAGGTAATAACTACTGCAGAAATTCAAAAGGCCTTATATGACTGGGTTCTGTCCGTGCAGAGAGCTGAATATTCCGAAGAAATCAAGTTATTAATGGAGAATAAGCGAAACAAGTTCATACGTCAATTGGATCTTTTTCTTGACAGTGGTGTGATTCGTTGCGGAGGACGATTAGCCAACTCAAACTCTTTTCTTATTTTTCCGATCTTTTTTGGTCCGTAGAGAGTAAGATCTGAGGAGTTGGATGCTGGATTGCTTTGAGCAAATTCAATTGAGATGAGTGAAGCTCGATTTGAGTGGAATCGTCGTTTAGCAAATTATTTTGTGCTGTCAGGACATTAGCAGCAACATTAGCATCAACTTTTGCTGTATT
This sequence comes from Prostheceraeus crozeri, assembly GCA_907163375.1. Taxonomy (NCBI): domain Eukaryota; kingdom Metazoa; phylum Platyhelminthes; order Polycladida; family Euryleptidae; genus Prostheceraeus; species Prostheceraeus crozeri. The sequence continues at coordinate 53,326 of CAJQUW010008680.1, forward strand.
TTTTGACGTAAAAGCTACTTTTCAGGCATGTTATGGGTCTCGAACAGCGTTTTCTGTGTCAAAAGAGGCAAATTTTACGTAATGTTTTACATAAGTGAGCTTTCGTCTTTAAGCAAATATTTTTTTCAAAAAAACTTGCTGCTGACTTCAGCGCATGTTGGTGCGTGATGAGATGCTATGAACGAGTTTCAGGGAGATCTGCATTATCCTTTCTAATACACTCTCGTCATCGTCTTCTTTGTCATCCGCCTCATGCTTTCACGGTGAGCCTGACACGTTCTGAGCAAAACGCCCAAAACTGCGCTGACCAGTCTGCTGTTCACACTTCATTCTCGCATCATTCCCTCGAATGGTTCGTCTAATTCTCATCTTACCAACAATTTCTGTCAAACTTATGCGGTATAAAAATCTAAGGACTTTCAAAGAGACTCTGAAGGAGTTTTCCGGATAATCAAAGACTCTGTTGACCTCTAATTGTCGATAAAACATTGAGAAATTATATGACAGCTCCATTAATGATTGTAAATTTGGCACAGCGTACTGAATATGCCTTAGAAAGTAGAATAATTTTTACTATCAAAACACATTGTAGGTAGACATTTTAACATGAGTTCACACATCACAATCGGCGGGAACGAGGATCAAACGAAAAAAAATACGAGCCCTTAGGCACTTGTATTTTTGGAAAATATACATGTCACGGATGTCATGTATGTCAGTCGCCAAAATCATCTATGAGCTATTGCCAAATTATGATGTCATCTTTCAAAATGGTCGCCTTGATTATAAAAATGGGTTACATCTCGAAAACGATTGATTTTAAGGCCCAATAATGTATTACGAACAGATATAAAGTCGACCATTTTCTTTCATTTGAGGCTAGTTTTATGCCCATAAGTTGGTTAGAAGTCAAATAATGACGCTATAGGCCTAATTCAACATGGCCGCAAATTGCGAAAATCTGCTGCAACCCAAAAATGAACAATTTTAAGGCCTGAGTATTTAGGCCTACGTAGAGTCAACATATATAAGTAATGGGCAAAAGACCGTTCCAGGACACCATAAAATTCAAAAAATAGTATCTTTAAAAAACGAGTAAATTTATCAATTTAGGTCATTATTTCAGATTTTTAAGACCTAAATTCATGAATTTAGACCGTTCCAGGACACCATAAAATTCAAAAAATAGTATCTTTAAAAACGACATAAATTCATGAATTTGAACCCTTTTTCAGGTTATGAAGAAAAAAACCGTTTTTAAAAATACCCAATTTTTCAAATTTTTCAAAATCTCAAATTTGAAAATTACAATTTTTCACCCGCCCTTAAAATCATGACCGTTCAAGGACACCGAAAATCATAAAAGTTAAGAATCTCAAAATTTGAGAATTACAATTTTTACCTTGAAAATCATGACCGTTCAAGGACACAACATCAGAAAAATTGGTATTTTTAAAAACGTCTTTTAAATCCGTTTTTCAGGTTTTTAAAATATGAGATAACTAAAATTATGTGACTAAAAATATTTCTTTAACAGGTAGCGGTTAATGCAAAATAAAAAACACATTTCCATCTTTAGAAAATATTTTTATTCACATATATGTACAATCAATTGGGAATAAAGAATTTTTACCTATTGATGAGAAATGGATTGCAGTTGATTAAAGATGTACGAAACACTAACTCTTCTAATAAACCGATTCCCTACAAATGTAACGTTTTAATTTAGATTAAATTGAATCATTTCAAAACTGAATAAGTAGTGAGGAAAGTCGTCATTAGAGAACAGTTTTAAATCAATCCCCCCCTTTTGACTTCTAGGGGTCCCTATAAGAAATTTTTTTATTATAAAATGAGCAACATAAATGAGTTTTTAAAATTATATGGAACACAAACAACAACGAATTTTGATCTAAAGAAAATCGCAAATCAATTGGGAATAAAGAATTTTCACATATTGATGAGAGACGAATTACAATTCCTAAAAAATAAGCCAACAGGAACCTTCAGTTCCCGGAACAAAGTTCCAACTATAAATTTCATAACAAATCTTCATACGTCAGATCAAAAAGGTGTACATTGGTCTGCATGTATGTCTAATAAAAATGGAGATAATTACTATTTCGACTCTTATGGACTTCCACCTAAAAAACGAAGTTAAAAAATTACTTGGCAATGGAACTTATAATACATTTCAAATTCAAAAACCAGGAACAACTTACTGTGGTCAATTATGTCTTCATGTTTTGTATAAATTACAAAAAGGAGTACCATTTCTTGATATTATGTTAGAATTGAACAAGGGAATTTAATTCCCGAAACGTTAGTTCCAATAATAATGATAATGATAATTAAAAATCACTTCGTTGTAATTCATTTTGATAAAATCGGCCTCTGATATCTTCATCATCTAAATCTTTGATTTCGTAAGTAATCGGATAAGTTTGATTTATTTTAGAAACTTCAAATATTTCTTTAGTCCAATAGCCAACGAAGCCTTTTTCAAATTTATTCTTATACTTAAATATTCTAACTCTATCTCCAATTTTAAATTTCGGCTTAAGTTTCTGCAAATTCGGATTACTCTCATTCGAATAATTATTTTCGAATATTTTTTTTCTTATCAAATCTGGATCGTCAGAAGCATTCTTTGGGGTTTCTTCAATACGTGAATGAACTTTATTATTGTACTGCTCTACAATTCCTGGTAATATCTTCAACCATTTCTGATTTCTTTGCTCAGTAAATTTCTTGAATAATTTATTTTTTAACGTCCGATTGAATCTTTCTATCACTACAGCTTTTCCTGCATTTTCAGTTGAATAAACAGTTTCAAATAGTGGCTGAACGTTTCGGTTATAAAATTCCGACCCTTTATCAACAAACAATTTCCTTGGCTTTCTCTTAGTTTCTTGAAAGATTTCTTCAAACGCATATTTAACTGACAGACAATTTTTGTTTTTTAAAGGCTTTACCCAAGCGTATCGTGTATATAAATCTATAACGGTCAATGCGTATTTATAATCAGAATCATTCGGCATATGAATAAGATCAGCACTCCAAATATCATTTTTATTAAATACTTTTACTTTCAATAAATATTTAGGCCTTCTGTATTCCTTGTGGATTTCGGACGCGTAGGTTCGAGCGTTGCTCTCAGACAGCTTTGCTGTCGTTTCATTTAAACCCTGACCGAATAATATTTTAGCTTGTAAAGCTTTCTTAACAAACATTCTTTCAATTTTTTCTCTAAATGTAGGATTTTGAATACTATCTAATTCTTGAATCATCTTCTTATCAGCTACATGTCGAGAACTTAGATTATGATTTCGATAAGCTAAATAATGTCTGTAAGCTGCCGCATCTACTCTATTTATTGGTTCTTCACCTGGTTTTGGATTACTATTCTCATCTAGTCTTATATCTAATCGAGTTCCTGGACCGGTATATGAATGACCAGGAAGATGTTTTTCTTTCGAATATTTACTCCAAATAAATCCAGGAAAGTTTTCTAATGTTTTTTGTATGTCGTTACCTTCATAAATTTTACAATTTGAGTTTTTATTTTTGTTTAATAGATAATTCAATAAATCTAAATTAGCAATTTTTAATTTAATTAAATTTTCGGAATTTGTAGAATTCATTTTAAAAGATAAAAAAAATTAAAAGATAAAATAAATGTTTACCGAATCATACTAGGACTTAGATATATTCCAGAACCATCTTTTGTTTCTTTAATTTCAATTAAATCATCAACATTGTGGAGAATATTTTTAAGAACTCGTTTTCCTTCATCAACGAAATTTAATTTACTAATAAAATTATCTACTGTTCCTTCACCCCTAGCAACTTTCTCTAACTCTCTATTATGTCGTTTTTGTTCTTCTAATGCTGCCTTCTCACACTTCCAATGCAACACTTCCTGCTGCTGCTATGCCACCTATTATTAGTGGAATTAATGGGAGAATCCCGCCATTCTTTTCTTCTTGTAATTGAATATTCTCTATCATTGGTTTACTTATGTAATACTTTTTTTGTTAATCGTAATAGTTTTAGGTGTATTTTTGTCAACAATATTACGTAATTTTAATTCAACAGTTTTATTATTATTATTACTTTTCGCTTGCGACATTTTTAATAAAAAAATTTTAAGTTAGGAAAAATTTTAATCTATTGTAGTTATGAATAAATTTTAATCTAAGAATTTTTAATCTGTTCTAGTTATGAAAAAGTTTTAAGTTATCAAAAATTTTAATTAACTTATCGGAGCGAAGCTCCTCGAGGCTTCAGCCATTAAGAATTTCAATAGAATATTTTACATCTTCTAGCAATAAACCATAAGCCATCAATGAAGTTGTGGAATCTTTCTTTTCAATATTAATTGTTACATCACAACCAGTCTTGATAATATCTTCAGATTGTGCACTTAAATCGAAACAGAAAACAGGATATAAATGTCTCCAATCTCCAGGAGTTAATTGTGGTTCAACTCCAAATTCTATACAAAGATTTCGATAAGAATCATATCCTTCAATAAATTGATTATTGGTATCATCGAATCTTAATGGATCAATTGGATATCGGGTTTGATTTAATGAAACTTGTAAACTTCGAATTGTATTAATATGAAAAAGATTGTTGTTCTTATCAAAACTTGGAGAATTATTTCTTTGAAAAGTTGGTAATAAATATCTTGGAGTATTCGCAGTTCTAGTAAAATGCCAGTTAAATCTTTGTTCGGAAAAAGTTACTGAACTAGCAGTACGCTTTAGAAAATTTACTGGAATTGGTTTGTTAGTATTTAATCTTTTTGCAATAGCTGTTTCAACCTCTAAACTAGGAGTAATATGCTTAATCCACCATTCAAGTCTATCAATTTTTAAATATGCTTTTTTTCCAGTCTTACCAAAAAAGATTAATTCATTATTTGCTGTGCGATGAATTATTAATTTAAATTTTAATTGATATGATATTTTGTCATAATCTAAATATCCGAATAATGGAGACAATGACCAATTTACTGTCTGTTTACTTTTCTTGTTAAATTCACGTCTTTCTTTATATGCATCATTATTTGTTTTATTTAAATGTTTTGCAATATTTTCTACATCTTTCGCAATTCCTGCGGCATCTGTTCCAGCGTGAGTTAAATCATCAACAATTATACCATCATTAGTATCAGGAAACCAACCTTCGATTTCATACTTTTTATTATTTTCACCAATTGTTACAAATCTAAGCATTGTATCAATTACACCTGGAGAATCACTTATTGTTTCTATATTTTGAGTTGCAACATCTAAACGCATTTGTGTAAATAATTTTGGAAAAAAATTTTTCTCTAATGCAATATTATCGGTATCTGGTAATGGTGTTGTAAAATTGGCATCACTATATAAAGAATATTCACAGTGTAAGAATGAATCAGGTAAATATAAATAACTCTGCTGATTATCAACTTCAAAAATTAAATCACCTCCAGTATTCACTCTACTGGAAGATCCGGGATTCATAGCAATTCTTATATAGTCATTCTTTTTTTGATTGTAACTGACGAACGGAGGATCGTCTAATCTAAATTTATTTTCGATAAGCGAAGACATTTTTATAAAAAATAATTTGACTTTTTGTTTTTCTCACACACAGAAAAAATTTTACTAAAAAAATTTTGCTAAAAAATTTTACTAAAAAATATATTTTAGAATTTTGCTAGACCAGCTCCGCTACAGCTTTGCTGGTTAGACCGAAGGTTGCTGCTCACGCCATTACCTCTTATTTCTTCAATTGAACGTTTTATGGCTACGCCTGATTTCTTCTCCTGTTTACTATCAGACGGAGCTCCGCTCCTCAAGGTTTCACCCCCCACAGCTATGTTAGCAATTTTGTTTTTTGTTTCCTCTGAAAGTTTTTTTAATTTTTTTAGTTCTTCAGAATCATTCCTAAGTTTACGAATAGCTTCTAATTGTTTTAATCCGTTTTGAGACTTAACAGCATTTGATATTGCACTAGCTGTACTAACTATAGCAGCTGCTCCTTTTGCAGCAGATGTAATCAAATCTTTATTATTTTTAATTAAGTTAACGATACTTCCAATACCAGAAAATATACCGGCTCCTTCTTTTTGAACTGTTTCTCCATTGTCATAATGGTAAACAGATTTCATGGATGGTTCATGTGCTATTTTATTATTTGAAGCAAAATGTTTAAGATTGTGTTCATAGATTATAGGCATTTTTTAAGATTAAATTTGACTTTTGGGAAAAATATTTACGTTAGGATTTACGTGTGTGAATGTCCAACAACTTCGTGATAACTTTATTAATTTTCCGTTGCACTTTATCTATCGCGTCAAGCAGCGTGTGATGTACTTTAATTTCTTTTCTATTAACTTGCATTTTCTCCTGATTCATCTTCAACGCCGTTTTAAGAGCATTTAACTTAATTTTAAGAACATCTAGTTGTCTTTTAACAGAATCTAACTGTTCTTTATTTTCTTTAGAGTTTTCTTGTAAATTTTTCTTTAATTCATTTTCTAAATTGATTTTAAGAGTTTTCATTTTATCAACTTTTTGATTAAGTGAGTTTACTTCATTTATTATTCTATTCATCTTTTTCATTTGTTGAGTAATTTTAGAACTCAATTCATCAACACTTTTTTGGAATGTAGTTTGTAACTGCTTTAAATTTTTTTAAATTCTTTCAAGTAGATTTTCTATTTCATCTTCTAATTGTTCTTTTAACATTTTAATCTGATGTTTATTTTTAATGACTGCAGATTTTAAATTTATAGAAAGTAATATTAAAATTTTTGATTGTTCTGAAATCTTTTTAAAAAGTTTTACTATATCTACTTCTAGCTCTCTATCCTTTTTATCAAGTTTTAATAATTTTTCGTTTAATGATTTGTCATTAAGTTTAAGCAACTTTAATTCGTTCATCAGTGGAACCAAAACATCGTTTATATATTTTTCTTTTAAGTCATTGATTTGTGCATCAACATATTGTTTATTTGTTAACTCTGTATTTTGTTGCGGAAGAATAGAAAGATGCAATGGACCAGATAAAACGTCTCCAGTTTTCATGATATAATTTTCTATTTCTATTTCTGATTCACGATTATTCGGGATATATGCACCTCCACCAACGTTTGGTAACATCATTATTGAAACAATAAAAAAATAAAATTTTTTTATATAATGAGAAAAAAAATAAATTTTTTTCTAATAAAAATAAAAAAATGGATAAAGCAAATTTAAAAAAATTATATTCGTCCGCATCATCCTGTTCTTCTTATTCGACGAGATCAACGGGATTTGAAAATAAATGTTTTGATAATAATAATAATAATAATCCATGTATAGATGTAAATATTTTATTCGAATTACAAGCAGAAATATTTAGAGAACAAACAAAAGGTTTACCTTCTATAGAAACTAACTATTGTATATTTCCAGGTGATCCATTTATTAAATTTATGGATATTGTAAGTAAGTATAATGATGTGGCTTATGTAGAATTAAATAAAGAAAATATGGTTATAATTGGTCATAATAATGTTTATGGTTTTATTAGAGCGGTGTTACCAATTAGTAATACTGATTGGATAGAAACTAAAATTATTAATTATATCAATATTAAAGAATTAGTTAAAAAATTAAAATCGTTTTCAAAGGAAAAAATTAGATTATTTGTTGATGAACAAAACCAATATAATATTCATATAGAGAGTAAAAAACATAACGAAGAACTATTATGTCAAGTTTATTATAGAGACACAATTTATAAACAAGAAACATTAGAAATGCCGCAAAGATATGATGATGATACATATATAGGATTATATTCAAACTTAAATATTAATTTATTAAAATCTTACATAAATGGTTTAGCTCAACAAGAGAAAATTTATATGTGGACAACACCTTATACTATTAACAATGACCATAATCATCATCATAATATTTTTAAAGAATCCAATAATAATAATTTTAAAGAATCTTGTAATAATAATAATAATAATATAGATGATGATAATATAAATGATGATTCTGAAACATCTGCAAAAGGTGTGAATGGTAACAAAGATTATAAAAATATTAGTAATTATAAAAATTTAAGTGAAGAAAAATTTATATCTCAACATGATATTAATACTACATATAATCAAAATTTATCTAAATTTCATTTTCTTACAATCGAAAATAATAATGATGGTATAGTTGAAGATACTGCTAGACAACTATGTGTCGGGTCTACAAAATTAAATTAGGATTTACATCTAATCAATTTAAAATTTCATCATCTTTAATAAAATCTAAAAGTGATTCAGATTATGGTGGTGTTAATAAATTTTCCAAAAGAGATCAAAAACCAGTATTTTTTCCATTATATTATTATCAAATCATAAATATAATTTAGAATTAGATATTCCAATAAGAGAATGGCATCCTATCAGGGAATGGCATCCTATACCAAAAAGTGTAATTTATGATGTTGAAGAATCAATTTATGATGATGATCAAGAATCAATAGTTAGTGAAAATAAATTTAAATTATCTTTTGATAAAACGTTATATGATAAAACTTAATGTGATAAAGAAAATAAGATAACTTAAGAACGTGAAATATATAATAATATATAATAACTCTCAAGACCTTGATATTAGAATGTTTATATCTAAAATTAAAACACAAATTTTTTCTTTAAAAAATAAAAAAATGGAAAATACCAAGTTTTATTGTGTCTTATGTAAAAGACAGTTGCAAACAAAAAGAAGTTATCAATCTCATTTAAATAGTAAATTGCATTTACAAAATGTAGATCGAGTTGATGAAGGAAATATATTAAAATTAAATAATCATATAAACTATCTAGAAACATTACCTACTGATATAAAAGTTAAAAAAATGTTTGATGATTATTCACATTCAGAATATAAAAAAGTTTTTAATAGTGAAGATGAACATGTACGAGATGGAAGATATTTATTTAGCGATACTGATGAATTTAACGAAATAGATGAATTTGATGAAACTAAAAAAACCGATGAAGCTGTAACAGATATAAAATATTTATTTAATGAATCGGTACACGGGACACATCGGATGTCTTCTCAGCTTTTCCCGTTGAACATAATGAAACCGATGAAACTTTTTATAATGTATTAACAAACTTTTATAATATATTTAGAAAATCTTTCAAATGTTATATGAATGTAGAAGTACTTTATACAAAAAATGGACCTGATGGAATTCCTGAAGAAATAATACAAGGACATTTTACAAATTCACAAGAAATTGATAATGTAAATGATATACAACCCATATTTGAACAAATGATACTTAAATTAGAAAATTGTATAATTGAAGCCCAGTTACGTGAATCTGGTTGGAGATTTGTTAAAATACTATCTAAGAAAATAGTAATTGATAAATATAAAAATAATACTGGTGGTAGTTATGTTCCTTTACCTTTCAGTTCACCACAAATAATCAACATAAAAAATGAAGATGATTATTGTTTTCTGTGGAGTATTATAGCACATTTACATCCTGCAAAATATCATAAAGAAAGACTAAGTCATTATAATAAAGAAGAATATATAGATGAATTTGATCTCTCTGATGGCTTACATGAATTTCCATATGATTATAATAGGTTAAAAAAGTTTCATAAAAAGAATAAAAATTTAATAGAAGTAAATGTTTTTGAATTAAATGTGAATTATGTTTCTATTGGTAATATTACTCCACTTTACTCAGATTCAAAAAAAATTTATTTGAATAATAAAAATTTATGTCAATCAGAAATAGTATATAATGATAGAGGAAATTACATGCATCATAATATTTTTTACCAAGGAAATATAATATGTACTGAAAAATTTGAAATTATAAAAACATTATCACCAATAATGATTAATCATAATAATTATAAAGGACGTAATTATAATTATGATTATGATTCCGATTATTTATCTTTATCTTTAGAATATCAACAAAAATTACAAAATTTAAATGAAAGTTTACAAAAATGTAAAACAGATTATCAACAACAAACAAAAATATTAGTACAAGAATATGGCCATAAATATCAAAATAAGATAGAAACGATTCAAAAATTAAATGAAGACAATAAAGAATTAAATAATGAAGAAAATGAAACCAATCAAAAAATAAATGAATGTTTAAAAAAATGTCAACAACAATATAAAGAACAATATGATAAAGAATATATTTATCAGCTACAAATATTAAATGAAAATTTTCATCGAAATACATTTCATCTTACAAAAGAAATTGATGAAACACATGAAATATATCAAGATAAATTTGAAAAATCAAAACAAACAAAACAACCAACACAAGCGAATATATTATATTATCAGGGTCATTTTATATTGTGTAAAGATGTTTCTATATTTACAAAAACTTCAGATAATACAAATTTTCCTTGTCTTCAATGTATGACAAGTTTTAGAACTAAAGAAGAAATGAATAGACATTTGGAGAATTGTCAACAAAATGAAGCAGTCAGAAACACATTTCCAAAAGATGATTATTTAGAATATAATAAATGGTATTTTAAAAATAAAGTACCCTTTACTATTTATTGTGATTTTGAAGCATATAATGTTAATATGACACAAAATCGAACCGAAGTTTCTAGGGCTTCGCCCGATTCTGAAAATGATAATTATGAAAAAAGTGCACCTGAACAAAGTAAAGAAAAATATTTATTTGAACAAAAACCATTATGTTGGGGAATGTACATTCATTCAAATTATCCTGAATTATTTAAATCAGAATATTATCAATACTATGGTGAAGATAGTTCAGAAATGTTTACAAAGAAAGTAGAAGAATTACAAAATTATTTTTCACAATTGCTTGAAACAAATATACCAATGATGCCATTAACAGAAAAAGAAAAATTAAATTTTATTAATGAAACAAAATGTTTTTACTGTGGAAAAGAATTTACAAAAAAATATAAAAATGGCAAATATATTGATAAGCGAAGCGACGGCTCTGCCGACAAAGTAAAAGATCATGATCATCTAAATGGATTATATAGAGGTGCAGCACATAATTCTTTTAATCTTAATGCTAATAAATTTAAATATAACTTTGTTCCTTTATATTTTTACAATGGTTCTAAATATGATTTCCATTTAATAATGAAAGATTTATTTTCATCTGAAAAATTACAACAACAACAAATAAATGTACTATGTGAAACAGAAGAAGATTATTTTTCAATGCAATTAGGTTGTATTAGAATTTTAGATGCATTTAGATTTTTTACTGCTTATTCATTAGATGTTATGGGAAAAACTTTGAAACCTGAACAATGTAAAATATTAAATAAATATAATTTAAAACCTTTAAAAGGAATATTTCTGTATGAATATATAACTGGAGATTTTAATTCGGTGAATAAAATTATGGAAGAAAAACAACTTCCTCCAATAAATAAATTTAAATCAACATTAAAACAATCACAATTATCTGAAGAAGATTATGCAGAAGCTGAAAAAAATTGGAGAGAGTTAAATTGTAGAACAATGTATGATTATACAATGAAATATCTACAGATAGATGTATTAATACTAGCTGATCTTTTCGAAAACTTTCGTGATATGTGTTTAGAATATTACGGAATAGATCCATGTTATTGTTATTCTACACCAGGTTTAACATGGTTAGCAGGATTAAAACATACTGGTGTTCAAGCCGATGGCTCTAGGACAAAGTCCGTTAAACTTAAACATTATAAAGAAAATACAAATGATAAATTATTATTTTTTGAATCTGGAATTAGAGGTGGAGTTTCATCAGTTTTAGGTAATCGTTATGTACAGTGTTACAATAAGAAAGTAAATCCTGATGATTATGGTTATTTAAAAATTTTAAATCCAGAAGAAAAAGATCAATTTATAAAATTGTTTAATCAAAATATAGAAGGACTTATATCAAATGAAGATAGTCAAGCAGCAGTTGATAAAATCATGAGAGAAAACTATTTGTTATATTATGATTTTAATAGCTTATATTCTTCTTGCATGATACAAGAATTACCAACAGGTGAGATGGAATGGTGTAATATTCTAGATTATCAAAAAACATATGATGGAAATTATAATCATGGTTATATATATGAAGTTGATTTAGTATATCCTGATGAAATAAAAGATAAAACAAAATATTTTCCTTTCTGTCCCGAAAACAAAATTCCCAATATAGAAGATTTTTCAGATTATCAAAAATCTATAATGCCTAAAAAATACAGACCAACAAAAAAACTTATGTTAACACAAAGTAATAAAGGAAAGTATGTTGTTGAAGGAAGAATGCTAGATTGGTATTTAGAACATGGAATGATTCTCACCAAAATACATCGAAAAATATTTTATCAAAAATCTAAATGGTTAAAAATTATATAGAGTTCAATATTGAAAAACGTAAAATAGCTAAAAGAAATAAAGATGATTTTGGAAACGTGTTCTTCAAATTAATGAAAAATGCATTTTATGGTAAGACTTTAGAAAATGTGTGTAATAGACAAAATATTGAAATAGTTTATGATAAAGATAGGTTTCAAAATTTAACAAGGAAACCTACATATAAAAGAACTACTAGATTTAGTGATGAACTATGTGCTGTACATTTACGTCGAATTAGCGTAAAACATGGTAAGTTTAATTTTATTGGATTCACTATATTAGAATTAGCTAAACTATTTATGTATAGATTTATATATGATTATTTAACACCTGCTTATGGCAAAAACTATAAATTACACTTTACAGATACCGATTCTGTTTTCTTAGAATTAACAATACCGTATAATTCTTCACTTGATGAAGAAATTAATAAAATAAAAGATATCATTCATCCTTCTGATTTATGTAAAGTAAAAGATGAACTAGAAGGAAATGAAGATTACATAACAGAGGCTATATTTTTAAAATCTAAATGTTATTGTTATAACACAACTTATAATATTAAAACACATAAAACATTAAAAGGAATTTCAAAGGCATCAGTGGCTAATCAAACAACATTTCAAGATTATAAAAATGTATTATTTAATAATGAAATAAAAACAGCATGTAATTATAGACTTAATTCAAAGAAACATAAAATGTATTTAAAAGAAGAACATAAATTAGCATTAGATCCATTTGATGATAAAAGAAAAATTTTACCTGATGGAATAACTACTTCACCTTTTTAATTTTCTAATTTCTAAGATAGACAAATTTGATATATACATAAAATAAGAAAATAAAATATTATATCAATATATTTGTATATATTTATCACTCGTTAAACAAATGTTCTATAACTCTATCGTGAATTTTTTTATCAATATTAATTGTAATGAAGCCATAATCTTTTGACCAAGCATTGTTACACGATTGTTTAAATTCATCTTTATTTCTTACGCATAAATCTCTTAACAAATCACTTAAGTTTCTTGCATTTATTTCAAATAGTATAAATATATTTGCATTCTTTCTAATAACACTTCCGTCTAATGAATACATACTTTGTGTTAAATAAAAAACACTACAGTTATTATGTCTACCTCTTGTGAAATAATTTCTCTGAACTGACTGATTTCTGTCATTAACACAATCATCAAAATTACACAATGTTTCATTGTTTTATCTAGTTTACTGGGATCTTGCATATTACCACTATCATCTATTAATTGTATCTTTATATGCTTATTTTTATTGGATTCAACTAACTGATTTTTTTTGCTGCTTCTTCACACCACGAGCTTATTTCTTCTTCATTTTCAGATTTTTCATATTCTTTGAATAATGAAGCAATTGCTGTTTTTTTAAGATTATTTTCAAATCCATTTTTTAAAAATTGATAGACGGGTTGTTCTGCTGTTGTTGTATAAATTATAAGATTGTTATAATCCAAAAAATTTGGAGTCGTTAAAATTTTAAATAATAGATATGTTTTTCCACATCCTGATCTTCCACAAATTACTGACAAAACTTTATTAGATAAATTTGGATGATGACTAAATTTAAGTTTTTTTTTATTTAATGGTAGTACTTCACCCATTTTTTAATAAAATAATTTTATTTTTAATTTTTTAATTTTTTGTTTCTAAAGAAGAAGAATAAGAAGAATAATAATAATAAGAAGAAAATTAAACTTCTCTAGCTTCGCGTGGGAGTTTATACCTCTCGAACCAAAAGATCTATCATAATCTCTTCACCTCCAAAATTTATTTCTTGTCCTTTTTCATCAGTGATTTTTATGTTAATGTTGTTAATAGTTTTTCTTGTAATAGGGAAATATATTAATGTTTGTGGAATTACATTTAATCTATAACCAATGGGTACAGTAAAAGCTGGAAAACTGAATATTAAATTTGACAATTTACCATTTATATGTTCTCCTTCAATAATGTCACAATGTACAACAATTGAATTTATTTCAGTTATTTTTGGAATCTTCTCACCTAAATGATAACCTTGACTATAGGTTTGTTTATTAAATCCTAATAGCTTTGACAATGATCTATCATGATTAAAATCAACTTGATGATTTTCGTCTAAAGTAAGAGAAAATTTATTAACTGCCGGTTCAACTGCAAAATGTAATTGTTTCTTATCTTTAAATGGTATACCTAAATTTCTCTTAATTTCATTTGATATTGATTCAACTTCGTAAGAACCAGGAAGAAAAGTTAGTATTTTGCACGTTTTCCTTTATCAGTAGAATATCTAAATTGATCATTCACATCTTTGATAACGTTTTGAATAGTGTTAAATGTGGAGAAACTAGTCAATGCAATTTGATAATTTTTATTTTGTTCCAAATGTAGAATGGGTTCTAAATTACAAGTGTGTGATGAAGTAGTTGTTATAATTTTTAACGTCGTACTAAATTTTGATGAACCCAAAATCTCTGTCAAATTTTCTAAATGATTATTAATTTTGTCTAAATCTGCTGAACACATTTTTTAGTTAAAATTTTGAATAAATGTCTTTTATAAAAAATTAAAAACAACAACATATTTCAGCTACGGGCGAAGCCCTGGAAGACATCTCCGATGTCCCGTTATACTTTTATAATCCTCTTCATTTAGAATCTTCTTTTCTAACAGTCTTTTCAATATAGCATGAATTTCATTGAAACTAGAATTATGTCCTTCTTTTATTGCAGATATTAAAATATTTAATCTATTTAGTAATTCTTGTGGATCATCTGGTAAGAATATAGTTGTTTCAGTTTTAAAACCTTTTCCTACTTTAACTCCCGTTGATAATAAATTTTCTACTTCTCTATAACGTTTAAGAGTTTTTCCTGCTTTAACTCTATCTAACATAGCTTTATATTTTATGAGATCTTCTACAGCATAATTATTTAAATCTGCTCCTCTTAAAAGATCAACAAAATTTCTATCTAAATTAAAAGGATATTTATCTGGTGAAAAAATTAAACTTCGAAAAGGTTGTGGAAATATTTCTTTTTGTCCGAGATAAAATCTAGGTATTGTTTTTCCATCTATAAATGAAATAGAATGTTCAAATTGCATAGATTTTGGTAATTTCTTATTAATGTTTGATTCTAGTAAACCATAGTCATCTAATATAGTTTTGTGCGCTGGATCTGTTATATCAATTTGTTTATCATTATTTGTACTTTCTTTTTCAAGAGTTTTAAATGGTTTCATAGTTTTCTCAAAATCAGTTTTCACTTGTTCGGTTTGCTGCATTTTTTCAAACATATCAGATTGAATACCAGCTTTTATCATTCTATGTTGAAAATGATTTTCTTTCATAATATTTGTTTGTTTTATTAACTCTTCTAATTGTTTAATTCTTTTTTGATTATCAGCTTTAATTTTATCCATTTTCAAAATATAATATTTGAATTTTGTGGTAACATTGGAATACAACAAAAACATTTTACTGAACAAATTATTTTTTTTATTCCTTTGTTGTCTGACATCTTTTCGTTTAAAGGTTTCTCGTTTTAAGTTTTGTTTAATGAAGTTTTGTTTAATAAAGTTTTGCTTAAATTTTCGCTTAAAGTTTTTAGCTCTTCTAAAAAAATTTTGTCATTTTCTTCATTAGAAATTTTACCATCACCAGAAATTTTGCCATCCTGTTTATTCTTATCATCAATTTTTTCTGACTGTAATTGAAATGACATTTGATTTACTTCATTAGCTATTTGATCAAATTTTTCAATCTCATCTAACGTAATAACATTATCATCACACTCTTTGAAAGTAGTAATGTAGTTTATCATAGACTTCTTTAATATGTAAATGCTTAGTTTTTAATGATTTTCGTTTCTTAGTTATTAAAGATTTATCTAACATTGTAACAAGTGAAGTTGCAAAAACACCCGTACCTGTTAAAGCTGTAGCAACTACTGGAATTAATAAAACACCTGAAGATATAACAATTGTTAAAGCACCTAAACTTATTGTTAAGAATATGCCAATTCCTTGTGTTACATTCTTAACTTTGGTCCATCTCTTTCTTAATTTTTTATAATGCTCTAGTCTAAGTAATAATTGAGATTCCTTATCTTTCATATACCTAACTCTATCTTTGTGTTTTTCTTTGTTCATTTTTTCAATGTCCATTAAAGTAGAACTACGTTCATATGATAACGAAGGATATATTCTTGTGGTTTCTTCCATTTTCGTCCCCGTTGAGGTTTCTTCCACTTTTGTTTCATCCATTTTTAAAGAAATATTTTGAATAAATATTTTGAATACAATCTTCTGAAATTCTATTTAAATCGAAATTAGTAGTTGTCTGTTTGCCGTATATTTTCTAAGAACTCAGTCAGACCAAAAGCTCTGGGAGATAACTCAGTCAGATTTTCGCCATTCATTTTTAATGAAGATGTTTGCCAGTATGAATCGTAGATAAGCAATTGAATTTTTTGTATACACCAGTATACCTCTACTGCCCAATACCGATGCAATCGTACATGTTATGAGGATAAAAAAACTACTCTTCATTCCACGAAAAATATCCTTTTTGGGAAGACATGCATCTTAATGCACATTTTAATTAGTTTCTGCAGAATAAGTCGCTAATCTTAGTTTGTTTCGCTTGACTTGCTTTGACGTTGAACATTGAAGTGGTAGCAGCTGCGGCTTGTGGCAGACAATAGCGCCATATGCGGGTATACTTTAGTTGCTTCGCTGAGGCAAAGGTCATAAAGATTCTCTCTCTCTCAGAAACAGCTGCTGCCATTATTCCACGTATTACAATTTTAGTCTTACTGCGTGCATTCATTCTGTGAGCGTTCTACGAGACTGTGTCTGTTTACAATTTATCCGAGACCTAAACATCGAAGCTGTGTCAAAAATGAGTGCTTCTATTCATCGCGAATTCCTCAAATTTTGTGATCAAGTACTTCCACTCATCAAAGATGAGAAGAAAGATTTTTTCAAAACTCTTATTGTAAATCATGAATTCTATTTTCAAAAGAAGATAAAACCAGAAAAAGAAGACAAGAAAAATGAGATTTTTTCTGAAATAAGAAACTCATTTTCATCAGGACAACTAATCCAACGACAGCTCGACGTGAGTGCACAGGCGACATGCACTATCCAAAACTGTGTTACAACCCTACATTCTCTAATTTATCAAGAAAAAGTACACAATAATTCTTCCTTATCAATTGCTATTTGCCAAGGATTTGTGTTATCTAAATTAAAATCAATGCAACATTTGTCAATGGTAGCCTTTACTCAAAAGTTGGAGAGTGAATATAACATTAAATTCTCAAGAAGGTATGTAACGTTTTTGATAAAATTATATCGCCTTTCTCAAGCTAACACAAAACTTCAAACACGTACTTTAAGTATATTCTTTATTTTCAAAAAACTTATTTACTATTTTACTTACTATTTTGAAGATTATTTTGAATTTGAAAAAGAGGAACAGTTGCTTTCAAATTAGCTCAGGGATATTTTCTTCCCAAGAATCCAATCAAACATCTGATATGTCAACTGGACTAACGCAGCAATTAGAGACACAACATATACAGGAGCGCCAAACACAAAATGAGTAGTATGTATTGACAATCATTTTATGTAACAGAATAGAAAAATGGGAATGAGCATTCGCAGCTTATAAATGAAACAGTGGTTGCTTTTTCTTATATTGTAAGACTTTGCTATATTATGTGAGTAGCATGCATTAACATTTTATTTTGTGAGACGGAATAAGAGAATGGGAATGAGCATTCGCAGCTTATAAATGTAACATTATTTATTTTTTCTTATACTGTGTGACTTCTAGCATATTATTTGACGTAGTGTCGTGTATTGTCAATCATTTTATGTAACAATAGAAAAATGGGAATGCCATTCCCAGTTTATGAATGTAACATTTTTCTAGTTGTCATATATTTACTTTGTAATCTAAACTACTTGTACATACATCTGAATAAAATATTTCAAAAAGAAAAAAGAATGTGTTTTTTATTTTGCATTAACCGCTACCTGTTAAAGAAATATTTTTAGTCACATAATTTTAGTTATCTCATATTTTAAAAACCTGAAAAACGGATTTAAAAGACGTTTTTAAAAATACCAATTTTTCTGATGTTGTGTCCTTGAACGGTCATGATTTTCAAGGTAAAAATTGTAATTCTCAAATTTTGAGATTCTTAACTTTTATGATTTTCGGTGTCCTTGAACGGTCATGATTTTAAGGGCGGGTGAAAAATTGTAATTCTCAAATTTGAGATTTTGAAAAATTTGAAAAATTGGGTATTTTTAAAAACGGTTTTTTTCTTCATAACCTGAAAAAGGGTTCAAATTCATGAATTTATGTCGTTTTTAAGAATACCATTTTTTTGAATTTTATGGTGTCCTGGAACGGTCTAAATTCATGAATTTAGGTCTTAAAAACCTGAAATAATGACCTAAATTGATACTCGTTTTTTAATGATACTATTTTTTGAATTTTATGGTGTCCTGGAACGGTCTTTTGCCCATTACTTATATAGTCACTATTTCTCCTAACATAAATAACGCATCTAAAATTATCCAAGACATGGATAGAAAATCCTAGAGATCTCTATCTTAATGAAACCACAATATTGAACTTATATTTTTGAAATAACGAAGTATATAATTTACATTCAAATCACTTTAAGTAAAATATTCTATTTGTGCAGACTTCATTTATGATGCTGAAAACAGATGTTCACATTATTGGTCATCTGCAATTGGTAACTATTTTCAGTGTTCGAATTCTTGAATACAAATTATAGCGACTTGGTTCGTCATGCGAGTGCATATAGCTATCACTAACAATCGGCGCTTGGTATCATTTTATTCGAGGAATGCTATTGTACTATTCAAGAGCATTTTGTGTTTCACTTAGCATTGATTGCGTAATTGCTTATTGCTTGATTAGCATCAGAAAATGAGGAAGCACTACCTATTATTGACTTATCAGGCCGAAGCGCTGATTGAAATGATTACTACTCCACGCTGCTATAGCACAAACAAGTGGACGCATTGCACAAACGCATTTAATCATTCGGTTTAAGACTTTCTGGATCGTGTGTCGTGCATTCTCGGACCATGTCTCATAATCAATGCGCTGGCACACATCTTGAAAACCGTAAGAAAGTCTGGTTACTGTGTTTGCAAAAAGCCAGTAACCCACGAAGTCATATTGAAGCGCATAAGAGACTACTTCATTGAGGATTTCGATGTTAATGAGACATGCTGCCCTTTAGCAACTTGTTCCAAGTTCAGGGCCGATCTTCTTGCTGAGTGAAGGAAAGATGAATAGAAGCGTTCTCCCAGAGGTGTTTGATTTCGGTTTGATGGTTCCACACTTGATCTCCACACGAAATCAACCCAATCCATTATGCAACTGTCATACATGCGATGTTGCCCGACTATCAGGCACTCAAATTCCAAGACGAAAGAAAGGTAGGCCTTCAAAATCTCCTTTTCATGGCGCAACCTGCCGAGGCACAGTTAAGCTATGTTCGTCATGCAAATCGCCAGTAGGCAAAGGACTTTCCCATAGATGCAATATCAGCACTCTCAGGAGGAATTTAGTAGGAATCTGTGATGAAGTAGATCAGGACACCCGAGAACTAGTAGCTACCAACATCATCTCTTCCAAATTTCATGATGAGAGATCATCTGATGTCAAGTTGAGAACTGGAGGGCCGAATCCTCTTCCTCTCAGTCGTACCGATCGCAAACAGTCAACTCCATTTTCGCCTTCTCAGCTCAGCAATTTACAGATAGCTTTATCTGCATCTAACAGTAGTATGAAGCACAAGGTAGTCCCATTTCTGAGAACTGTATTAGGGAGAAAGTCTGTTGAGCAAGGCTGCGAACGATACTTTCAAACTACAGACTGTCAGTTGGAGCAATACTTTTCTCTTTTGTTAATTTGCAAGTGATTAACAAATGATTTAATGGCACATCCAGTAGTTTATTGTAACAGTGTGGAGGAACTCATCGCTAGCACGTGCAGTGCAAGAGGTTTGGACATGACAGAAGTCAATATCAAGTTCGGTATTGATGGAGGAGGGGCTTTATGAAGTTTTGCCTCAATATATTTGCTAATGATGACATAGACCACGAACAAGAACATCAAAGAAAAAGAATGATCGATGAAATGTTCAACAACAGTAGCATGAAAATTGGATAATTATTGCCATCTCACCGGACGTGAAGGAAACATATGATAATGTGAAGAAAATCCTTGAACTTCTTGATGTACATCACCTTACAATTGACTTTACACATGCACTCGATTTGAAACTTGCGAACATCACCGCAGGTTTGTTTTATCACATTTTTATCACACGAGGCGACATATCCATGCTTGTGGTGCGAGTGCCATGAGGCAGAATTTTGTAAACGGTCTTAGTGCAGCTATCCAATTCGATCTCTGGGATCTGTCAGATCAAATAGCAAGTTATTCAATGAGGCCAAGAAGTCCTCCAAAAAGGCTGCAGCGAAAGATTACAAGAATTGTGTAGGTGAACCTCTTGTCAATGGTGAAGATCACGACATTTTCATCCGTCATATTCCACCAGGAGAGCTTCACTTGCTATTGAGAGTAACGAACAAACTCTACAAAGAACTCGCATCCTTACCAACGTGGATATTCTTGAAACTTTGATTGTTGAAAATGAGAAATTTGAACTGGTTCCCTACGTCAATGCTTTCAGAAAGTTTGACAACGTTCGACTTGCTTGTTTTGGAAAAGATCTCTCGCCAGACTTGGCTTCCACAATTTCGGAATTCCGAGCTGCCTACTTTGATCTTGGAATCAGCGTCACGACAGCTGCGCATGTTATATTCAATCACGTGTTGCAATTTTGCGATTCGACAGATCATCTTTGGGAAAATTTAGTGAGCAAGCGAGCGAGTCTGTCCACAGGGATTTTGCCACCTTATGGGAGAAGTGTGCTAAAGTTCCAATAAATCATTCAAAATATGGAACCACTTTATTGGAAACAACGATTCGCTACAATGGTCGGCATCTATGATTTGATTAACGCTTAATCTCATTTACCATCCACATTTGCTGTCATTGCCTAGAATAAATTGTTTTTTGAAAATTGCGCGCTCTTAAATATCTACGCTATCTGTAGGGTTTACTAGGACATAGATCTCTAGGATTTTCTATCCACGTCTTGGATAATTTTAGATGCGTTAATTATGTTAGGAGAAATAGTGACTATATATGTTGACTCTACGTAAATACTCAGGCCTTAAAATTGTTCATTTTTGGGTTGCAGCAGATTTTCGCAATTTGCGGCCATGTTGAATTAGGCCTATAGCGTCATTATTTGACATCTAACCAACTATGGGCATAAAACTAGTCTCCAATGAAAGAAAATGGTCGACTTTATATCTGTTCGTAATACATTATTGGGCCTTAAAATCACTCGTTTTCGAGATATAGCCCATTTTTATAATCAAGGCGGCCATTTGGAAAGATGACATCATAATTTGGCAATAGTTCATAGATGATTTTGGCGGCTGACATACATGACATCTGTGACATGTATATTTTCCAAAAATACAAGTGCCTAAGGGGTCGTATTTTTTTTCGTTTGATCCTCGTTCCCGCCGAGTGTGACATGTAGACAATCACAGCGTGTCTTGAAAAACCACATTCACAACGCTCTGAATCGGTTTCATGAAGCCAGCCGCAACTCGCGAAACAGCGTTTGTTAGTCATTTGAGTCACGACTGTTTCTGTCAGTCAAATAGTGCCCAAATCAACATTGAATGATTCAACAATTTCATCAGGTTTCTATCTGCTAATTTCAAGCAAGCTTTTCTTTTCTCGGAGTTCTTGATGAAGACATGGCAAAAGTGTAGATAAAACATCGACAAATAAACTAAGTAACCACAACTAAACCTTTCTCAGATGGGATCAGCACCGCAACTTGAGAACTCCGCGCGTTGCTAATTGGTTTGTAAAATTAACAATGGATGACAGGTTAGTGGCCAATGGACAGATGGATGAATTGTGGGATGAATACGATAGTTCAATCAAGTATTCGCATATGATCACGCTTTTCTATTGGTAAGCGTTTCTGTAAGAGTGTAAGAGAAGCTGCACTATCAGACGTTCATGCATCCAGATAGACTGAATAGTGAAATTCTAACATGTAGGCCTACTAGACATACTAGGGGAGAGTGGGGCAAGTTGGGACACGGGGCAAGGTGGGACACTACGATTTTCTCTGGCTCTAATGATATTTGATATCTGAAATTTATGTCAGGAATTTCTCACAGTCATACTCTGATTGGTTATTCGATGTGACTCAATCAATCCAACCAGATGAACTAGACAAACCGTCACAGCTGCGCTGTTTTTTATAATACTACGCTTCCTTCGAGTGTATCTACAGTCCCTCAAGCCGTCTTCCTGTGCGTGACAGGTGAGTTTACCGAACGATTCATGTTTTAAGTTACGATTAGAAGTTGGGCGGAAAATATTTCACTTT
This sequence comes from Prostheceraeus crozeri, assembly GCA_907163375.1. Taxonomy (NCBI): domain Eukaryota; kingdom Metazoa; phylum Platyhelminthes; order Polycladida; family Euryleptidae; genus Prostheceraeus; species Prostheceraeus crozeri. Next base: position 76,345 of record CAJQUW010008680.1, read on the forward strand.
GTCAGACATAGAAATACAATAGAGAACAGTTTAGTGAAATGGGGCAAGTTGGGTTGGGACATTATGATTGGGGCACGTTGGGACAGACGACGTTGGTGTCCCAACTTGCCCCACCTTACGGTACTCTGAAAAATCAGCTTCAGGTTTGTGTTATTTCAACAATCTATTTATAGATAATTGTACATACGTATGTATATACTGAATATGTGTTAATATATATAAAAGTTCGTTATATGCTGAACCAACGAATATGCACCGATAAGTTGAATGACTTTAACGTAGGATATATTATTCAGTTTTTATTGTTCGGTATACTTAATTCTATACATTATTATTTTGTAGATCAAATATGGTTAGAAATTATGTTCGGAAAACAAAGCCAAAGGAATGGAAGGATCCTGATAATATTTCGATTGCCGTGGAAGCCATCAAAAACAAACAAATGTCGCTTAGATCTGCTGCATCTACTTATGGCATAGGCCTACCTAAAAACACTCTAAGTCGCTTTTTTCACAAAATTGCATTCCAACAAGTTCAGGGAGATTTTCCATAGTACTCGGAGACGATTTAGAAACTCTTTTAAGAAAATACATTTTGGAACTGAATGACAGATTCCTTGGGTTTGGTACTATTGCTCTTAGAAAATTTGCGTACGATCTTGCTATCGTCAATAAATGCCCATACCCGGAGTCATGGGACAGAGATAAAGCTGCAGGAAAGGACTGGTTATGTGGATTCATTTCACGTAGCCCGAATATTTCATTGCGGAAAGATTCAGGATCGCTTATGCTAGGGCGGCATCTATACGAAATGCCATGCGATGATTCGAAACTACTGGTATTTGGCCTTTCAATTCCCAGGTGTTTGGACCAGAAGAATTTGCCCCATGCCAGACAACTGAAAGGCCTATTGAAATCGAAATTATCAATTTGGATATCCTCGGTAAGAAATCAAATATTATATTCATCTTAAATCTTAACATAACATTTTGATTTAGATTTGCAATTTATAATTTGATCATTATACCTAACTCAATTATACATGTAGTTTTCTCAATAATCCTAATGGTTTTTCCTTTGATAGAAAAGACACGAGGCTTGTATTGCAGATTCGTCTTCTCAAACTGACGAGCGAGCAGACGTGGCTAGTGCTGAAGATTCGTCTTCTCAAATTGGCGAGCGAGCAGTCGTGGCTGGTGGTGCAGAAATCTCTTCTCAAACTGACGAGCAAGCAGTCGTGACTTTAGACTCTTCTCAAATCGAGCAAGTGGCTATTGTCAATTCCCTTGTATCACCAGAAATTTTACGACCGTTTCCAACAAATACTCGAAATGTTTCGAGTAAGAAACGGAAACGAGTTGCATGTACATGGCTTACAGATCCAAGTCATATTGAATCTAGGCTACATCGAGCCGTGTAGAAACAAAAGATAAAGAAAAGAAACCGAAAAATACCGAAAAAAAGTTTCCAAACTCTCAACTAAAAAGACACGGAAAAATACAGGCGAAAATTCTGTGCATATGAGTGATAATTGTCCGGTGTGTGATGCTAATTATCATTTATCTGGTCTTGAGTGGTTTCTGTGTGTGAAGAGTGCTTTGGAAACGACAATTGTCGAACCTGCCTGATGAATGCTTTAACCCAGGGATCATGTTGAGGCAACACGTTTGTTGAATAGATTGTTTTTAGTTTTATATGCATATTTTATTACAACTAAAGCATTTTCAGTTTTCAAAATATGGAATTATCTCATTCGTATTTCAATGCAACGAAAGTTGCTTCAGCCTCTAATATCCTTCGACATCTAAACCAAGTAGATATGTTAAATGTTATAAAAATACATCATGATAAAATAGGTAGAAATGTTGATAAAACAATGAAATGCTACGAGCAAATTCTGATTAATTAAGTCTTAAATTAACAAAACATATGGGGCAAGATGGGACACCACTGTCCCGACTTACCTCACGACGGGGCAAGTTGGGACAAAGCTCATTTTTTTGAAAAAGTAGTCTAATGCCGAAAATATTTTAGCAAACCAATTGGCTAAGTAACATCAAAATTTAGGATGATAGCTTTCTCTCAAACTACTTTTCAAGGCAAAAGGACCAAATTCTACTGCATCCTTTCAAAGTTAAGGGTCCCAACTTGCCCCACTCTCCCCAGACCTAGCCTATTTGGAAAACAGAACAAGCCCTTCAAAATGACAACAGCAGTAATTACTCGGACTATAATACCTAGCCTATATTGTCAGCAAGCTGCATTGTTTGACGTCAAGAAGTATAGAAAACAATAGCTAAAGCGACACCTTTGTCTGATTGTAGAAGACGACCACTTTTGCTCTCATTACAAGATGGAAAGATGCAGAATCCAGCTGTCTGAGTGCGTGAAAGACCTTGGAATCCACATCTCGAAGCATTGCACTTAGTCCTTAGCAATTTATCCTTAGTTGTGTTCTGCAATCCTAGCTGCGCAGTTTCACATCAAGAGTATACCCAACGTCCTTATGAAACTTTACACTTCCCTCCAGTTCGCCACGCGTATAGCATACTAGCCAAAGCCGTCCAGAATCTAGCTGCAAGGCTTTTGTTGATTGAGAGTGTGCATTCGCTTGACTCGCAGTGTGCTTAGTTAATCTCCATACATGATATAACAGGCTTAACCTCCATTCCATGAGAAGAGCGACTGAGGCCTCCATGTCCTCGTGTACTAAAATTAAATTATAAATCGCCCATATGATCCAATGCTTTTTTAGGCTACCCGAAATGTGTCAACCACTCGTAGCCTGAAACTCTGCAAAGAACCATGTAATCGCAGCACCTTCTCGCTTTTTTTCTCAAGAAATCTGTATCTTCAGCTATTTGAAACTGACTCCATACGTGTAGGCCGAACGTTAATGCTATGTATGTTGTAGCTAACGTTAATGCTATGTTGTAGTTGATGTAATTGTGAAAATACCGGCAAATAGGCGTAGTACAAGATGTGCGTCTGCTGACGGCTTGTCCTGTGTTGTCATGAAATTGACATGTACGAAAGTGTTTCTCGGTATTAGCTGTATTCATGCTGCTATAATTGGTGTATAGCTTCATAGACGATGACGTCAGTTAAAAATCGTACGTTTTAATCAATCACACATGCTTTCCGTGCTTACTGCAGATCAGTTAAAATATATTATTAAATAAAGAATATTAAAATTAAAGAATTTAAGAATATTCGTATTCTAGTTAGCCTATGAAGTGCTTGTTTCCATTTGTCATCTCATGTCCATCTGCATTGTCAAAAAACAGCTTATAAAAACAAAAGCGTTCTATTTCATCCATGCTCAGTCATATAAGGTTAATCAGTCATATATGATTAAAGGTATAAAAGTTGCGCGTCAAGATACGCATTGAATACAAAATTCAAATTATTTTAAGAGCTGTACATCTCACCTCAAAATATACAGATACATGCTCATACGTTAAAATTAAGCGGGAATAATTCATGCATTTTAATCTAGTCGAAAAGGTATACATTGGAAATTAGAAACATGAACATGCTCACTCATTCACATGCAACAAAACTGCAAATAAAAAAGCAAATTGCTGCCTCACAGTAGCAAAAACATAAATTCAAAAAATTGATTTTCTCACTTACATTAACAAAGACTATGTACACAAATTGCAAAATAATGGCAACTTGCCATCAGCACCATGGTATGTAACTAAAAATATGCTCAGTAACAATATCAAATAGTCAAATACATTTTCCAAATCTTTTAGAAAATTCCCCAGTCTTCGCGTCACAGGTCATAGTCTGAAACTAATTCACTCGAAAAAACCGCTAGCAAAATATCGTCTTTCTCAAGCAGAACATAATTCATGCGTCATTAAAATAACAAATTCAAAAATTCTCTGCCTTTTCAGTAAAGCCATTTACACTAAAAAAAATCAAATTACAGAGCGTTGCTTTCTCCAAAAAATACATCCACATTTTGTGAGAACTGACATAACGAGATTAATACGAATTTCTGAGATAAAACATGTAGGGAATCAACAGATACAAAAATAAAAAAATTAGGACGTCATCGGTTGAATTAGGTAAGATTCAATTACAAATTAATAACTACAAAATGTTCTCGACATGCGTTTGATCTGAAGTGGAGTCTAATTGGCCATAAGCGTTTCAAAAAAGGGTAGAGTTCGTCGTACTGGAAGAGAGAGGACAGTATTTCACTGTGTGTGCTTTCACCCCTGTGGCACAGCAAATCGGGCAGGTGTAGCGACGCAAAACCGGGCAGATAACGTTGCCATTTCCATCCTTCAAATTATGTTTCGTGTAAAACTCGGGGACCTCACCGTTTTTCTTGCAGAACACGCATGTCACGGGTCTTTCTTTCCTTCGTGCGTGTTTATCTAAAACGTGCCGTACGATCAATTCATAACGACCTTCCGCCTGTAAAGAATAGTGAAGAAGTCATACATCTCAACAAATGATTTTGTAAAGCACATGTGTATATCAGTGTTGCGATTCTTGGCGTAGGGTAAAAAAAAACGCGCAAGGTCGAAAAACACGCGCACATGTATTTCCTTACAAATAAGCCAAAATGGCAACTATGATCGCTAATATTTGATGAAACGAATTTTTACAAAGCTTAGATTTGCAGATCAGATAGTAAGAGCTTTGGTATTTTTCAGGACAAGTCAAATACACACGTGCCTTAAGTGGTAGATGCATACGAGCAGTGGGCCTATAGGCTATCCATTGAGTGAGATGTTAATCAACCTAAATGATCTTTGATAGGCTATACATGTGGCTTATCTAGAAACTGCATGTAATTTGAAATTTTGATATTTTAGAACCAAAGTTTTCTATTATCAAAAATTAAAAATAGAAGTCGAAAACTTAAAAAACGCGCAAAATGGATAAAAATGGAAAAAAACACGCTTACACGCGCAAATTGTCAAAAAAACGCGCGCGCGTGTAAACACGCGCGAATCGCAACACTGGTGTATATTAATATCATACTGTTGTTTATATAATTCGTGGCGAATAATTATTATCCTGGAGTCATCTTTTCATAAAGTCCTCTAATAAATTAAAAAAACCCACGGACTTATCGAAGAGTTTAACTAAGACCGGCTTCTGACTGTCACCAGACTTGCCAAGGGCTTAATCTTTAATGAAAATTATTATACAAAATCATACTAAGAAATCTAAAATGCAGCATAATGTAGATCGGGAATTCAAATAGCAGCTAGAAGGTAGAGGTCATGATGACAAAGTCAAATCAGTTGGATGGACAAGAGCTACCTCTAATGCACAGCATTTCTCGTTGCTTGCGATACAATTTTGTTGAGCTTGATGGCAGCTCTAATATATGCAAAGCATAATAAAAGGGGATACATTTGAGCACAATGAGCTCTGTATACAATTGTCTATGCGGATATCTGCATCATGAATCTCTAGGTCAAGTAGATGACAAAAAAGAGCATGATTACTTGCTATATTCAATTGAGATTCGATCACAATGAATAAGATCAGTGAGCTTATTAGTCGTCCTATCAGAAGACGTATAAATAAACGTAGAAATAAAAATCATTAAATCGGTTTCCAGGGCTAATTGCCTATCTCGCTGAAATCTAAGGGCGATTCTCGGATCCCAAACAAAATTCCCGGAATCCCCCGCTACCCTGAATCATATTACAGGGATGTGATTGACCAAACGAAAAATAACAGGAAACCAATTTTAGAAGGGGCCTAGTTTCAACAGTCATTACTACATAAACAGTAGAACCATTAGTTTGGGACATTCACATATTGCCTGGTATAGTTTGAAGAAATGAAGTGACACAAAATGAAAACAAAAGCAACGCGCGAAGTAGCATTCAGCCCATGAAGTCTACGAGTACATTTAGACGAAGCCCATGTGGCAACAGTTGTGAATAAAACCTAGTACAGAGTCAATCATAATCATACCGGAATCATATTAGTGTACGAACATACCAACTACATGCATATGTGAAAAATAACTATACTACTACAGTATAATATCCTACTATATTCTTAAATTCGAATTTTAAACTAGGTATACCGGTAACTTACATAGGCCTACTAGCATTAATCGACTTATAACACGTAGGAATGTATAGAGACCTTAAAGGTGTAGTTCGGTCTAATTTTTAACTTTGTCTCATGGCTACTTTATTGCATGCCTAGTCAATCTTGCCAATTTAGACACACATCTGATGCCTCATGTAACCACAATCTTTGACTTAGAGAGATGTGATGACATCATATCTGTCAGTGATCTGATAAGCCACTGCTAGTATCAGGGCTGTGGAGCCGATGCGTTATCTCATCGGCTCCGGCTCCGACTTCAAATTCAGGTTCTATCTATGCTGGTTATCCTGGATCCGTTGAACGGGTTTTTTGGATAACGGTGTGGCCTTTAGAGGCTTGCTACAATCATCAAATTAGTTTTCATTAACAAGCAACGACTTAAGTTAATAATAAAAATGATAATAGCCTAATATAATGATAAATAACATACTTGTCATATATTTTTGCATGAATTGACTATCTCTGAAAGATAAAATAATGTTATAGCCAGGATTGGTTAAATTAGATAAAGATCTCCCGCACTGGCTAAATATAAATTGGCCTAGCCTGCAACCAGTCTACTACGAGGCTACATTAAAAAGGACTACGAGTACATGAATGATGATGATATACCTAATTAGCCGTCACAGGGGCCGAATAGTAGTATAAGCTTTTTAACAAAGCTTGAATATGAAACTGGATAGCGTATGCCTCTAAATAGCTTATAGGGCCTGTATCTACTCGAACATGGAAAGGGCATCGGCTATATAGCCAAATATACCGTGTCAATAAAGATATCAATTGCTTTATTGAATATCAAAGTGCATATAGCCTAGCTTAGGTTGTATTGTTATTTGTTATTGCCTTTATTCAATAGTCTGTTGGTCCATGAATAATATGATCGGTGGGTAGCCCACGACTCATCATCTGTAGAAATTGTAATTTAGATAGCCTCATTGCAGTGTAGGCTAGAAATGTACAATTGAAAATTATACTTAAAAAAATTAAAAATATCTAATTTAGGACAAGTTTTGTAATTCTATGCAGCATACTTAATAAGTTAAGGCCTAACTTACATTATATTAATTTCGTATTTTTCATTATGGCGTAAAGTTGCACTAAATAATTCATCAATGATTCATGTATATTATTATATTCAATTTATGTATAACACATTACCACTATTCCTCTGATGATAGTTAGGCTGATGAAACTGAACTCGGAGTATCACACAGTATGTTGCAGGGTGCTATGCATAAAAATTTGACTGCGAGCACCGAGCAGAAATCCCATCTACTTTGCTAGCTTTCGAATGCGCGTGCGGTTTAATGTCACAGACAATAGAAAAGGGAGGTCAAAAGGCGCCTTTATTGAGATCGTCTCAGTCTTTTTTTATTGTTTACATATAAGTCAACATGATATCAGCATAAAGTGTTGACAGACGGAAAAAATAATAATGAAAATTCTTGAAATCCACAGGTCTATGACATTTGGGGAAATATTTTTACACGATACGGCTCTTGTGCAGTCCTCCCCCCCATTTTTTCTCTGGTCAAAAGATGCAGCACCATTGGATGTCCGTTTCAGCATCACCGGTTTGAGTGAAGCATTCCGTGCTGTTGTTAAAATCTACGTGGGTAATTGCGATGTCATGGTCGCAAACTTCGTCAGCAAGTCAACATTGTAATTTGCCTTCGGGTTTTCTCGCATTCAAATATACCCTTTGAATTTTGAAGTCAAAGGAAATTCATTGTGAATGAGATACCTTTAAAATAATAGGGCGCTACTAGAAGTGGCTGGGTCGCTTATTGCTATAGCCATGTGAGGACTTGTAGTGAGGTCATTCGTGAGTGTGAAGAGTTATCCCTCCAATCAAAATTGATCAAATTGAATAATCGATTGTTTTGAAAAATGTAGGTGGGGGGACTGCACACGAGCCTACAATACAATCTAAGGAAATTGGCATTGTCACAGATGCCAGTGGCTTCTGCCAGTAGCCATACCGATAGATGATAGCCTACATAGTAACCGTATTAGATTTAAGACATTGCGCAAGAAATGTAGCTATATTATCTTTGCTGACTGAACTGGAAATGTGTACATAAATGACTGGCGACTTGTCTCTAGGAATCTACAATCATCCAGTTAGCATGCATATAACAAGTCTTCAAATTAATGGATTTTGGAGAATACGTTGTCAATATGGAAATTAGTCTTACGAAACATATGCAATAAAAAAATATTACACATGTGTGTAAATATATGATAAATATAATACAAAAGAAGGCGGCAACTGCAAACAAAGATATCGTGGAGGACAGATCATTGGTATACTTAAAAGACATATCTTTAGATTTCAAATGATTTAATATTTTTATGATGCCAATTAGTAATTAACTTTCAAAATTCTAGATTTATATCAAAGCTCAAACTATCGGAGCCGGAACCGGAGCCTTTGTGATAAATCGGCTCCGACCAAAACCATCGGCTCCGGCTCCGGCTAGTATGCATCAACCCATAGGGTTAGAATAAAAAAGGAAGTCACTTGTTTGTGTTCTCTGAAAATGCAGATTCCAAGAGAAACAGTTATGCACTTGAACTCCCAAAGATTTTTGTGTGTCAACAACCTTAATGAGATCACCATTTAAATTGACTTGCAATAAACTGCTTGTGATAAAACGTCGACGTTCGTGGGACACAAGTAACATACAATAGTTTTCGTTTTTAACCGACCATTTCAAAGAAATGGAATATCAAAACGAAGTAGAAAACCAAAGATACACAATGTTGAACATTATCAGACGGCTTTTCTCCTGCTTGAGTAAGGCTGCACCATGCTTGAAAATGGGACGTCGAATGTTCTAGGAAAACTGAATAGAAGCCAGACCACATTTGCGAGTCAAACTTGATATTTTTATCGATGAATCGGGTGCGCACGTTCTAGGTTATATGTATAACTAGAAAGTGAGTGGCAAGTCAGCTGCTATAGCTCGTCTAATTGCAGCAACGGCACTTTTCTTGAGGTTATCGCATGCTTCTGATACTTGCGGTTTATGCACATTTACAAGGATCTGACAGCTAATAAGCAGCGAACAGGCACAAGCATTTCATTTTATTATTATTCTATATACTTTTTCAAGAATGATCTAGCTACTTTTGGTTCATTTAGAGATTTGCAGATATGTTTGCTTGCATGCCACAGGGTTCCTCTATCAGTCAAACACAGCGCATCTCCTGTCTCGTGAGCGGCGTTGCTTCTCAGTTGCACAGGCAGCTGTGACGTCATCATGAATGTTTGACATGAATTTAAAGACACACTAGCGACCAGAAAAGCGGCTAAGTGAAAGGAATGTCGTAGCTTAAATTTTCAAATATTCACTTCTGAAATTGACCGAATTGCGCCTTTATGAAATGCGCTACAGTCTGTGGATATTAATATTACATGTACATCGGAATGACTTTTAAACTAGTCAAAAATCACCACACCAAATTAAATGTGATATGATGAGAACTAAAATTACGGACGTAAATGAGTGCATGCAAACAATTTTTCTATACCAAGCAAGTTCAAAAAAGTTTCCGAATACAGTTTCTAAACAAATCAATTGAGTTTCTGGCATTTAGATGGACAAAGATTATTGATTTGATAATGTTAACCACGACATCTTCCTTTTCTTATATTCCTAATCAGCCTACTTCGCTAACTGTTGCAGATCTTCTGTCAAGCTGTGAGCACATCTTTTAAATTTGCAATTTCTTTTCCATCTCCTCCTCGGTCGTCGTGCATGACTTACACAGAATTATCGGACCTTGCAATTTTGCCGCTTCGACTTCTTCCATCAGCTTCCTTTCAATTCGAGCCTTTTTCTAGCTTTCTCTTCCTCCTGATTCTATTGAAGGCGTCTTTCATTTCCAGCAGGCGACTCAGCAGCTTTTTCGTGGTGTGCGGTATGGTTCGACCTGTTGGGTTCGAGTGTTCCAATCTTTGGCTACCAAGCAAGATGTAGACACAATCAATGCTCCAACAGTTGGCGGGTTAAGGGATGCAGATTTGTAACATAACAGTCTTCAAATTATTGAACGCCCTTTCAACGTATGTTTGCATGTGTTATCGAGAACAGTCTGAGCCAGAAGCATCATCTTCGGATATTTTCCGGAATCACGATCCATACTATAGACCTACTGTCCTGATATTCAATCATATTATGAAATTTATCAGGAGACGACTCCTCTCTAAAACTCAACACTGATGTTGTACATATTCAAATAGCATTCATATAGCCTACTAGATGTACTATATTATCCAAATAGTCTTCTATCAATGCTCGGGCTTTCAGTAAATGACTATTCGGGCGTTGAGTCAATTTTTCGGACATCTCGGGCGTGCACTGGTCATATATCAATAAGATGCCAATAAATATGCTAAGTTTTCATAGATACACTATCCGGTGCAACCCTATGTAAAACAAAGATGAGGTAGTGTTATAATCAATTTTACACATAAGATGGTTAAGGATATTATATTTTTTGCAAATTAACAAGAATATACTCAGATGCTTTAAATAAAATCAGATATCCGAAATCAGGCAGTCGAGGACTTGCATATAGGCTCATGTTTCTCTTGGGTAGAAATGTTTCACATCAGATTCTCTTATTGTCGTCTACTCAATTATGGCTTGTGTTTCAAAAGTTTCGCATTTCCCTCAACAAACCCTAACCCCACAAGTCTGTACGTCTCTTCTACACCTTTCACCGCTCAAGACGAAGGAATCTGCAGTCAACTGCAACTCGGCATCCGCTACTGTTCTAAACCAATAGGAAAATAGGGGAATCGTCAACAGACTGCACCGAATCTGATCCAATTATAACTCTAATGCTCAAACAGAACGTTGAGACAGCTATATACCTAGGAGACCAAGGATAAGAAAATAAAACCAATTTCATAAATATTAATCAAACACTTGCAAATCACTTGATCAGCAAGACATTACGAATGAGATATGAGCTCAATTGAATTTTGATCAAATTATATGAAAAATGAAGCAATGATCAAGTCTATCGAATGCTAAAACACTGTTAATGTCATACAACTAGGCCTACAAGATGAATATTTTTGCTAATGCAAAATGTCTTCTAGACCTTGACATTTGGGAATGTCACAGAATGACGATACCAACCAGCACATTTCTCTGGACTTATTTCTGCGCTTGCTTCTGTGCCAATTTCAACTAGAATTCGGCTTCTTCTAACTGATTTTGACTCTTACCCGCCTTCTTCATTCAACTTCTCTTGAATTTTTTGTGAGGACAGGCAGTTTTTTTATTGGGAAAACGCAGTCTCGATGGGATTGAGACATGGGGAATTGGAAGGACAAAATTTCACCACATGTGGCTAATGAATTTGATAACTGAGCATTCCGATGACATTATCCATAACCGTATAAGTCATCTCATTTGAATCTAGGGAATTGCTTACTGTTTCTAGAAACCGATTAAATGTTCTTATTAAAAATCTTCATCGTTTTCAAAAGCCCTCATTAGTCGACGTTTGTCTTGGTCGCTTATCTTCGCTTAGGACATCGTAGATGCAGTTGAATGCAGATTCGGGACAAGTGCTTTCTCAATTTTTTACACACGCTGACGTGTGCTTTATGCGTCCAATAAAAATCCGTAGAAGGGAATCTGACACGCAACACCCGCGGTTTTCTTAAACAGTAGTTGCAGTTGCCTGCAGATGATTCGGTCGTCTTGAGCGGCGGAAGGTGTACTTAGTGAGAATGCAAATAAACTTCTTAGTTACGTGACATAATGATAATAATATGTATACATATTTTCAATATGAAAGAAGATTTTAAGGACTAGGCCCATACTGGGCCAGAAAAATATTTAGTATGATATAGGAAACAAATTCATTCAATTATAGCTTTCTTTCTGTTTAATATAAAATGTTGCTGTATTAACTGATTTCGAACTATTTAAGAAACGGACTGTATATGTATGTAGTGAGGGGAGCAGTTCGCTTTGATAGAGTGCGTCAACTTGTGAGATGCAGCGAAAATGTTGATTATAGGGAGTTCCAGAGGATGCCCAATGTTGCAATTCCCCGCTTGATGACCAGTCGACATATTTTGCAATATGATAGGTGGTACCCCATGCCACACATCTGCTTCGACTTAACATTACGTAAAAATGAATGTCTAGCGACGATTAACAGACAGGCTAGCACAGAATCCTGATATTGACTTATTCGAGCACTTCTGAGATGATTTGAAAAGATCTGTGATATAGTTCAATTCAAATACCCTTGATAACCATTCTGACAGCGGCTGGGCAAAATTCGACGAAATCAAACTGTAGCTTCTGCTTAAGGTGGAAACACCAGATGCTGACTTTCTTCGCTAATTAACTTCTCACTCCTCATTGTTATTTCAATTTTTATAAACAATGCATTTATTCATTGAAAATGTTTTCGATAGGCTCATTCCTAATAAGCAGCTAAAATTACAAAAAAGTATAATTAATCTATGGATTGAGAGAAAATCTATCTTCTCTGACTGAATCAGACGCATCAATGCCTAAAATATCAACGATGAAGGAAAAAGTTGTTTTAAAAATATGCGGAATAGAAGTAAGACTACTTATCCTGCTCTAACTTTCTCATCGGGTGCATATCATCTAGGATTCACAGCCAGCCCTGCTTTCTACGGACATCACGCCTGCAGCTACGACATCGTCAGCTGATAAGTTGATACAACAATATCAGTATTACTGATAAACTAAAAAATTTCCTTTGCGCGGAAGGGACTAAATTTCCGCACTGTGCGGATGATTCCTGAATTCCGCGCAGCATTAGAAACGCTGAAAGGAAGATTCATTAGAAAAAAGTCAGAAATGTGCCGAATTCTCGCTTGTGCACTGCACTCAAAAGAAGGGGTAATAAATACAAAAAGTGAGTTAAGTAAGCACTCAATACAATTATGCGCTAATTATTAGTAGGCGTAAAATACATAAAAATCTAGTGTCTTCTATTCTTATTTTCCATTCTTCTGGTCACTGAAATCTGATGAGTAGATCGTCAGTTAACAGGATGATTTCTCACACCCCGATCTGATGAAGCCCTGTCGGTAACAAATGTACAACCGAGCTCGGTATGAACCGTAAATTATTGTCGATTAAGGAGACTTTCTACAGAATATACAAGAAACTCAGGTGTTGAGCTAAACTTTACAAGCGGAAAATGGAAAAAAAGCATCTGTACAGCAAGAACTTACTACAGATTGACGATCAAGAGGAATCCGTTTCCCTGATTCATAGCCCATCAACGGGATTGGTTTAGTCTCACGAACTGGACGGCCCACAGGCGGCGACATTGACGTAGGTGATGACGGATTGCTGGATCCAACCGAACCTACAAATCAAAAATAATTTAATTTATAAATTGAGAATTGGGAATAAATTGCTAGCATTAAATTCTGACATAGTCTGACAAAAATCGAAATCAGGTTGGCGGCCAAGATTCCAGCATCGGATTCGCGGACTATTCCATGGAAATTTCACTACATCCTATAATATATTCTTTATCGTATATATGTCAGATTTGATTTTCTCATTTTAAGCCACTATGCAATGATATCTCTGTAATACTATCTTCACATCACCGATTCAAATAATTTATGAGAATCGGTGGCCACCACTTTTAAAAGGCAGTAGTATAAGCTTAAAGCTACGTTCACACATGAGAGAAGAACCTGAGAGTTGACCTCAAATCAAACCTGAGACTGAGACCAACCCGTTCACATCTGAGAGAGAGATCTCAGGAAAAGAGCTGCCTCTCAATTTCATGAACCACTTTCACTTGATTATCGAAGCTGAGACCTGCTACCTAGGTCTCAGACCAGTTCACTACCGACATCAGTGGCCTGTCCCACAATACAACAAGCAACAAGAAACTAGCAAAATTCGTTGACTTGTTGAAAATTAGGGTTTCACAATTAATACGCAACAAACAACAAGCAACAAGAAAAAATCGACTTGTTACAAGTCTTTGTGTTCCACAATCGCTGTGACAACAAATTGGCGAATCGATACTATGGGAATTTCGTATAAATTAATTACAACCAGTTAACAAGTCTCATTTGACCCATGACAAGTTATCTGACTAGAGCAAAATGGAATATTTTGACTCTGACAACGATTCAGATATTGAATTCCTTGATCTATCCCATACTCGGATATCACGCAGGAAGATTTTTCGTCCAAGAATAAACATGGGTCTGACTGACTTCGAATTTCGATTTCGACTTACAAGTACCCAATTCGAAGAAGTGTTATCATATATCAAAGGAAACGTGGAACACAACAGTGGAAAAAGTGCTGCCTTGTCCGCTCGTGAACAGCTATTAATAACACTCCGATTCTTATCGACTGGAGCCTTTTATAGACTTATAGGGGATTTACATGGAGTATCAAAATCAACAGTCGGTCGATGCGTTCAACGTTGCGTAAGTGCTATCAATGATCGTCTATTTCATTCACAAATAAAATTTCCAGAAGATCAAGAAATTCCTTTGAAATTCTACGACGTGGCTAATATGCCATCTGTTGCTGGGTGCTTGGATGGGACCCATGTTTACATTGATGCTACTTATACTGATGAGCCGCAGTACATCAATCGACATGGAACGCATTCGATAAATGCTATGTGTTTGTGGACCTGACCGTCGATTCTATTACGTCAGTGCAAAGTGGCCAGGATCGGTCAATGATGCTCGCATTCTCAAGAAAAGTACGCTTTGTAGGAAATTTGATGGAGGTTGGCGACCATTTCCCAATGCAATAATTCTTGGGGATTCTGCTTACCCATTAAAGGAGTGGTAAATTCCGGGATTCCAGTGAGACATCCTTTGACCCAACCTGAGGAGAGATTCAACATCGCTCACAAGCGAACGAGACGGATAATAGAGAACGCATTTGGAGTTTTAAAACAGCGTTTCTCATGTTTAAAATATCTACGCGTTCAGCCCAAATTCGCTTGCAACATATTTAAGGCATGCTGTGTTCTGCACAACATGTGCTCAAGTGAGTTGTCAGATTGGAATGAGTCTATAAGTGAGAATGACAATTCATTTAACAACGATAGCGATGAGATCCAGGAAGAATCAACGGACGCGAGTGTCACGCGTCGAGAAAGGCTTATTGAAAGCTTTGTGTAGGACCACAACCAGAACTTTATACTAATGTTGTCGCTGTTTTAACCTGTAGATTTGTAATGTCGCTGTTTGTAGATTTTCCTAGTTTAACAATAAAACATAAATATTTACTGAAACATTTTTCTTAGCACGACGTATAACCGTTTGTAGATTACTTTAGGTGTAAGGGTTTAGGTAAGTATAAACTTATAATCTATAATTGGATACTTACAGTTAATCGTAAAGCGCGTTTTTCTAAAATTCAGTAGTTACATGTAATAAGAATCCCGGTCGGTATGTCTATTGAGTATGTCCGTATGTCTAGCATAAATTTAAGCTGGGACTATATATACTATGTGCTGGAGTAGTCGACAGGATTGCGTAGATCACGTGACCCAATGAAAGGCACGATTTTAGGACCCTAAAATGTTAATTCACGGTAAAATCATGCATGTTTGAATCAAAAATGAATTTTACTCCAATGACATAGCATAATCACGCGTACATGCTATATTTTTTACGGTAGAAGAATAGTCTGTTTCAGAAAATCTGAAGTGCACAAAAATATTGTCTATCAAGAATTACCAACAGATTAACGGGAAGATGGACTGTTAGTGCTAAAAAGCATATCCAAATGCGGAGTTCCATGAACACTTGAATCACTACAGAGCTGACGTCGCAAACGTTTATTGCGCAACTCTTAAGTTTTGGATGTCTAAATCCATCTTTCTTAACTTTTTTGCGAAACTCTTTCACGGCGTCTTCAATTCAATAGTATCTCTTTTCTTCGAGCTCGTTTTCGATGAAGCTGCTGTTGCTATAAACGATGATCCCGCATTTTCCTTCTTGCTGTTCTCACCGTCGTCAGCGTCCTCTTTTTCCATATCCTTCTCTCTGTCCGTTGATAACCGGTGAATCCTTTCCGATTATTTCGAGTACCGAGTCGTCTACTTCGGTCAACTTCGATTTCCGACCGCCACCTTCTCCTGATTGCGCTTTTCGATCGCGTTTGTCGACCGAATATCGGCGTAGATTTGGCCAAGCGACGTATCGAAAATAAGTCCATTCTTTTTTCAAGCTCAAGGCAATATTGTGAGCACGAAGAGTATTGTGGATCCTTATCCAGGTCTTCCGCTTATCGTCCTTGGTGACTTAGTCACTGAATTTTTGGAATAATACATGCTTTTTGTCATTGATCAACGATAAAAAAAGAATTTTATCGGATGGATTCATTAGGATTCAGATGGATGTCACTCACAAGCACAACGCACTATATTTCTCGTAGTGTGGGGACGTGAATCAATGAGCCAACGATGAGTAACCAGATGCCTTGTATTTTGACAGACCGCTGTTCTCATCACGCGCTGGATGACGTCAAAACATCGATGCTGTTGTTAGGTGATCTTCGTTAACTTCGAGAAGCAAACATATATTTGGAACATAACTTGTTATTTGAATACTTATTGCAATTGGTCGATTAAAATCAATGTGGAACGCTTGTTCTTGTAGCTTGTTACTTGTTGCACTTGTACTTGTTGCTTTTTGCTTGTTGAATTGTGGGACAGGCCACAGGTCGCAGATAAATTGAAAAATGTTTCTATTTCTATTGCGCTAACTCTTGTCTCAGGTTCCCTTCAGACTATGTGAGAGCTTGCTCAGACAGATGGTTCATTTTGTTGTAAGACTAGCCGTAAGCAAGCCGCTGCGGTTACTACACTTCTTCGTAAAAGAACGGGAAAGTGGTACGCTCGGGGAGGGCTTAGCCTGCCCACTTTTTTTGAGAGCCTCATTCCGGGGGTCCCTAATTTTGAACGGCTTATTGATAAAAATGAGCACCATCATAAAATTTCTACTCATGCACATTTATCATCCATTGTGTATCTGCTTGCATGATGAGTATTAGGGTATGAGAATTCAATCGCGAGACCCGATAGTGGCATGGCGTTGCCATTATTGAGTGCACCCGGCGCATGAAATCTCATCAGTCTTCACTCTAAACAAAACTCGAACAGAATATTATTACTACATTCTTGATGATTATAAGCTGTGAATCGATTTATATGTCAGGTTTTCAACTTCAACTAAGGACTGTTTCACATAAACAACTTTTTGCAGCACGGTTGTCGCTGAAATATTAGGAATTGGTTTTTCCACAGAATTAGATTGTCTAATCGTCTAATTAGACGACCTGTCTAATTCTGTGAGTCAAACAGAAGAAAAGACGACATGTCTAATTCTGTAGGTTTTTCACATCCGTCAACCATCAAACAAACCATTTCGATCTCCCGATCTGATGAGACATAGAAAGATTCAAATTCAGCATAAACATTCCTACTTTCAATTTTTGTCTCGCCGTCTGCTCTTTGTAATAGACATTGTAATAGCTCATTTGATAGACAAAAAAATCTACGCATCCTATTCAATCAGCACATCGATAAATGTGATCTATTGCGTCATCTATTCACAGCACAAGTCAACAAATTTTCACGAAGCGACCACTCTCGGAATTGAAAATTCGACTGAATAGTATCTCAATTTACAATTTTAGGTGCGAGTTATACATATGAAACCTATAGTTAGGGTTTCTCGCAACTTCATCCTTGTGTAAAATATTCGGCAGGTCTTCCTTTCTATCTATAAGCCTATAGGTACTATAGGTGAAATATTTCACGCAAACAGGTTGTGTATTTTACATAGGTTGTGTAATGCCTTGTTATTCTACATAACCTTGTTGTTCCCAATGGGTACAAAAGTTGCTCCTAACTACGCGAACTTAGTGATGGGATATTTGGAATTAAAAATGTATACCATGATTAAAGAGATTTATCTGGACCATGAATCAAATGAAATTATTAATTCTTGGATACGCTATCTCGATGATTGCTGGCTAATATGGAAATCTAGTTACGGTGAATTAAACAACTTTTTAGAAATATTAAATGCTTTGCACCCCTCCATAAAATTTACTGTGGATAAAAATGAAGTCTTTGAACTTTTTGGATGTTCGGGTATACAAAAATACCATTAAAAATACTATAGAAACAGACATCTACAACAAACCGATCGATAGTTTTAGTTATATACCTTTTCAGTCAAATCATCCGAGACATACAATTCGAAACATTCCGTTTGTGCTGGCCCATAGGATAGAAAGAATCGTATCCGAAAATCATAATAAGATTGTAAGATATCAAGAACTAAAGGATAGATTAACGGAACTAAATTATCCTGAAGGTTTAGTAAGGAATGCTATACAAAGACCCAAAGAACGGTTAAAGCATAATGATAATAGATATACATCGAATGACATTATTATTCCTTTTGTACATACCTATAATCCCAATAATCCTCAAGTCTTCAACAAAACTATTTACCCATTAACTAATACATTAAAATCTATTAAATCTTTCGAAAATTGTAAATTTCAGAATTCACTAAGACAGCCAAAATCAATATTATCCATTTTAAAACGAAATAAGAGAACTGAAATTGAGGGGGTAACGAAATGTGATCAACCCCGCTGCAAATGCTGCGACAATATTACAGCAGGGAAGGAAATTACTTTTCGAGTTGATGAATCTGACTTTCATTTTAACATAAGACACAACATGAGTTGTGGGTCTTCCAATTTCATTTATAAATTGACTTGCCTAGGTTGCAATAAATTTTACATAGGTCAATTCGGTGATACCCTTCGTCACGGAGTTACTGTCAATCGGCAACAGATTCAAAATGCTGAATACTCATTTTTACCAGCAAGCACCCATATCAGAAATGGTGCGGTAAATTTGAGTAAAAAATTCTCTATCATGCCATTTTCTATAAAATGCCGATTTCTTCTACAAGGCTAGAACGTGAATACAAAGAAACTATGTTCATTAGAAAATACCGACCACCACTAAATGTCTTCTAAAACTCTATGATCTTCTCTAGCCTACAGGCTAATGACTGTGTCCATGTATTTTAGTTGAAATTCATTTGTATTGTAGCTATTCAATATAGTTCATTTATCGCCTTGACAAGCCACAGTAGTGGCAGAAACATGTTGGCGCATGCTTCTTAATCCTGTGTTTTCATTTTAATTATTTAATTGCATTTGCTTTGATTTCTATTATTTCATTATATATATATATATATATATATATATATATAAAACATGAAGGGTAAATTTTTGGAAACGAGTGGTGACCAACAACATGGGTTCAAAGAAAGCGCATCAACTACCACAGCTCTAATAGCATTTCATGATGCAATCACAAAGAATTTAAACTCAAAGGATTGTAAAGGATCGGTAGTGCTTGCCTTTGATCTCTCCAAGGTCTATGATCGATTAAGTCACACGAAAGTCATTGCCAAAATGAATTTGTTTGGGTTCCCTCAAGGATTTTTGATATGGCTGTCAAACTATTTCACAGATCGAGTATCAAGAATTAAGCTATGTGGTTTGTTCTCTGATTGCTTCCGCGTTACCACAGGAGTGGCACAGGGGTCAATTTTGTCCCCTTACATTTTTTCTACGTTTGTGTCGGACCTTGCCAGCAACAGAAGCGATACATTAGTAATCCAATATGCAGATGACATTACATTCATTTTGCCCATTGACGCAAATTCGAGACACGATATGGAAATTTATGTCAAAGAAGAAATCTGCATCGTCGAAAACTGGTGTACATCAAATGAACTTGTACTGAATAAAACTAAAAGTCAGATGATTTGCTTCACGAATACCTGTGTTGACTTGCCAGAGGTAGGCCTATTGCCAATGGTTGAATCAGTAACTATTTTGGGAGTTACTTTTAGAAAGGATCTGTCATGGAGTGATCATGTGAATGTGGTATCTAACGCCGTGAAGAAATGTTTCCACCTCGTACGAAAGTTACGTCCCATGTTAAATAAGACAGCTACACCTCATTTACACCAGTTGTATTCGCAGTGTAATGGAATACGCCTCGCCTTCTTTTGTTGGTTTGAATGCCTGTTTATCACATAAATTAGAGAAGCTGGATCGACGCGCTCATCGTATAATGTTTTGTGAAATGAACTCAGACTGTGATTGCGAAGAAGACAACATTAAGAAGCGGCGTTATCGTAGTGGTATAAAACTTTTTAGAAAAGCAGCAAACATTCCTTCGCACCCTCTGCATAGCCTTGTTCCTCCATTACACAGATTCTCAAAACTGTCATTATACCGTACAGTCGGACCAAAGTTCGCCATGACTCTTTCATTCCTTTCGTGTCTAGTTTGGAAAATTACCTTTGATGTACATGTAAATCCGTTTCTTTTGATTAACTTGTCTTTTCATATGCTCGCTATATATATATTATATAGTATATAGTATGCAATAGTCAATAGTCAATAAGTTTTTGGAAATACGTACTATTCTAGTTCTAGTAATAATTAGTCATGAACCATCACAATGTATGATCTTACTAATTTTAAACAAAAATTTAATATGCAGTGGTTCTCATTTGTAGCATACATCAATGCCCCTTATATTTAAGCTTGAAGATTGACCTCAGATTTTAAGAGCTGAAGCACTATTTCCTTTGCAGCCGCAAACATTGCGTTTCGCCTTTAAGAGCCCATCAGCACGGTTGGAAATCGTTCAAACTAGCATGTCATTTCGAAATGGTTGAGCAAGATAAAGAACCGCAGAACAGATTGATCTGCGTTTGTTTATCATGGTTTTGCCGTGCGGCTGATAAATGAGATGTTTTGGCTGGGCATAATAGGGGGATACGTCCAGACTTTAAAAAATAAGCTCTGAATAACTAAGTCACCGGCACTGCTTTCTCCCAAAGTATTCCAGATCTTGAATTTTATCAAGTAAATGCACAGTCTCCCCTATCTATATGCCCAGCCAGGATCATTAACAGTGATCTTTCAGTTATCAGCCGCACGTCAAAGACAGGATAAATGAACGCAGATCAACCTGTTAGACCACTTGGATGTCACATGCTATTTTGGGCCATCCAATCTTTACTGATGAGCTCTTGTTGGGCGAAAAACGGTGTCTACGCCTGCTAAGGAAACATTTGTTCCAGCTGTTTAAGAATGTGGTTATTCTTCTATTCTACATGACCAGGCAAAGTGGCACTCTGCTGTCAATCAAATTTTTCTCTGATTTCTATTGCTATGGAAAGCCTTCACAGTATTTTGATCACTAGCATTATTCGCTGGACTTGATGAATGTACAATACCATGTAATTTTGGGAAACATGAACTATCAAAGTCAAACGTGTTTTCATTTTAAATGTTATTCCTGGAATAATAGATTAAATTATCATTTGAAGATCAAGATAGAATCCTTGGAAGAATATCTGTGGGAGCAGATAAACTGATCTGTTGTATAGCCTAGCCACCATTATGGTTACTTAGAGGGAGAAGTGTCATTAGTGAAAGGTTTGGATTCAGCAGTAAACTGTTAAAGGTCTGATTTTGTGCATTTAACATGAAGACATAAAAATTGAAATTCCTAAAATAAGGAATTTATTATTATTATAAACTCTATCTCTTCGTTATCAAATACATAGAGATTTCAATGATCAGCATAGGAAGAAAGGATATACGCTGTAGAATGATTTGATACAATTTAAGATAGATGATTGCACTACGAAAATTCGCGCATTTAAGCATGGAACGAACCCCTGGGCGGATGACAAATAGCTGTATGAAATTTTCATAGTATGATTTGCGTATGAAATCTTCATACTATCATTTGTGTACAAAAAATATTTCACTTTCATACTATGATCATACCCATTTATTTCCTCGCGGGTTGTGGTCCGCTATTCCGACTTGGTTGCCCACCACTGACTTTTCACATTTTATACATGTACTATAAAAAGCGTATTGAGGCATTAAGGCGGTGTGTAGCCTAACCTTTTCCAGAATTAAAGCTCATCGCAGACATAACATTGAAGCAGATGGAAGCAAATTGTAAATACCGACAATCTTTCACTTGTAGCATACTCAAGTCAGTAGACGAGACAGGAAAATCGAATTTAACTGTGCTTCAAAGAATGTGTTCTCATGAAATCCATGCGACATTATCTCCCACTTAACTGGGGAGTTTTGCAGATGATGGAAATGTTTCCTAACTTTCCCCCGCTTATCCTAAGGGCACCGTATAAAAACATTCTTTCCTGCAGTTTTAGATAATCTATTTATGAAGCTGCATTGTTCTAAAGCGAATTATCGTTAATCAGGCGTAATAAATGAAATACTCCTGGATTGTTATCGTGGTACATCTTGTGCGATGCGATTTGGGTGTGAGAGAAACACAATAATTAAACAAATACAAAATTTGGTTCCATCCATAACTTGAAAATTACTGCTAACTGGCCTACACTAAACACAATATTATCTCGCTCACTAAATCTAATAATGCTGAGAAGCTAAGAAAATAAATGATGATTTAACAAATACTGACTTCCGTGAAAAATACCCGATTTCAACATTAACTTACTATTTGAACAAGCTCTCCCGGCGTTGCTCCTAGCTGTCCACAAAGGATTCTCAACTGTTGGAATAGTTACAGGAGACAGCATCGGCCAACTCGGCCAGCAGCGTTGCTGGGTCATCGCGCCGGCGACAAGATAATTAGCCACTCGCGGAATAATAGTTTCTGGAGTCTGTCCGAACATCAACACGCGATTCACTATTTCCTCGGTAATCGCGTCCAGCAATTTGTGGTCTATGATCGGAATCCGGTTCCCTGTGGTAATCTGAAAGGAAATTCAAACGTGTAATGTATGGGCCTACGATTAATTGATGGTCGCTACAGAGTGGCCAACAAGCAGCCTACATACAAAAGTAAAATAGATTAATATTTCAGAGCTTCTTCGGGCAAAACTTCGAAAATAATTTCATAACAGAAAATTGATTGCATGCCATCATATGCAGAATAAGTTATCAGCTGAGTTGGTTGCTTTACAAGGCTTTACAAGTCGTGTTGCGACTGGTTGCGACAGCGACCTTTTGGATCACGCCAATTTCAATAGGGCGACATATTGCATAAAGGGGGATGGGTTCTATAAGGCACTAGTACTAGGATTTGCACAAACCCAAGGAATCCAGGCATATATGGGTACTTACGGGTTATCTCCCCCCATGTTTTCAAATTTGTCTAAAATCCGCCGACATGAATCAATCGTCACAAAACTTACACGTAAGTGAAGATATTGTCTACCCACATGCCATAAGAACTTTTTGAGCTAGGAGCGAGAGCTTGAAGTGCAGCGTTGCCGATAGCTTGATTTGATTTATTCTGACCTCATCGTCGGAGCAGAAAGCACTTAGAGCCCCCGACAACTCCTGAAGTTATGATGACCAGACCACATCCTTTACACTTATGCTTGGCTTAAAAGAGTTGTGGCAAAGCAATGGTCGTGGGAAGATTTCAAATGGCAGTGGATGAGACGAAGAGGGAGAGAGAACAATGCACACACGAGTAGCAATAATGCGTCGAACAGACGAAGTCAGATCAAGTAGCTTACATCGCTACACTTCACGTTATCGTCTCTAATGCAAAAAGTACTTGTCCGATCTGCGTGAAATTTTGCTTGTGGTAGAAACTATGCTTAATTCCATGTACCTGAAGTTTGGTGGCGATTGACACATTTTTGCAAATGCTAGACAAATTTGAAAACCTGGGGGGGGGGAGATAACCCAGATGTACCCAGATATGTATGCTTTGTAATAGGATATTTACAATTCTACTCAATTCCGGGATTGAGATTTTCCGAGATTTAGTAATCCCTACTCACACCTCATTCCTGAAATCTTCCGTCATCTGAGACAAAATTATACAACTATCAAGCACACTAGACAGCAAAATTCGTATCGGAAAGTGTTGACTTCAGCGACCTGGAAATGCAACCACTCCTTTCAAACCAGCGCATAGTGAGCGAACACAATAGCGGCCAATCCTTCGAAAGCAAGACATCGACACAGGCTAGCTCTATCAACTGAGAAGAAGTTCAATATTTCACAGGCCAATCCTTTCACTCGGTGTCACCAACGCATGTCAAATGATTTGATGAAATAGTGGGAAATGCACCAGCTGGAAGTTGACAGGTCATCAATGATTAACGAATGCTCAGCTACCTAGATCTAAAAGAATAACTTAACTGCACTGTATAACGCAAATTTAAGCATCACCAAGGCATTAATGTCTTGAAGTGATTCTCAAGGCGGGCCAAGCGGCATGCAGTCCGTTGTTCAAAAAAAATTGCGGAAAGGTGGCGCATCACCATGTAAAAGATAATCGTCAAGAGGCTGAGGATTGAACTCTTGAATTGCGACATTGCTTTACTGACGCAGTAGCAACCAGTGACAAACAACATGCTCACTGATGGATGGCATGAGGACTATCTGAATGTTTCTCGTAATCGCACATGCAGTAATTAATGATATATAAATTTCGTTTTCTCTACTAGTTTTGGAAACTATTTATTAGAGGCTGTTTCAATTGATCAGAAAGATATTGAGACCAATGAATTCAGATGATTCTTTTTAAAACATTCTCCGATGCACTCAAATAAATTTAGCCAACAGGCTACCTGATATGAAGAACTTAACGTATCGCAAAAATGGGCATATTTTATAATATGCTAAAACCGCGTAATTTTCGAATTTTGAAAGTATTTGATATCTTTCGCCTAGCTCGGAAATGCCCGAGAGAGAGCTAAGAGAATTTTTTGTGTCTCAAAATTTTTGTGGTCTAAGTGACTTTCAATTAGTATATTAAGGATTATCTTTCTAATGGACAGATTCTGTGAGAGGGTCGTTGCCATGTCACCCCATTCTCCCCGATTCAAGTCCATTGGAAATACAAATGTAAATCCACATGCCGGAGAATATAAACTCACGTTTGTTGGCTTCGGTGCTGAGTTGCTACGAAAGAAACGTAATAAGGTAGTAAAAGAATGGATAAAAAAGTGCTGACAAGCTAATGGAATTGTCGACCACATCTTTGCTGATTTTCCGTCAAGATGAATTTTTTAACTATGTATAACAAACCATCGATATCACCTTTAAATACTTGAGATGAAAAACATAATAAATGAAAATAATTAATAGTAAATATTGAATGTGTAGGCTACATCTCTGATATTCAGTAAATACCCTAATGTAAGCAATATCAGTAAATATTCTTGAAATACCAAAATGGTTAAATTTGCAAGACGAGTTAATGGCTACTTAGAACAGAATTCAATTACTTTACAAGGGATCAAGCGAGAAATCGACCATATTAAGGCTGAAGTGAGTAGTTGGATCACATGTCTCAGGATTCTTCCAAAATTCCATATTTCAAGAGAACACGATTGCTTGTGGACAGGAACGACAGTTCATCAGAATACCGGTAAATGCTGATATTACTCTAGAATCTAGACTGAAACAAATCATCGGTATCTTATCATGCCTTCAAATACATGAGATGTGTATTATACAGAAAACAGATCATGATAAAGATAACTAAGTAATTGACATACTAAAATTATAAGTATTTGACAATGTTATTCTCAAAATAGGAAAAAAAATTTTCAACCGAACTCGAGACCTGAAAAGGTGGTTAAATTTCCAGAAATTCGAGACTCACGCCTCTTTATAGAAATTAAGTGACAACAAAAGGAACCAATTTGCTTAGATCTACACGTACACAGGGAGTATCAAATTCCTGGAATTTTAATGACTTGATGAAATTCATCAGTTCAGTTTTTGGTTGAAGTGAGCCATCTAATTGCGATCAACAGACCAGCATGGTGAAATAAGCAGCTGAGTTTTTTCTTATGTAATGAAGCAAAAAAATTGCTGCCACCTTCACTGCATGATAGTCATGTCATTAACTGATTGATTTATTTAATTGATAGCAGCCGAATTTACTCATCGCATGGCATAATAGCCAATATCTAGAACGCTCGTGCGTGTGCATGAAAATCACTTTTACATGCAATTTAAGCCAACAGTCACCACTCGCACTATCAAGCAATGGAAGTTCAAATTCAAGCTCCTATTATTCCCGATGTACTTGTTGATTTCATACACAAGATGTTGGTTGTTGGATTTCAGGGGTGTCAAGTAGTAGGAAACTTCGACAGAATGCTTTACTTGAACAACTAAGGCTAGCGTACAACTATGATGATTTTATGGTGTTTACTAAATAATTAAAATGGTAGCGGTCAGGGTTTTCAAAATCCCGACTTTTCTGATGCTGAGATCTCGAGATCCCGTGATTTTCTTGCGATCTTAGATTTATCCCGAGATAAGCAAGCTTGATACATTTATTAATAGTATGCTTAGGCTACCGGAGGCTTAACACTACCAGCTTTTGTTTTAAATTCTTCGACGAGTATTGGGAGCGATACACTGTACAACAGAACTGATATCAGATAGACATGCGGCTAAATGTCCAATAACTTAATAAATTTCCACATGCAGACATCGACTGTAATAATATGTAGATCTGGTTATCGTGCACTCATAGGTGCACAAAATATGTCATCGCACTACAACCTGGCATATGACTTTCAAATCGAAATACAAATCCATTGACTTTTGTTACGTCTGGTAAAAGCCCGATATTGTATAATAATCACAAATATTGGTACGCTTGCATAAATAATTGAACATAATTTAATTTATTGATATCAATGTAAGTATATGACTTTTGGCACAGTGCACAAAGATACGCTGAAATTAATTCTAGTATATGATAAAAATGTATAAGTAATACGCACTACACGTAGTGTTCTAGCAGCCGTAGGGTTCTGTCTTGTTCTAGCAGCGCGGTGGCATTCACATTTCACGCATTGCATCAGCTATTTAACACACCATAGATGACTCACATGCCTTCGTGTTCATTCTTACACGGGTTGATGAACCTTGCTACTCCATTTTCAAAAAGCATAACTGCCTAAAAACTGATGCCTACATATCTCGGTTACCCTATCACGGGATTGAAAACCCTAGTAGCAGTGACAGTTAGTGGCGTTCGGCACATAACATGAATAACTTCAAGCGCAGGGTGCTACATGCTGGGCCACGACAAAAATTAATTCTGATATGATTTTGAAAAGATTATCAGCATTGAAAGAAAAAATATTCTGCAAACAACGTTAGTGAATCATGGCGAAGTGGCAATATTAGTTATATTTTTCTCCTATTTGAAACAATCACAAACTGAATTTATATATATATAAATGCTTCATATAAAAAAGCAAATTTACAATACTTAAAAGAAAACTAGATTTGCTGGTCTGTGAGCGAATGAATTTTTTCCTCACCGCTAATTTAGTAAGGCAGGATTAACTTCCTGGGGTTCAAGTTTGATTAAGGTTCGATTTTAAACGTTTACTGATAAAATCAGGATTGTACAATAGACAAAGATTTTTGTATGAATTTAACTTTGAAGCGCTTGCCACCAATGGGGACATCTAATCAATGGAGATATACGTAGTTTGCAATTGTTGTATATTTCAAGAAAAATATAAGTCATCAGGTACAGTAATGTATATTGAATGTTCATAAAGAAAGTAGGTCTATAATCAGTAATGAGATTTTTTCAAAGTAGGATATATCAATTAATTATTTTCAAATTTCTATTGTTCAGAATAGAGCCTGCCATGAATCAGGGATGTGATTGACCAAGCGAAAAAAATCAGGAAACCAATTTTTGAAAGGGGGCCCAATATAAACAGTCACTACTACATTAATAATAGAACCATTGGTTTGGGACATCCACACTGCCTGGTATATTTCGATTATAAGCAAGAAATGAAGGGAACAAAACGAAAGCAAAAGCAACGCGCTAACTAATGTATGCAGCCCATGTAGTCTACGTGTATATTTAGTGTGTATTAATCTGTCCTGTACCAAAAATGACCGAAATCAACCCAAAAAATCAGGATTTCTTGATAAATCAAGAAAAATTACATTCCTAATTAATTGAACACCTACCTTCGCGAAGGCCACTACAAATGGCTACGTCTACCGGCATCCAACTAAACAGTTGATAGTAAAACATGCATGTATCAGGTGACCACTGCAGCACCGCAGTAGTAGTTATGGCGAGGTGTAATGATTAATTAAAGCTGGTGTACACTAATTAGATAAAAATTTAACTATCCGGTACAAATTTAACATAATTTAGCTAAGAAGCCTTAGACAGGCGAGGATGCCTGGCGGTCTCGTGACCCTCGTATTCAAACGCGTGTTTCGAGCACAAAGTCTCACCCATATTGAACACAAAATCTGCCATTGCGATGATGCAACATATTAGCAGTCCATCCAACTTGTACAAGGTGTTGCAACAGTGGACGTGAAAAATTACGTCTGCAAGGCTAAATCTAAAAAAATCAGGGCACTATAACACGTGAGAGGACTGGTCGATAAAGTTGACATTAAATTAGCACTGATTTCGAATGCAAAATTAAGAAATGTACCTAAGCCGAGCCGACGGCAATAGGCGTAGCATGTTATGTGGTAGCCTAATAGGTACCTAAGCTACGTATTAGAATTGGATCTAACCAACCTCGACAGTCAAGAGCATAGTAGTGCTACTGTTGGCAATCGGCGAAGATGCTACTTCAAAAATTATTAATGATTAACTTATTTCTACAATTAATCATTCCCCTTACATGGTATGTGTAGGTCGGCTTAGGCTATAGTAAACAGATCCGTTTGAAATTTAGCCGTACTTTACCAGATTATCACGGCACGTCTGCACCGTGCGGCTCAGCATTTTCGGATGTATGTCTCAAGCCGTCTAGACTAGCCGTGTGAATCTTGACGCAAAATAGACTAAATGTTACTATCCTATTGATTGATGAGCAGTGATTAGTCGTTGAAATAAGCTGCAGTCGTCCATTAAGTTTTAAAATATTGAAAAGATTGCTAATATTTTTCAGTCTGGGCTATGCCTCGCGAGCCGACTGTCACTTACCGGCGGGTTACCTTGAATACATTACTAAGGCAGAAGCACTATAAAATGTAATTCAATAATCGCATCTTTATCCTTGATTAAGTAGGCCTACCAGAAACAACGTCACGACGGTTCGAGCATAACACATGCAGAGAGGAATTACTCATTTACAGTCTGTGACATGTGGGTAATAATCACATTTTCCTTTATTATACAAGTGTGCCACATTGGAAGACATAGTTAAGTCCAGGTTTTCGTGAAGCATATCTTATAATCTGTATATAATCCTGCATATCACATGAAATGTAAATTTCAGCTTACCTCCATGACTATATTCCTAAGCGAATCGTGCTAACTTCCTCGCCACGCCAACCCTTTTTTCCAATTTTCGACATAACCAGATTGCTTTATTAGTGCCAAGATGAATCCCATCAGCCAATCACATCGCTCATCCAGTTACCAGCGTGAGCGTAGTCGAAAATTGACTTGACAGCATTGTTGCTATCACGGAGACAATAGCTATCTGTCTCGCTCAAAACCGCTGCTTGTATGTTGTTGCAGTGCGAACACAGAGTGCTCAGTGATAACTTTTACTTTCTACACGAGTTGACAACACCGAACATCACTATAATTGATTCGAAGTAAGTATTTTTAACCTGTGAGTGATACGCTGGTAACCAGTGGATCGGGCGCTTCTAATTAGAAGATAAAGACGGTAAATAACATCAACAAACTAAGGTCGCAAGATGCATGATTAAATGAAGTAAGATCTAGCAAGATTAGGGTCACATTAGTGATCATCAAAGGTAAGGATTGCAATACCGGGCGGGATCCCGAAATTCCAAGATTTCACCCAAGTGCCATGATTTGGGGGTCTCATTCAGGGATTGGATTTGGCAAAAGTGGAAGAATACCGGTAATAAAGTAAGATAGAGCTTTCTTAAATTCATATTTAACTGATGTCTACTGATAATGAAATCTTGGAAAATCTTTGTCTGGGGAATGAATAGAACTGTTACTATGCAATCTAAGAGCATGAATTTGTAAGTCGTAAATAATGTGTGTAACTGTTTGTTAGGTACACCATGCATGTGATGGTAAATCCCGTGATTTGGGATTTACTGACTGAGCTAAGACTTGATTCGTTTCAAGCAAAAACTGATTACAAAGGCAGCCAGTGGCCGGCAACCATGTTGGGATTAGGGACTCCAAAATCCCGGGATTGAGTAGAATCGTACATATCCTATTACAAAGCATAGATGTATGTTAATAGCATGGAATATCTGGTTGTAGTTTATAGATGTTTTGCTGTTTCGCTAGTGGAAACCGAATAGATGTTCGAATACTTTTCAATATCTTTCTTAGGTACTTCTATTCTTTCCCCCCACATTTCTGTTGTTGACACCCGGAAGTATTGCATCGTCAACGATCTTCTCTTGCTTACGGGCAGTTTCACTAACGTCGCATAGCATTGAGTGTGTAAAACTCCTCTTATCTGACTTGTAGAACATTTACAGCCTCAGAATTAGACAACTGCTCGTCATTTGTCTGCAGACAACAATCACACGAAGTTCATGATCACAGCTGTTTCTAACTGAGTACCCAAGGTACCAATCCTTCATCCCAGGGTTCAAGTAAGACTTTTCAGTCGTGTTGTAGCGTCACTTAGTGACATATCATGTCTATTTAAACCCAACGTGACTAGCTTTGGCGAAATTTGATGATTTTGGAATTCCTGAAAAATGTGGGGGGGGGGGAAGAATAGAAGAACCTCTTTCTTATAATAAGTAATTTAATATTGTAGCCTATATACTACGGCTGTGTAGGCATACGTGTATGTGTGATTATAATACTTACGCCCTTCATGTCTTCTAATCATATATACAGGTTAGAGAATCCACAATCCTGGAAAATCTCGGTCACGGGATTCCGGGATTGAGTAGAATAGTAAATATGCAGTGACATAGTGCATGTGTATGTTAATAATACGGGATGCCATGATGTGGTAATAGCAGAGAGTCGGAATTACCAAAAGTTGGTTTGCTTACAATATCGCAACTGAGAAGTCGACTTTAAGTTTATGATTCCGCTTTATGCACAAATTTATAACGGCAACGTTGGGAGTATTAGAGGACAGTTGCGAATTCCTGATTTTTGCACTTTCAATCTGCAATATCCTGAGTTTCGGGAGTGACAGAGTGAAGAGCTGGGATTAGAGTCTGCCTTGCCAATAAAATCTCGACATTTTTGGATCCCGGGATTAAAAGCTCTGACCCAGGATCGAGGTTGACAAAATACAACCATACCAGCAATAGCTACACGTAAAATGCCAAGATAATCAAAATCACAACTATTGAGACTCCAAGTAAAAATCACCAACACATTGAGACTACAAAATCCCAAGCTCGGAATGGCGCGATTTAGGAATTTTTTCTTGTCTTCCTAACGTAAGCTAAGCTAATGCTGTGAATAACAACTGTGGTCAAATGAGAATGATTCTTCCTGAACAAATTGATCCCGGGATTGAGTTAAACAGAGGCTAATAATGTAAACAAAAACTGGTTTAGTGATCAATTTGCCTCCAAAAGATCTCAATCCCGAGGATTAACACGATTCCTAATCCCGGTATTGTGTAGGCCTACTTAGCCAATGCTCATCTTCGAATTGGTCATGCGTTCAAACATTGTTAGCTTTGGCAAATGACAGGCTTAAATTTGAGTCTAGACCTTTATTCAAAAAGCCTCATCAATGGATTATTGAAAACGTAACGTTGACGATTATATTGAAGTGTGAAGAGCCTCGTGTATGGATTTCTGCAGTTTTATCTTCGCCAATTTGCTTTATAGTTTAAATGGAATACAGCTATATATATTAATTCTCAATCCCGTGATTTTGACCCTCCTGTCCCCCGGAATTTCGGGATCCCGGGATTGGAATCCCTAGTTGGGACAGCGGCTAGGGTTTTCAGAATCCCGACTTGATTGATCCCGTGATTTTTGCGATCCCGGATCGCAGGATTCATCCTGCAAAATTGGCAAGCTTAATGAATTTCCTGATAGAATGCATAGGCTGAACAATACTAGGCGTTTTAAATTCTTAGACGAGTATTTTGTGCGAAACAGTACAATACAACTCATGATATCAGATAGATATGTGCCTAAATGTCCATGACTTAATAATAAGTTTTCACACGCAGACATGAACTATGACAATAAGTAGGTTATCGTAAACAATGCACCCTGTCGCATTAAAACCTGATATGTGACTTTCAAATCGAAATGCAAGTCCCGAAACTTTTGTGACGTCTGGTAAAAGCCCGATATATAGTGTATTAAAAATTCAAAAATTCATTAAATGTTAGTATTTATAACTCTGTTTCTTGCTCTCTACTGCCTGAACATAGTTATATTTTTGATATCAATGAAAGTGAAATTTTGGGGTACTGCACAACGTTACGTTGAAGCTAATGCTAGTATATGATGAAAATATATGAATAAGAATACACACATGTAATTGTAAGACTATCGTGTCTGATGTATTGTTGATAGTTAAAGTCTAACATTGATAATGAAAAAGGAAAAAGTTTCAAATATAACTATATATTGTAATTTGCAACAATGAATTATGTTTATGTTCATTGTTCCTTGTTACTCCATCTTCATGCAGCCTAACTGCCTGAAAACAGATGTTAACGAATCCCGGGTTCCCGGTTACCTAATCCCAGGATTCTGAATCCCATAAAAATACGGTTATCTCGGGATCCCGGGATTGAAAACCTCAATAGCGGGCCACCAACCTTAGAAGGCAGTAGTACTTTAAAAATCTTTTATAATTTGTTCCGTATTTTAAGTGTGCGTAAAGGCTGATGTGCCGCACATGCGTGCACATATGTACATGTACATGCACTATGAAGCATATTATCAATATTTTTATTTCATAGTTTTAAATCTTTTGGTCTTTATCAATCATGTTTTATCGAACATAGCTGTAGGAGTGTTGGTAGCCTATTTGTCGTTTCTTCTATCAGCCCTGAGATGATTATGCATCAATTAAATCAATCTACGAGTATTAGACTTCGTTAAACACGTTCGCAAAACACTAGCAAATCTAATAGAGGGATGTCCTCAGACATGAACAATTTTAAGCACAAAAATTCTGTGACAGCCATTGACATTCTAGCTTAAAATATCTAGAATTGGAACTCTATAATTGCATGGCATAGTCAGGATAATTAAACACAGAACAGCCCGTTGTGCAGTCACTTGATCAGCCATTCCAGGTATTTTAAGCTACATCTATTTTTTGTCAATTCCGAGTCGTCTTGACGAGCACATGTATGGATAAAACGCAGCGCCTACTGTTGCCGTGGAATATTTGTGCTTATAGTTCAAATCTGAGGACATCTTTCTATACTGTGCCCAGGCCAACTGGAACTCTACAATCTTCATAATTAGCGGATCTGTTTGTGCAATTGTTACTGGGTTATGTTCACAGTGTGCGGAATCGATTAATTGCTCCCGCCACTATATCAGCTATCCATGTCATAGAAAAATTAGATCGAAACTCGTACTGCAGCCAATGTGAGAGCCCAAAAAGCAGGCGTAACGGACGCTCGCGGAGAAAGTCTAATTTTGGCATTTTTATTTTCATTTGCAAAACTCTGCGAATTGTCTAGGAGCTTTACTATCGAGTGGTATTTTTTTCCCAAAACCAGAGACATGATATGTCAAGAAAATAATATTCATTACACATAAAATGGTTTCGATTTCATTTTAAAATGACGCTTTCAACGTTTCGCATGTTCCCGTAACGGACACTCTTTCTGTCCACTTGCTCATTGGTCCCCCAGGCTTTCAAATTTGTCTAAAATCCGTGAAAATGAATCAACCGTCACAAATTTTCAGACGCACGTATTTGAGCATATTTTCTACATACACAGAAATTTATGCAAATCCGACAAGTACTCTTTGAAATAGAGACGACAACTTGAAGTGTAGCGATGTCAGCAGCTTGATCTGACTTTGTCTGTTCGACGCATTATTGTTACTCATGTGTACATTGTTCTCTTTTCGTCTTCCTCTCATCCACTGCTATTTGAAATCTTCCCACGATCCCTACCTTGCCACACCTTTTTTAAGTTAGGCATATTAAAGTGAGGGATGTGGTCTGTCTGGGTCATTATAACTTCAAGAGTTGTCGCGACATGATGACTTTGTTGACCTAGTGCTCTGCTCAGACGATGTCAGGCGATGTCAGATCAAGCTGCTGACATCGCTACACCTACACTCACTTCACGTCATCATCTCTTATTAAAAAAAAGCTTGTCTGTAGGCTAGAGATTCCAAAATCCCAGAAAATCTCAATCCTGAGATTAGTCCCGGGATTGAGTAGAATCGTAAATGTCCCATTACAAAGCATAGGTAGGCATACATGTTGATAGCATGTGATACGGTTATGAATTGCAATCCCGGGATTCCTTGGGTTTGTGCAAATCCCGAAATCCCAGGATTAATTTAGCAATACAGTTGTTATTTTGGTAGTTTTTTTACAGATATCTTACTGCTTCGGGAGAGGAAACTGAATCAATTTTCGAATACTTTTCTATATCTTTCTTTGAATTTCTTATTAAAAATTGTAGCCTACATATTAACATTGGCTCAGCATACTTGTGTGTGTGTGATTATATACTTACTCCCTTATGTTTTCTTATCACATGTACAGGGTAGAGATTCCACAATCCCGGAAATCTCGGTCACGGGATTGAGTAGTATAGTAACTTTGCTATGACAAAGCACATGTGTATGTCAATAATATGGGATGCCGGGATGTGGGAATAGCAGAGAGAGGGAATTGTCAAAAGTGGGTTTACTTGCAATAGGTACATCACAATTGACAAGTCCACTTAAAGTTTATTCCGCTGTATGCACAAATTGATAACGGCAACGCTGAGAGCATTAGGGGACAGTTGTGCATTCCTGATTTTTGCACTTTCAATCTACGATTTCTTGAGATTCGGGATTGGCAGAGTGAAGACCCGGGATTAGAGCCTGCCTACAAAATCCGGACTTTTCTTGATCCCGAGATTCGGGATTACAAGCTCTGATCCGGGATCGAGATTGACAAAATATAAGCATAACAGCTGTAGCTATAAGTAAAATGTCATGAAAATTTAAAATCACAACTATTTTCTCAATGCACTGCACCAGCTCATTAAGATTCCAAAATCCCTAGCTCGGTATTGTACGACTGAAGAATATTTTACATGCTTTTTTACCGCAAACTAAGCTGAATAACAACCTTGGTCAAATGAGAATATTTCTTCCTGAACAGATTAATTCCGGTATTGAGTTAACCAGAGGCTAATATGCAAAAAACTGTGGGCTAATGAGAAATTTGCCTCCTAATGATCGCAATCACGAGGATTAGCTCTATTCCTAATCCTGGTATTGTATAGTATTGTATTGTATAGGCCTGCATCGCAAATACTCATCTTCAAGTTGGTCATGTTTTCAGGTATTGTTAGCGTTGGCAAATGACAAGCTCTAATTAAAGTTTCGACCTTTATTCAAAAAAAGCCTCATCAATGGATTATTGAAATCGTAGCGTTGACGATTATATTAGAGAAGAGTCTAATTCTATCGTGTGTGGATTTCTGGTAGTTTTATCTTCGCCAATTTGTCTCACTTTAGACGGAATACAGCTATATTGCAAATTCAGGATCCCGGGATCCCGGCATAAGAATCCCTACTTGTCTGATTTGCATAAAGTTTTGCATG
The DNA here is from genome assembly GCA_907163375.1 of Prostheceraeus crozeri. Classification (NCBI taxonomy): domain Eukaryota; kingdom Metazoa; phylum Platyhelminthes; order Polycladida; family Euryleptidae; genus Prostheceraeus; species Prostheceraeus crozeri. The sequence goes on from CAJQUW010008680.1 coordinate 112,313, forward strand.
TGTGTAGAAATTATACTCAAGTAGGTACGTGTATCTGAAGTTTTGCGATGATTGATTCATTTCCATGGATTTTAGATAAATTTGAAAACGTGGGCGTGAGGGGAGATAACCCGTATGTACCGCTCATTTCTGCTTGTAAATCAATTTATGCTCATTTTCGATCAGTTCATGCACTGATTTGTTTCCCATATGAATTTTTGTGCCACCATTTTGTTCCTTTAGTAACTAGTTGATGATTTTGCAAATTCCGAAGAAAATCCCTCAACCTTAGAAACACCTTTTAAATGTCAAATTCGGAGTGAGCAATTTTCACATCAGTGATTCAAATGATACCTGCGAACCACTTAAAAAAAGATAAATGGTGATGGGCCACGCACGCGTTACCCACCACTGACATTAGATGATATTCTGGATATCTCCAATGTAGACTGTTATCGGTAGTTATGGGTCATCTCCCTCCCACGTTTTCAAACTTTTCCTAAATCCACAAAAATGTATCAATTGTCACAAAACTTCGGGTATATGTAGGCTGATTGAGTATATTTTCTAACCATGTTCAAAATTTCATGCAAATCGGACAAGTACTTTCTGAATTAGAGCCGCTAGCGTGAAGTGTAGCGATATCAACAGCGCTGCTTGAACTGACTTCGACTGTTCGACGCATTATTGTTAGTCGCGTTTACTTTGTTCTCTCTACCCTTCGTCTCAACCACTGCCAATTTGAAATCTTCCCACGACCACTACTCTACCACACCTTTAAGTTAAGCACCGGTGTATTAGTGTAAGAATGTGATCTGGTCATCACTATATACTCGTAAGTTGTCGCGAAATGACTTTGTTGACCTCAAGTGGGCTACCCTCTGCTCAGGCGATGAAGTTAGACGAAGTCAGATCAAGCTCCTGAAATCGCTACATTTCAGGTTATTGTTCCTGATTCAAAAATTACATGTATATGTCTCTTTTGCATCTATTTTTTGCGGACGGAAAGTATCCTCACCAACGTTCAGTTGACGTTTTGTGACAATTGATTCACTTTTACTGATTTTAGACAGATTCGAAAACGGGGAGGGGAGGCAAACATGGGTTGGAACAAATTTATTGCAATTCAACTGGTTTCAGTCTTTCACCACAATCAGCAACTTAAATTGGACCACATAAGCAATCAATTAATTGGTAATTCATGGCAGTTTCTTTCGTCACTGCCAAATCTATGAGAAGATATCTTTCCAATCAGATTATCTTTTGTCCACATGGAAAATGATTGCATGATTGATAAATACTTGGAAAGTTATATTCAGATTACGTTCATGCGTAACGCATAGGTTTTACTAAGATGCATTAAAACACTTGCAGAACTTGAATTTACCTATCATAACAAACATGCATTTTCTGCATCATCATATTCGTTGAATGCACTGTTAACAATATTGTGCAATGACCTTAAAACTGAAATAATCATGATTTATAATATCCTCTATTTTACAAGTGCAGTATTTTCTAGCTCAAACAGTGAAGCACTACCACATTCTGGCCATCGCAATAGTATGTGTTTCATTAGGATTAGCAAAATTTGAATTCATCGAAGATTATCAAAGTAGGCCTACTGTGAAAGATACTAACAGTTGGATTCTTTGAGTTAGAATTTGAATGAATGCTATAGTCAAAATTGTCTTCTCGTGAGTAAAAAATATCATATCATTTGTCTATCTTATACAATAATCGCTTATTTGACTTGTGAATAATAGCAATTAATTGGAATAATTAGTGACTGATACAATCAATAAATTTATTGAAGAAAGTCTATGCCTAATTGATTGCAATTAATTACCAATCAATTATTTTTCCAGTCTCTGGAGATAACTTATAAGCACTTTTAATGAACAAATTATGATAATTGGATGCTGGTTGGCGCAATCGTTCAATCATGAATAATCATTGAGAGAAGTATGAACGTCAGGCGAGTTGAAAATAAGGAATTATTTAATAATTTAACCTCACTTTGATTTTTGTTGCCCATCTGCGGGGGTTGCTGTCCTTGTTTTAACCCTAGAACCAGGAACACGGAGTCAAAATGATAGGACTCTGACCACGGTTAATAGCACTAGGCTAGGGGTTGGCAACCGTAACCAGCCGGCGGGCCACTGGATAAAGTTGTTAAACCTATCCCAGCAGTAGTTTTACCATTACAGAATGGATCTCTATTGTGACTCTTGAAAACAAATCACAAAACAAAGCCTCTTCGCAACACTGTTAATGGAGAATTCATAATTTAGTTTATAATTTCAATTCATTATCAGGGTGGCCGCATATGCACGAATTTGGTAAAGGTGCGCGATTATGCACGATTACACGCGAATTTTTTTTATGGTGCACAAAATTCAAAAGCAGTAATTGTTTGGAGGCATAAACTGTACTTTGAAGATTTTAACTACTACAATATTTTTTTGATTTTTTGAAAAGGCAGAATATACTTAAGGTATTAATGAATATAAAAAGTACAATATAAAATCTAAACAACACATTAAGTGTGTTCTACTTTTCAGGGCAGTGGTTATTGCTTTCTTCTTCAAGGACGAATCCTTCAAAGTTGTTTTCAATTATCCTCATAGAATCTTCACAGAAATGGAAGGAAATGTACAGTGCAACTTGATTCAATTTAAATTCAAATATAACGACATTAATCGGGAAAGCAATAAACGTTAACTGTGAAAAAATCCTCCTCTTAAGAAGGACAGCCGACACCGAATATTCTAATCAAATCAAATTATAGGGAGTAATAAAATGTAAAATGCATGCATTTTATGCTGTAGGATATTAGTTGAATTCTTTTTGAATATTTATTAAAATTTTTTCCTTCATACAATGAAATGAAACCTTTTGCATCTTCTAACGTACGTTCAGGGCATTTTGCAGTGTTTACAGAAAATTCACGTGAGGATTGTTTTCGGGGTATCCATGGATTTGGAATTGAAAAAGTGTTCTTTATCTATTATATTTTAGATATGTTTTAGATATATAATTATGTGTTTTTTATATATTTAGTGCGAATTGCGGTCGTACATAAGGCAGCACTTAATAAATTAATATCCTTCCTAAAAGACATGAAATAAAGAAAGAAAATTAAAGGAGCCGAACTATTTCTTTAATTTGGGAAAGTCTTGAGTTAGAATGCTAAATAATTGCATTAAGTTTTATTATCACTGAAAGTGGCATTTTTTCAGAATGCTCATCATTTCTTTTCAGTTCATTTTAATGCACATATTCACGAGTAAAATAATGAATAGTAGCCAGGTAGATTATTAATAATACTTGGTCAGATTAAGCCAAGTAAAAGAAAAAACAAAACGAAATAAATGATAAATTATTCGTGATAGTGATAGAGAATACAAAGTGACAATTGAAAAATATGTTACTGGCATGTCCCAATAGAAAACAAAGGTTGACAAAACAGCCATTGGATAATAGTTGCAACAAAATCAGTTCATGATGACCAGGGATATTTACTCAGCACACAACGTTCACTCATTCAACACATCAAACATCACTGACAGTCTCAAAGTCATTTTTTGGAATAAAATAAAAAGCAATCATTAACAAAAGTATCTTCTTGGAGGGAGTCTGCTGTCATACACAATCCTCATGAGTTCAATAATCTTGTCATGGTGATGCTGGTGATAATCGGTCATGGTTCCACACAATTTGTATCACGTTAGATTCGATTATCGCTTCCTGCGGTAGAAGAGTAAACTACACTCGCTCTGTGTTGCGAAAGTGCATTTACATGTATATAATGATAGACTTACTGACATTTCATCCGCAATTGTGCATACGCAGAAGGGGCTACATCGGCTTAAGAATTACGGATTGTGTCGAGAAAAAGTAAAAGAACAGTGTGTAAAAGAAAGTACGTCTTTTACAGGAAAAAACAGCTCAAAAATATAAATGAACATTCAAAATATTGTTAACCATGTTGAAAATACATTTCATATGTAGGCCTATATTTAAAATATTATATTAAAGTACCACGGCCCTGCTACTTTCTAGCGAATTATGTAACGGAAACTTACTTGATGCTGCTATTATGTAACTATTAATATTGTGCACTTTAGTTGAAGCACGGAGATGCCCGAAATTGAATAAAATGCATACTCAAATATACACGATTTTTTTACAAGAATTTTATGCGGCCACCCTGCATTATAAAGATGAATGTCCTTCAATTGAGAAGTAATATGCTACACAATATGCGTAATAGGCAGTGCATAACGGAGGAACTACGAACTTGCATCTTTTCTAACATCAAAGCCCTAACTTGAAAATGGAAGGTTGCGGGTGTTTTCAATATGTGTCCGCATCGCGGGGAAGTATGGGAATGAAAGTGGGCCGTGAAAGGTGATCAGATCATGAATATGGAAGGAGCAGAAAAGGCATTTGTGAAACGAATGTGTGATGTGTGGCTGATCGGTAGACACAGGAGTGAAGACCTTAGGAAGAAGATGAACCTAGATGACATTTCCGATGCTCTGCAAAGGAGAAGGCTCCGGTGGTATAGCCACACTACGACAAAGGAAGATGACTGGACGAAAAGATCTTCTCCAGCTTGAGGTTGAAGGCAGAAGAAAAGAAAGGCAGCGAGGAAAGCATGATTACAAGTCGTCTCCGATGACCTCCGAGATCTGAACCTGCATCCAGTAATGGACTACAATCAGCAGGAGTGGAGGCGTCCCATCAGAAAGCAATAACCGTCTGATCCGTTCAACGTGGAAAAGGATGAAATTAAATTATCAATTTTACAAAATCTCTGTGGACGTCGTCTGTCGAACATGACGGCGATTTTGAAAAGTTGCCGCGGGCGCAGGTTGCCGACCCCTGGACGCATGAAAAATATTGTTTTCATTGTTTTTATTTCAGTTTTCCGTTTCTCTTCAATTAAACAACTTATAACATGTGTCGCAACCTCAAAGGCTGTTTTGGCGTGTGAAATAATGAGCCTGTACTGTCGATAACATTTTATTTGTAAGTTAATGTAGTTGCATGTTTATAACATACTATTTGCTGACAGTTACTAAATTTCAGTCAGTTTACTTCGCATTCGCCACTCAAGCAAGTCATGAATAGACAATGAGATAGCCGGTTAGTTTGTCTTAATTTGCTCTCTATTGCTCTTTAAATTGGTACCCTCTCGAAAATATAAATGGACTAAATAAAAATATACAAATCGAAAAAGGAATATTTTAAATTAAAGACGATCACCTGAAGTTCAATGATGCCAGTAACTTGATCTGACTTCGTGTGTTCTATGCATTCTGATAAGATAGCACTTGAGGTTAGCAAATTCAGTTTGTGACAACTCGTGAAGTGATAATGACCAAGGCCAATCCTTTCACTAATATAGGTACGTAGCCTTAAATAAAGTGTGGTGGGGCAGGAGCCGTTGAATTTGAAATAGCAGCCAATGAAACGAAAGCGGCGAGAGAATAATAATGCGTCGAACAGACGAAGTCAGATCGCTGAACCTGCCCATGTTTTTTCGAGTTTTAACCGAGTGGATTTTTCGGGGTCTCTACATAGGGCTTTTTGATTCTTTCTATCTGTCTATTTTATCATTAACATCATAATTTCTTGTGCCAAACAGAACATACCAGAAGACCCATGTTTACATTGTACGACTATAAGAAAATGATTTATGAATACGTAATATAGTATGCATTTCCGCCTCCCCAATGACTTAGATAATGAGATATTCAAATGGGAAATTATGCAAGTCATTTCTAAAGAAATTATACTTGCATGAATGTCTGTTTGAAATACCATTTCAAAATGCACATGTCATTCAAGGTGCGATCGCTGATACGATTTCTGACTTTCGCGGCAAAAGACCCAGCGACGTAGAAGGCACTCTCGCACTCCACTTCAGTTGGTGGCACAGAACGAAGCCATCCAGCCACAAATGATAAGACCTTTCCTCGGACCTCCATTGGATCCCCCGTGTCGAATGGTTTTAAGTGGCCAATTTGCGAAGTTATAAAAAGAACGGAGAAACATTGTGTGCATCTTGTTTATCCTTTGCTAGCAATTTCTAAACCAAGCGACTGATAGATAACGAAGTCAATTCCGACGATTCCCGGGATTCTATGATCGACAATCCCAAGATTTTTTTAAGATCCCGGGATTGTGCACCCTAGGTCCAACCCACCAAGAAACATTTTTTTTCATTTGTGCTGCTTATTTGATTTTAGCGAGTACTTTACTCATCAGTCTAATTTTATTTGTTTCTGCAAATTCCATTTTTTGTCCAGAACATAGTGCATGTATTTCTAATCGTGTCTGACCGTTTGCTGTGTATCATAAGTTATTCATTCTACCGGTCAACAGATAAATTTGGAGAATAAACGAATTCTGTCGAATGAGCTTTCGGGGGGAGGGGTTCAATGTTACATGAAAACTTGCGCATGCAATGAGTTTGTACACTGCAACACACGCATGAGATTCTTTCGGATAATCTGAAATTCCGGAAATTTTGGGTTTTGGGTCTTGAGATTTGTCCGAAAACATGAAAAATGGTAGGGGTGGACCGGGTCGGGGTCTAGCGCTCACATGCTCACATCCAACATCAATCATGATTTAGAAAATTCATTAGAAGTTTCATCATTATCTATGTCATTTCGTCTGTCACTCATTCCAATCTGGTAATCTATAAACAAACCTTCATTATTATTTTCTTCTCTTACGTCCTAGATCTATCTATCTCTTGTTGAGATTGGATAATTAGCTCGGTGCAGACTGTTGTCCAATCCATCAGGTAGTTTGGTCCATTCCGAGCTGAAGTGACCAGCCTTTGTAGGACGAAACGCAGCGTCTACTCTACTTTGTCTAACTACGGCTGTTAAGCAATGTTTTGCTTAAATTGTTCAAATATGAGGACAATTTTCTGTGCTATTATGGACGTCTATAAAAAAGTGTCTGAGACAATTTAAAATTTTGATAACATTCTGTTTGTTTTTCAGATGATGTCCTCAGGCTTGTTGGTAATTTTCCTGAGTTTCACATGTGCATCTGCCTTGCGGCTGGTTCGTCTATTCCCCGATGGATCTGGTCTTCTAGTCGCTAATGTAAGCGGCACTGAGGGTGCTATATGTCCAGATGACTTCACATTGCGAGAAGCGTCAGTCGTCTGCAGAGAGCTCGGCATGGGTTGGGGCAAGTTCCTCAGACCGGTTCGTATAACTTTGTTGTTCAAATTGACGGCTTATTGTACTCTAAATATCGCTCTATAGAAATTATCTAGAATTTGTGTATAAATCAATAAAGTAAGTAGGATTCTGTGTGATTTGATAAACAATGTGGCTTCATTAGAATGTGAACAGATACTCTGTTGGCATGAGATTCATATTTCACAATGTTCGCTTTCTTGGTAAAATGTGACCTCTTGGAATAATAAACAAAAGCATTTAAATGAACAGATTGAAAGAGATAGCTGACGTTGCCAAAGTGGAGCCTAGTGGCACTACTGCTACTCTGCAAATAGTGATATAAGGTGATCGAGCTTGAGGTTTCATGGGTTGATTGTCAGTCTGTCGTCTCAGGCATTCATAGGAATTGACTCATGATAAAGCCCTCATCAGCATTAGCATCGCCGGTTTGTCAAATTGTTTTATAGCTACTACTATACATTATGCATGATGCTTTCGTAGTCATTATTTTAAATACCGTCACAGAGGAGTGCACGATAGTTGTTAGATAAATGTAGATCTTACACGTTCTAGGGACAGAATCTCAGGTTTATATGTACGTAGTATGGCCGTTTTAAAATTGAGTTGTCTGTGTTTGATAGACACGTGAGTGACCTATACCGCCTACTATTGCGTGTACATAATCTTCAGGCTCTAGAGTATTTTAGCAGAAAGTGGTTACATTTAGCAATATTTTCGCGATATGAACATGCCGCGTGATTTACTTTACAATGCAGTGTATGAATTGTAGATTATTAATGCAATGCAATGTATTTTTATACATAAATTAAAAATGGTATCTGAACGGCTGTTTGTTGACGATATTGGTATGTAATCTGCCGAAAGACCAAAGCTTAATAATCTGAAATGATACTAAAAAAACAAACTCTGAAATTAAAAATGCTGGACAAATACGTGCTCATGTTCAGCGCATCGAAAGACGTGATTTGTTTTTAAAGAGATGACTGCCCAGTTCCCAAAAATGAAATGAACGGTATTAATCCGCAGTATCGTACTCTTCTGTCACAGAGTGGCTACTGCGCAGCTACAGTATATGGTATATTGAACTACACAGTGACGTCTCGGGTGAACTCCAAGGCCACTTAACAAAGACAAGTGTAAAGGAAAAATTAGAGTTCGCGTGAGGCCTGTTTGAAGTGTCGCAGGAATGGGACGATTCTGATGGTCATGTTAAGGCGATTGTCTTGTGTCGTGCTGCAGAGATCCATCGATGTTGAAGATCTCAGTCATTATGGAGTAAATGTTTGCTGCTTTTTGTATGGAGTTGGAGAGATAAGCTAGGTCTTCATCATGTAGGCAGTGGTAGACCAACACAGACAGTCGAAATTGAATTCGATCTGGAACTTGAAGCTACTGCAGAGTCAAAGGGCAACATATGTTCATTGGACCATATTATCAAAAACCAAACAGGCAGCGGCGTTGAGAACAGATTGCTGAACGGACTAGAATGAAAATTGATTCAAGGTCGCGACACAGTCGGGAACTGAGTTGGGTAAATAATAACCAATGAAAGGCTTAGAACTACACATATAACTGATTCTAATCATGCAGTGGTTGACAAGTGTTTGTAGTTGAAAATGCGTGTTGTTTTTGTGCCGTTACTGTGTATTAAATAATACTGTGTACTTTAAATCTTATTATCTTATATGGAGAGGGTTATCTGGATGTGTATTATTGACAACAGAATTCACTAATTTTGTTAATCGTGTTATTACTTTCGACGACTTCCTCATGATTAAGTATGCCGACGACGTCCTTGTAGCCATGCCTATTCACAAAGACACCAGCATAGAGAACAGTGTCGCAGCCGAAATAGACAATTTTGACAACTGGTCTATCTCCCACGGCCTATCGATGAATAAGGAAAAAACTAAGTGCATGCTTATCCAGAAAGGTCGACTCTCTGTAACTCCAGACATCGGTCACCTGAGCATCGTGCAGGAACTCAAGTTCTTAGGAGTCATTCTGTCTGAATCCATGAAATGGTATTCCCACATTTCACAAAGCTGCAAGGGTGCAAGTAGACGTATCTACTCTCTTCGACGTCTAAAAGAGGCCGGGATCTCAAAGTCCGATCTGATCTTGGTCTACAATGTTTTCATCAGATGAACTTTGGAGTACAACTCACCGCTCTTCATCGGCATCAACAAGAAGAACTCTAATAAGCTAGAGAAGCTCAATCGGCAGTGTCATCGCATAATCTGTGGTAATGACTCGCGAAAATTGCCTTGGATTCCTCGATGACAGACGAAGAAAACGCGCGCTAAAGACATTCAAGAAAATGCTTGCTCCTGAAAACTGTCTGCACGACTTGATGCCCAGAGTCCTCATGTACTCTAAGCATCTGGAGATTCCCTTATCCCGGAGTCAGAGAAGAAGTGAATCCTTCTTCCCTTTTTGCACAGCGTTGTATAATGAGATTTTGTAGACTATCAGTATTTACATCTCGCACTTGTACTTACCTTATATTATTTCTTTTATGATTTTATTTGTACGACTCTCAATTCCTTGACGAACCACCTTTATATACGTGGTCCATGCAAAGCAGAACATTCATTTGTGTCTCATGTGAACATTGTGATTATCATTTTCGAAATAAATGCTTTATCATTATTATTATTATTACAGTATTCTTCATCTTAACATATTATAGATGTTCGTTTTTCGATCGTAATTTTCATTGATCTCGTGTAAAAACAGCATTGTTCGAATCAAACTTAGCCTAGCATGAGACAGTCATAAATCTTCATTCTGAAGTAAAGCAGAAAACACAAAAAAAGGCCGCAATGGCACTTACAAGCAAGGGTTGATTACACATAACACAAAATATGCATACGGAAAGTTTACCATCATATACAAATACATGTGACATACATATTTATAAATTTAGGGAGTGATCACGACATTATCAAAATTGACTGGGTGGGAGTCTTCACAATGGAACAAAGGAACCGAAATGCTTGCCATCCAATACGAAAATAAATGTAACAATTATCCATACAAAATTTGCACTTCAGTGCTTACAATATATATAATAATAGACCAGTGGTTCCGAACCTTCGATGTTCCATGGCCCCTTTCAAGTTAATCATTTTATTGTGGCCCCTCGTTCTAGGCTACTTGATTTGATAGTTAATTATTTCTTCTTTCGATTCCTTTGTTACGATACAATCAAATTGTATGTCTTCATTATTTCCTTGATGCAACTCATGTCAATGTTCAATTTTTATTTTTCAATAGATGATCTCTTTTCATTTCTAAGTTTGTTTACGTTAATGTACATGTAAGTACTACATTTAGAAGACTTTGATTTTGAAACAATCCTGCAAACCAAAGGACTATTTGAGTTGTTTTTACGTTTTTTCTATAAATTTGTAGGTGGCAGGCTAAACAAATCAAATATCCGCTTTTAATAAAAACAAATCATTATGAACAATGATCTGAGTTAAATATGATAGAACTATTACACAGAAAAAGTAGCACCAAAAGATTCAATGGGATTTCTGAACTTGTCCCTTAAACACAAGCCTTTTGATATTTGGTTTTGTGCTTGAAGTAGATATACGGATATCACTCCGAACATCAAGGCGATTTCTGTATTTAGTTTTGATTAAGACTAAATTCTCTTCTCCTAACGCATACATCTGTGAAATATAGCTCTCATTGTTTTCTTGTCCAATGATATTCACGCAATTTCCTCACTTGACTTACGGCGGCTCGGCCACATGTGTTTCACGAGCGTGAAATAAGTTGATTGATCAAGTCATTAAGTACAATACAAAACATGCTTGCTATGTAGACCTTACATACCAGAGATGCGGAGTCCCATCATTTTGATAGGACTCCGCCTCCGACTCCAGGGGTTGATAGGACTCCGACTCCGGGTGCAAGTTGTATAGCCCAGTTTTTTTGAAAAAACCTGGTAACCGACAGCCAGATCATTAAAGGCTTACCTGAACCTATCTTAAGTTGTCATCGCTGTAATGTCGCCTTCAGTTGGATGCATTCGACTCGGCTCCTCTCATCGTGTTGTTGTGTGCTTCACACGGTTTTTCTCCAGTCTCTACCAGGCAGGATAATCCCTCATCCTTCTTCAAAAAATATGAATACACTTTCGATTTTAATATGAGCTTTGGAGGAGACATCTCACACGATTAGATTAAGAGGCAATGTTCTCAAGCAAACTAGTAGGCTATTTCATTTTTGTCTCTGATGTGACTTTTGGTGCGTAGGTGTGATCGAGGCTAGGAAAGCTTGTACTTCTCTACAAAATCACCGAGTGAAAAGACAATCGTTTTTTCACTATCACGGTTCATTCCCTCAACTATTACAAGCTTTGCATGCAGCAGTGTCTCTGCACTTTTGTTTGACGGAGAAAGTTGACATCAAGACAGTGACAGCTATGCACGAGGATAAATAATTTGTTTGCATTATATTTCGGGTCTAGTTATAGGCCGGAATCCAACTTTTGATAGGACTCCGGGACTCCGCATCTCTGTTACATACTATATTCCGAGATCCCTTGGGGGGGGGCCACGGTTGAGAACTACTGATATAGACAGATTCACAAGGATAAATGGAATATCAAGGGAAATATTAATATTATACAATATACTATCCTACACTTCCTGGTTAAACTAAAAAAATATCTGCATTCAATCACAGATCTGTAATTGCTAAACTGCCTTCTTTCGAATTTTTGTTATCCCTAAAAAACAGTGGCTACAACTCTAGCTTTCATCGATCACGGCGATGTTCTTCGTCTTTCAAGCTTGACACGATACATAAGTAAATAACGTGGTTACAAAATAGACTTAGAACATGAGAAGACCGCTGTTACTTAATTTCCCACTCGGAAAATGAGGGGCAAACAGATTCTTCTGGAAGTTGCAGTTTAAATCTTTTAATCAGTCTAGATGTTAGCACAGGTGCAAGTTCATACTTAATAAAATCTCCTAGTAACCACAAGCCTCAAAATCTCAGCATCGCATCTTCAGCTTGTCAAACAACATTTTCAAAGGAATGGGGAGATAAATTGTGTAGCACGGACACTTTAAGTCCAAAAACTGTTAAAAAAATCTAAGATTTCCAAAAATTGTAATTGTTTTTTCTCCTGGAAATTCTAGGCTACATTACATCTTCCACCTGTATAGTAAGAGCACGGTAAAGTGAGAAGAGTAGCACCGATATTCTCCAACCAACATTTTAACATTGTTCCGGGGCTGTACCTATCACCCTATGTGGGAGAATGCTCTCCTGTTTTAGAGTGCTCATATCGCACCGCAAAGCTAGTGTCGAATTTTCAGTTACGTCATAACTTCTACCGACGCATGTTCAAAGCAGGGATGCGGAATCCTATCATTTCGGTAGGACTCGGACTCCGGGTGGCAATTATATCAGCATTAGTTCTGGTAACCTGCACCATAGATCATTATAGGCTTGCCTGAGCCTGATTTTAGGGATCATTACTGTATCAAATCAATCATTTTCGATAAAAGTTTACTAACTTTGCACACCGCTTGTCTAGTCTCTACCAAGCAGGATAATCTCCCAACCTTCTGCAAAAAAATGAGTACACTTTCGATTTTAATATGCGCTATGGAGGAGCCGTCACACACGATTAACGTGAGGGTAAGAGACAATGTCCTCAAGCAAAGTAATATTTTACTTTTGTCTCCGATGTGACCTTTGGTGCGTTTGTGTGATCGAGGCTAGGAAGGCTTGTCTTTTCTACTAAATCACCGAGTGAAACGACAATCCTTTTTCACTATCATGGTTCATTCCTCAACTATTGCAAGCTTTGCATGCACTGGTGTCTGTACTTTTGTTTGACGGAGAAAGTTGACATCAAGACAGTGACAGCTATGGACGAGAATAAATAATTTATTTGTATTTTATTTCGGGTCTAGTTAAAGGCCGGAGTCTAGAGGACTCCGACTGCGACTCCGCATCCCTGATTCAAAGTTGCTTCCCAATTCAGCAAAGCTTCATCGCAAAGTGCAGTGTTATATCGGCTATAAGCTCAATTTTAAAAGTCACATTGATTACTGCAATCTTGCTTACTGATTTCTTTTCAGATGCGCTTCAACTCCGAGCTGATACCGTCTATGAAACACGTAGTTCGGCTGACACATTGCTTCGGACATGAAACACGAATGAAAGATTGCTGGATGGTTGCCAACAAATATGGAGTTCCTTGCAGCTCGACTTTGACGATGGGAGTTAGATGCACAGGAAGTAAGTACAGCAGGCTGCAATCTCCACAGCAGCCTTTCTTCGACACGTTAAGTTTCTTTATATGGTACACTCCGCTTAATCGGGACAGCTCGGGGAATTGGCATTTTTCCGATTAAGCAACTGTCCCAAATAGCTTATTTAAGTTTATTAGCCGATTTTCCACTTCCAGTATTGCTTTATCAACTAAAGTGCTTAACTTAATGAAGATTAATCTGGTTGGCGGAACCGGAGCCGTGTTAGCTGGTCGGAGTCGGAGCCGACAGAAAATAACACGGCTCCGGCTTAAAATTTTATGTGTTTTCGAATTCAGTCACTTTACTGAAAGACTTCAATACTTCACTTTCAAAAAGTGATATTTGACAGTGACAGTGTGGCAGAACGAATGCAAGTGTTTCATCATTGTAGGCAATCGTTGTAGACCTCCCAGAACCTACTGGCCTTCATATGAATTTTATCTACATTGGAAGGGAGACCGCAGACTTTCTTCATATTGTTTCAGCCGAAAACAACTGTCGGGTGAAGAGCTCTTGTCGAACAACATACGCATACATTATCAAATTCAATGCACTTACTATTAAAGCACATTAGTGGTTCTTATAATAGTTCTTTCCTTAAAAATGCATGGTTATTTATATGTGCCTCATTTTCAATAGAATTCTAGTTAGAAGTATAAAAATACTTCTGAAGAAATGCTTTTAATGCAAGAAGAATTTTGGTTAAATTTGGAAGTTTAGTCTCATTAATCAAGCACAATTCAATGGGTGACAATACTAAAGCATGCGCAAATTGTAAATCTATTAATAATTGTCGATTTGGTAAAACATAAAAATCGCTGCTTTAAACTTCTATTATGGAACATGAAGCAAAGGACCTACCCAATTTATCATTTGTCATAAGTCGTGAATTTCATACCAATGTTGTTTCTCAATCTCGAGTTGGAAATTTTCGGAATGCCGAGATTCGAGATTACTAGCAAGCCTATAACAGATTTGTGTCAATTGGTTAGAAAATGTAATCGATTACATGCAACGACCAATTAACCAATTACTGCAATTGTAATCAAAAGAACAATTTCAATGCAAGTCTCGATTCAGGAATACAATTGGTGTATAAACATTGAGATGCCTGAAAATCTGGTAGGGGATGTTTCCCGAATTTTATTCGAAATGTTGCCATAAATTGAAGCTTTGGGAGCTTTTTTTGTGCATAACTTTTTAAATTTTCAGGACTAATAGATTTATGATTTTCATCACGAAACTGAATTAAATGGTTAGGCAGGCATCCTGTCTCTTGGTCTGCCTGAACAAAATGTGGACCTGAACACAGTTGCTTTCAGGTGAGACACTGTATTGTAGAATTTCCTACTGAATGACTGAAGTATCTTCCCCTTCTTCAACTTACGACTGAAAGATTTTTTAACAGAATTTTCACTCCTACCACAGCTATGAATGAAAATAAACTGTCTTATCCACTGCAATAAGTTAGGCCAGGCTAAACTGATTTTCAATATGGAAACCCTCCTTGACATTTCTTTACAATGGTATTATAAGTGGATCTGTATCGATACTACAGATTGTTTCATAAAAAATGGATCACCCTTAAACATCGCCTTAACTTCAACTTTGTCTAACTCCGCCAAACTTGAACGAATTTCTCTGAAATTTGGAAGATATGTCAGCTGTGCTTACTAATATCATTGTTGGAAATTTCAAGCATGAATATTGAGTTGTTTTCCTGTTATAGATAAAAAAGTAGTAGATAATTTGATCTTCATTTAGCAATGTTACAGAAAATCATACCTCACTCTTATAAAATTACATTTGTTTCCTTTGTCATGTAATATGTTGTTCTACAAGCCAAAAGCTATCAAGCAAAACAAAAATAAAGAAAATCGGTCAATCAGAGCCAGTATAGCACCATTATTCATCAGCAATAATGTAACTGCTACATGTGATTAACTACTGTAGACTTCATGTTCCATACCTTCCTGACTTCGTTGCGGTGGTGTTGGCAGCACTCCTGATACTTTCAGCTAGAAATCTGTCTCTTACCGGTTGAAAACAATACAAAGCAGAAATGAACAATAACGAGATCGCATTCACAAAAGGCAAAGTGTCAGCCTTGCTAGAACTAGGGTTTTCTTTGCGAGTCACAAGCAAGCGACTAAATGTCCCTTACACAAATGTGCATCGATGCCATAATGATGATTTTCGACTCTGTCGTAAAGAGGGCTCTGGCCGTCCACGCAAAACATCCAAACGTAGAGACCGCCTAATTTTGAGATTTGTTAAAGTTGATCCAAGTCTCTCGTTAACTGAGATGGCTGCACTAGTCTCGTTTATTTCTAAGTCCACTATTCGTAGAAGACTTATTGAGTCGAATTTCAAGAGCTGTAAGAGGCCCTCTCAGATCGAATTATCAGATCAGCATACAAAAAGATGGGCATCTCAGATGGGCAATGAGTCATTGTCACTGGCGAAATCAATGGAATCGGGTTGTCTGGTCTGATGAGGCATCAGAATCAGACCGTCTGAAGGATAGTGATGGTCGATTGAGATTATGGATAAAATCTGATCAGGAAATTCCGAGACATTTACATCGTCCCCGGGTACAAGGTGGTGCGACTCTACTGATTTGGGCTGGCATTTGGACCAATGGCCGCTCTGAACTTCACATACAGCAAGGAACCATGAATTCTGAACGCTATGTGAATGTTTTACGAATGAACATTGGCCAAATGACAGATCAACTTGGTGATCCATCGACTTGGTTATTTACGGATGATAATGCTACGTGTCACAGGAGTAGTAGAGTCAACTTATGCAAGTCTCAATTAGGGCTTAGGACATTATCTTGGCCAGCTCGTTCTCCTGATCTGAATCCCATAGAAAATGTATGGAGTATTCTAAAACGTAACGTTCGTCGTTCACTGCTACCTACAGATGGCGTATCACAACTTACGTCACTGTTAAAAAAAGAGTGGAGAAAGTTAGATCAGTCAAAAATCAACGATATCATCGAATCAATGCCTAGACGAATTGGTAATGTCATTGACAATAAGGGTAGGGCCACAAAATATTAGCTTCTTAAGAACCGTTACTGTATCATAGCTTATCAGATTATATAAGGACATTTAAATATATTAGGGACATGAAATAAGATGAAAAATGCTTTCTGTATCATACTTATGTTCTATTTAGTCAAATTTTAGGATGATCCACTTTTTATGAAACGGACTGTATGATTATACCTGACCTTGCTTCAACTATTCCACAGGTTTGCCTGACATAACTCCCAATGTTGACGTCACGGAGACCACGAGTTACGTCATGAATGCACCTCTTTACACCATTCAATGTGCTCTTGAGGAAAATTGTCTCGCTCCATCAGCAAATACTGTCTTTCGAGCTGCAACTCCAGGTAAGAAGTTGGCTTTCCCACACCTCATTAGCCTTTGTGATTATACACCGAATTTATAGCTCCAGAAGACAGTTCTGTAGGCAATGCAACTTGATGACGTTCATGTAGGTGCTCTTATTTTGACATCACGTTGTTGTCACTCAACGAGCAAAATATATTAATGCCGTCAGCAGGAGATGGTTGGGATTCATAATTTTTGACCGCATAATTTAAAAAGCATAGTGAGAGATACTTCCAGAAAGAAAAGACACGAAAATGACGATTAGGAGTAATAGAATTTATTCACTGCCGACGTTTCGGACTTATCAAGGCAAATGTACACGCACGCATAGACATGACACTTTATATACCAGATATATAGCACATTCGGAGCTGATAACACACATCAAATTGAAAATCAGTCATTTCATTTCTTCATTTCATTTTTGGTTCTAGCAATTTGATTTGGCGAGCTTCGGACAATGTAGTATAGAGAGGATCACTAATTTGTACATGGAAGCTATTAATAGAACCAGTGTGATCTGTGTGATCAAATGGTCAGAAAGAGCACTGACTTTGTTGCAGGCATTAATGCTATTGCGCTGTTCAACATACCGTAAATGTAAAGGGCGGCTACTTTTGCCGATGTAAAATTCTGTACATAAGTGACAGCTAAATTTCACATATTGAAATGTCACTAATAAAATGAATATCACAGAAATATACATAATTGAGAAGGTCACAAAGATTGCAATTATCATGTTTTTAATTCTCTTTTTACCATTGAAGGCGCTAGATATAGACTTATTTGGTTTACTAGTGAGACTAGCTTTTATATTGTATTTGTCCTTAAGTTTGTGAATCTGCTCAGTAGTTCTGTCATCAACGAAATTTAATTTCAATTTTCTTTTATAACCGATGCGTTGCTTTTTCGTCTTCGAATTTTTTGAATTTTTGTTTTCACAAAAATCCTAGAAAGAAAATCCATTATTACAATTGTTTTTCAATTTGCGAATGGCAACTTTTCTTTTTTCAGAATTACTACATATATCTTGAACATAATTTACACTGTTTTTAATATAGTTTTGTTTTACGTGATTGGGTAAATAGCTGTTCTTGTTCAAGTAAATCCCCGAATTATGCTCTTTGACATAGGTGCCACCAATACTCAACAAAATTGTCCTTTAGTTCAATGCTAACATCCAAGAAGTTTAGAACTTTTTTTAGGAATTTCAATGGTAAACTGGACATCATTGCTCACAGAATTGAACACTTCCAAAAGGCTCGTGTTCAGAGCAGAATTGTTCCGATGAAAAGGGCCAATGATTACATCGTCGATATATCTGGCATAAATACGCGGATTTAATTTAAATATATGATGCAGAAGTTTAAGAGCCTCCTGCTCTATGAACGAGACATAGATAATGGCGAAAGGTGGGCTATAATGGGCTCCCATAGGACACCGCTTCTTTTGAATATAGTGTTTGCCGTTATACTCTATTTCATAATTAAATGAAACAAAAGATAATATCTTTTTAACTGCATCTAGGTTCAAGCCATAAATATCTAGATGGTCCCAATACTTATCAATAAAGAAACCAACTTTTTCTATACGAATATGCATGTTTGTATATATATTCTTGATATTAAGAGAGACGAACACTTCATCATCAGAGCATTGTCTACATTACTCAGTTTACTGATCAAGTCATCAGCATTCTAAATAAATGACGGTATGTATTTTAGCAACTGATTGAGAATCTTTGATAACAGCCAATCAAGTTTCTCCGTAGGATTATTTCTACACGAGGCAATGAGTCTCAAAGGAATCTCATTTTCCTATATGGTCTTTAATAGTAGTGAAAAAACTAGCAGCTTGAGAGCCATTATTATGTAATCTCATGATATCACTTTTTTCGAAGACCTTACCGCAAACGTTTTTCACTAAGTTGTTAGCTTGTCTCTCTACCTAGTCATTCCAATCAGCAATATTACCGTATTTTTCCATATAAAAGTCCATGGGCTTATATTAAGTTTTCACCGATTTTACGACGAAATATGGCTCTAAATAGAAGTCCAGGACTTCTATTTGGCACCATTTCAATCTTTACCATTTAAGCCTTTATGCCACTTTTAAATTCTCGATTAGTACCTCGATGTATAAACAACAAAATACAATTAAAGAACGCGCTGTTGAGTTATGTTATAACAGTATGTTTACAATATGAGCAGTCAGCAGCAAGCTTATGTCTATAAAACCGGTAGCCTGTATAGGTTATTCAACTACGTAGATACGTCTTTGGATCCAAATCTCATTACAAAAATCAGAACAAAAGTTAATAACAATAAATGTACACGGCATGTTGAGTCATGGAGCAATGTTTTTGCGTCTTCATGTAGTAGTCTTGTCCAACTCACGTTTCTTTTGTTCGAACGTTCAATTTTCAACCTTTCTATTAATTTAGATTCGATTTCCGGATAAAAGGTCTGCGTCCACCTCCTGGATGTCGGCGCCTTTTCTGCTTCGTTGATATCTGCCTTAGCTTGCGTTCTTCGGATACCCTAAGTTCGGAGTTGCTTTCTTGAAATTCCCATCTCTCTTGAAGCAGCACTCAAGTTTTTCCGTGATATATTTTGACAGTCTCAATTATTTGCGATTTAGCGAAAATTGTGTAGCTTTTCCTCTTTAAGCGAGTCTTTGGAATTTCCTCTGCACTTTCTGATGATGCCATGACGCAGTTGACATCGAGGTTATTGATCAAAAATATAGCAAGTGTTAAATTGTAGGGCTCAAATCCCTGCGTGACTCTGACCCAAAAGGTAACCAGTAGCTGAGTTCTTATTGTTGCACAAACCCGTGCGCTTGCCTTCATGCCTGCTCGCATATTCTTAGAAGTATACCCCTTGAATTCTTGAATAATGGTGTTCGTAATAGGATGGGACGATTCGATCATGGCAGCATCAAGCAAACACATACACGCACACACACGCGAGCACGTGCACACAGACAACCAATAACTAATAAGACTTACTGTGAGAATACTTGGAGATAAATTCTTGGATTTCCTAAATTATATTTTCTTGATCACAATAAATTCTGTTTCCAAATATAAGCCCATCTGCCAATTATAAGCCTGCATTTGGGTGGGCTTATATATGGAAAAATGCGGAACTATGGAGAGCCCATGCATTTTCTAAGGGAAATATAACAAATACAGCTTCATAATAGTTATTGCTATTGTTCTACGGTTGCCATTATTGAAATTCAGAGGGTGATCTCCAAATGCGTCGCTTCCTGCTCTGTCATGTCCTATTCCGTTTCTCATAATTCAATCTCTCCCCCCCCCCGAATTCTGAACTGTGGTTTCAACTGTGGTTCATTCCTCGCCGGGAGGAGGGGGGGGGGTATTTCCTACTTTTAGATTTTTGCCAAGAAATTGAATAGGCACAATTTACCATTCGCCGAGCGGAAGAGAATCCAGAGGCGAGCGCTACAACATATGATAGATGAATTAATGGAAATCCTAGCTGTGGCGCCGAAGTTCCAAAATTAGACGAAATAAAATGCAATTTCAAAACCTTTTCCCCGACCAATCAGCCGATCTCTCCTTTGGGTCCCTAGCCGCCCTGTAACGCCCGTTGTTCTGAAGCACATCGGATTCCCGGGGGGGTGGGGGGTGGGGAAGGCCGATTTCACCCACCCCCACCGATCCTTATGCATTGCTCCGAATTACATGAAATTTACGTTGCAATATGTTTCGTGTATGAACTTTTCAAAGGTAGCATGCACCTGAACCAGTTCGCTCATCTTCGTTCTATAAATAGCAATTCAAAATTTATAATAACCAATTTTGACAAATTTTTGACCGATTTTGGACCATAAACTACCTTTATGGTTGCTGTTTACGAAGCCCAACCGGTTAAATGAACTGAAAAGTTACTTATGAGCATAAAAAGTGATTGATGTGACTGATTTCTACATGGAATGCAGCTCAAGCGTGCGGACATGAAATTTGGGATATTTTCCTTTAACCTTCGACCCATTGGGGGTACAGAAAATTTTATCTATCTCCTGATCTAGCTCCTGAACGAAGGAAGATACGGACTCCAAATTTTAGTTACCTTATTTCCTTCTTATTCTACAACTTTCCACAAATTTTGAATAACATCGTCTCAATACATTCGTCACAATGAAATTTCAAAAATATGAATGTACGACAGATTTGTCGAATTTTGCACTATTTTTGCTTTGAATGTTTTCAGGTGCTCTAAAACTGCTCGAATTTATAACAGAATGTGCTCTCGTGTCAATTTGAACAGAAAGCGAAAATTTCCTTGTAGATACTATTTAGACTTAGACGTTCTGAATTCAAAATTCAAGGTTTAAAATGGTTTCTGAGATAGGGCAAGAAATGATGGCTGTAGTACAATAATCATCTTTTTGACCTTACATTTGACCTCCACAATGACCTTGAATATCAAAACAATGATGATATTCTCACGCGTCATCATCAGAGCTTTCATTTGGTGCATTTTGTTTAGACTTTGCACCTTCAGTTTCAGAAATAAGCAAGGGGCGCTGATCGGGGGGCGAGGGTTAATAGTGGCCATTCTAATGGATCTGTGAAACGTTGTTCTACATTTTCTAAATAACTTCTCATGTGATTGTACAGAAGACAAACAATTTGCAGATTCCCAAAGAATTCAAATGATTAGGGAAAACACGAAAATGAATATACTTTATTGCGTGCCATTACTATGAATAAATTTAAAAAGCAGTATTTGCATAGTATTTGAAATTCAAGTGCTCTGTTCGATGTGTTTGGATGGCACAATAGATGATCATGACATGATAAATTAACTCATGTTAATAAACCAGGCTCTTAAGAATGCGGATAATTTTCAGTTGCTTACATTTGCTCACCGGACAATAGACAACATCTGTGGTGTTGATATCAGTTTGTCGCTTCATATCCTCATGGACACCGTGGCACGGGGTCTAAGCGCTTGGCATAGCGATCTTTATGTCCAGAGGTCGAACCCCGAGAATGTTATTGGAAGTCGTCAGGAAAGGTATCCGGACTAAAAAGATTGCAACGCTCCAGATTAAAGTCTGACTATGTAAGCACCGTCCAAGTCCCCAGTATGAGGGAGTAATGACGCTAAACCATCATTTTCATTCACATTTTCATCATTCACATACTCATATTCTAGCGGAGGATGTAATGCTGACATATCAAGGCTTGCGACTTTTAGGAAACTCGCGCAAGTTTGCACTTGTATCTCTGCTAAAATTTGAACGGATTTAAAGACTAAAGACGGATTAAAGACGGTATAAAAAACACACGGATATCATGCGGATTTAAGTAAAATTATTGATTGACATCTAATCCAATATTTTTCTCTAAATGTTCATTATCAGAGACCTTAGGAAGGTTAGAGGTTTGAAATAAATTTTTGTTAATGAGCTTCGTTGCTCTGAGTTAGCACTGATGGATGAGATGTCACTGAAGATCAGCCGTCAACCCTTTTGTGGATTTCCGGCTCTCAGTCAGCGTGAAATTTTGGTTGACAGACTGGCAGATAATGGAGGTATTAATTCCAGCTCCGATGGAATTCTTCATTTTTATCAGAACGCATGAAAACTTTGAAGTTCAAAGTCACCGAAGTCTCAACTGGTTTTTACTTTGTCAGCGGTATGATAAACAATCTCATATTCTGCATTAGATAGTCAGTTAAGTCATTAAGCTGTCGCTTTGATCAATGGTAAATCACTGAAATTGAAGGGGTGCCCTGAACATAGTAATGATAATAAATGTCGTATATTTGAAGAAAAGAACAACTCAATGACAAAAATCGTGTGACAGTCAAAATGTGAATCAAGCAAAATAATCAAGCGAAAAATGAACTTCAACAATAAAGTGAAAGTTAGAGAAAACCACTATTTGCAAGTCTGCATATTCTTGGAAGGAAAAGCGAGATCACATTTCAGTACACGAAATTTGTCAGAGAAAGGAAGCACGTGTGGTTTGAAATGATGGAGTGGATGTTCAGGATCACTAAGTAGCTGAGCTGAGTAGGATCACTAAGTTCTCTGGTAGTTTAGATTAGAGACAGAAAATTGTCACTTAATCAGCTTGAGGTACCACATATAGTTCTATATGGTGTTCTGCCCGAATATTCGAATATTCGCTCGCTAAACCTCCATTTTCGAATATTCGAATGATGATTTTGAACTTTCGTAACTGTATCTACGAGTATTACCACATCCTTCATGAAGATTACCCGAGCAGCTGAATATTTTATCTTGAATTAATTATAACCCAAGGATACAACCCACATATTTTCATTGTATGCATTTTATTGTCATTGTCGGTCTGATGACATATTGTGCTGTATTTTGCTCTAAAAATTGTTTTATCATATACTTATAGGTTCTGCTTCAGTCACTGAACTTCAAAATCATACAGGAATCATGCAAATCATAAGGTTTGCAAATATTCCTCCTATACTACCAAGCATACATTGACAAAGACGCGTCGGTTTGATGACATTTGTGGTGGATTTAATTGATACTTTTGCTTCCCTTCATTCTATGGATTTGTATCACTTAATCTCAGAATCCTAGGATTTTTACTCAATGATCTGTGACCTTGGGCGATGCTTATGACATATTTAGAACATGTTTTTGATGTCCGAAAAAAACACGTCGGTCTGATGACATCAGAATTTTTGGAAACATCGAAAACATCGGTTTAGTCAATTATATGACTTTCAGGCACAAAAGAACGTTATCAAATAAAGTTCAGTGTCCTGATGATCAAACTCGGGCGCTCGCTTTGTCAAAAATCCGTATTATACTGGACATTTCGTAGCATGATTAAAGGCATATGAGCTGTGGAAAGCTAAAAAATGTGTTTTTTCCCAATTTTAACGGATATATTCAATAGAAGATAGCACGAGATGGAGATCTAGATAATTGCCCAGTATACTACGATATACTATCTCAGTATAGAATGCAGGCCTGTGATTACTCCTCAAATTCCTCAGATTCCTCAAATATTGTTTTTACTCCTCAAATCCTCAAAAATGCCTCAAATATAGCTTAACTAAGAGAAATTCCTCAAATGTGACACATTTCAGACTAACTGTAGGATAATGCATTGTTTTTTGGTGAATGGCGATGATATGTAAACTTTCAATCAAGAACCTGAGATAGAATCCTATCCTGACTGCTAAGCATGAACAATTATGATTTATAACGTGTTCTTATTTCACGTCGTTTTCACTTCTGGAAGCTACAGGGCTGCAGATGTTTGGGTTCGTCCGCACCTATTTTGCTATGCAGAGAAGTTGTATGAAGTTATTGTCTGTCGAACTCCTTAGTGCAACACTTTCACGTATTTGATGAGTGAAACACTGCGATCAACTTACAGAAATTGTATAGGCTATCTGAACACTGCAATAAATTTTTACTTCAAACATCATAGTGTTCCCTAGAATTCCAACAATAAAATGCTTTCAATTATTTTCATTAATTATCTTGACCTTTTTCACAACCTTCATTATGCTTCTGCGACTATATGGTTGCCAAATGCATGCCTGTGCTTCTTAAAGAACTTAAGGATATCGATCTTCCATATCCATTATGTGATAAAATATAGGTAGCCCAACCCACTTGGATTTCAGTGCTCTTATCAACTGAAACTTTTGCTTTACTCATTCTCTTCCATTTTATTTCCGCTGAATATGAACACATCCGACGGGGTAAAGCAAATCGTCCCTAAATTTAGTGTCTATCTGCCTCCTGGTCACTAGCGTGTGGGGGTTAGAAGCTTATGAGACTCTGCTATCCCATGAGTCTGCAGCTACGTTTTCCAGGGTCTGCCGACCGACATCTGAACACAGCTTGGCGTGAAAGTAACGCACGAATCGTTTATCATTGCATGCGAACTTAAGAGTAAATAAGACATTCAAACCACATATTACTGGGTTGGTAGATTTTCAACCTGGTCTACTGCAAGATGTGGATGTCAATATCTCTGCAGAACTTCATGGGAATAGAGATGATGATCTTTCACCCTTTGCCTAGATGAGACCAACAGCTTAACTGGCAAGCCTGTTCCTGACAGTTGTTTTGTGTCGTTCGAGAGAATTCATGCTCATTTGAATGTAGATCGGAACGTTATGATCAAAGCGCTAACAGGTTAACAAGAACCACCAAAACTCATTCAGTAAAAAAAAGTAATTTTAATGTGTGTAATGTTGCGCATCCTTCATAATACTGATTTTTTTAGCCACCAACAATGCATTCCGTCAACAATTTTAATCTTTATATACTTACGGGTTACTCTCCTCCCAAATGTGTCGAAAATCCGTAAAAATTGATCGTCACAAAGCCCCACATGCGTGTATTTGAAGATATTTCTTAAATTCAAAAAATTACAGTATACAAATCTGACAAGCATCATGGAATTGGAGACGATAGCGTGAATCACAGCGATATCAGCAGCTTGATCTGACATCCTCTGTTCGACACATTCTAAGCATATAGTACTTGAGGTCAACAAATTAAATTCGTATCAACGTGGGAAGTGATTATTGGCAGGCCAATATCCCTTTCTAACATACACAACTTCTGAAGATGTTTTGTGGTCAACCCTGGGGTTACCTTCTTAGTTGTGACTTTTGAAGTTCGGCCCAAAATCCATGTTAAAGTTGGGAGTTTTTTTGCAATTACCACATTAGGCTCCGTTTCCATTCCTCAAATTTTTCAATGAAAATCCTCAATTTTTCTCATAGGATAATCACAGGCCTGAGAATGCAAAAGTTACAGGAATACGAGTTGAATATTCAGTCCAGAAGACGGTGGAACGAAAATTCTCGAAAATGCACCTTTCTGGCGGATTTCCCCATAAATTTAGATTTTTAATTCATATATCAATAATTCCTTAGTATATACAAATCGAACTTTGGAATCAAGTAAAGGATCTCCTTTAGATCTGCCCGCCACTTAAACATAACTTACTTTTAACAATAGTAAAATTCAATTGCATGAAGCTTCATGTGATGCGCATTTGAACATGTTCTATTATTATGTAGTAAACCACTCTACTGTAAAAACGTAATCAAACTTGGCCAGTGTTACTTCGGACAGAACATTTTCAACGGCCGGTTTGATAGTTTCTCATCGCAGGAACGCTCTTAAACCGCAGAATGTGAGGATCCTGCATTTCCTTAATAAAAACTTGTAGACTTGTGAATTGAGGACTAATTTGATAAGTGCGTCTTTATTCTGGATATTCAATAGGTAGAGTTCGGATTTTATTACCAGTTAAATTTTGAAAGCACAATAAAGATATTATTACATTTTCTATGATTCCAGAATTTTAATGTTGCCTGGCAGCCAAGAAAATTTTAAAATATCAGTGTGTTATTATTTGTGTCGGAAATATCTTAAATTGAATGTGTTATTTTAATATATAGATAGAAGGTATTTTTATTGCATATTATTACATATCGAAAAACATTCAAGTTATGACTAGTAGCCAGGTCGTGATTCTAAGTGCTGAGATTATGCGAGTACAAGTAGTGTTAGCAGATATTAGGTAATTATAAATACGAACCGAACTTATGTACACGTGCTTCTTTTGGGATTACTTAATCTAGCTTTTTTTAACCTTAAAAGAGTCATTAAAAATTGAAATGCTTTCTCCGACATTGTGTTTATTCTGAAGTTGATTTAAATCGACAAGTAAAAATATACCAGATATTCGAATATTCGCTCATTATCATTTCCGAATATTCGAATATTGATATTTTTCGAATGGCAGAGTTCTATGGCACAGTTCTATGCGCTCGTCTTTGTACCAAATCAAGCAAATGACTGTCTATTTGGTGCACAGAAATCAAGGATATTTCGGATGGTTGGGTTGTACATGGTCACCGAGGATTCAGTGCTCAAAAAAAGTTTCAATTGCAAAAGGTTCAAAGAAGTTTCATTCAAAGGTTTCTCAGCGCACCAAGTCTGGATGAAGTCTTTTTCGCAATATTGCCACAATGCTCAGATCATTTCAAACACTTATCGAACGTTGCACCTAATAATTTTAGTCCAGAACATGGATATAGCGCTCGTCATCAAATAATTCTTCGAATAATTCGATTTCAGTGTTAAAAAGGTGGACAGTGGAGATGATTTTTCCCATTTGAAGGAGTTGACAAATTTAATTGATTTAAATTTTTGCACAATTTTTTACAACACTTTTTGTGGATGTGCGCGTCTTCATGTTTTTATTACCAGCAACACCCCTACAGTAAATATCTCTTTATGAATTACTCGGAAAATCAGAGGAAAGATACATCGTAGAAACGGCGTAGCTTATTTTATAATTGCGAATTATTACAAGAGTGAAATTTCATACTAAATAGCGAATTTTCATTACATTTCATTTTCATAGTAGCGAATTCACAAACAGCTATTAGTCTACAAAGCATTTTATAAGAAATTTGTCACCCTTCTTTTTTGTTTTGAATTGATGCATTCTTGACTTGCATGTAGATTGAGTGAACGACATCAGTGAGAAGCTGTATTAAACATGTGATTGTTAATGTACGCAATAAATAGTTCTTACATTGAAAAATTCAACACAATTGCTATAGAGTTATAATGAAATGATTGATGAAAAGTACAGTTAACAAAATGAGTTAATAACATTGTCTTTAATCTACTCTTTCGTGATCTTACCCTGATAGTGAATGACTTGCACCTCAGGATTGATTCTATCAAGTTATCGATGAATAACTGATACATTTTTCGAAGACGATGCAAATGTCATAGATTATTTGCTTAGCAGAATAAAGCAAATTTGTTGCATGCTCGAAATTTTAGAGAAACATGTTCTATGTTCAATGATTTGCAATAGATTGAACGTCAGTTCAAGCTTAATGGTGATCCGTTTTTTTAGGAATCAATCTGATTTGACAACTACAACACGCCAAAAGGTGTTTCTTATCCAATTGCTTCAACGTCACTATTCCCCCATGCTGGGGGCTTGGACGGTGCTGACATAATCAGACTTTTCTGGAGCGCTGTAGTACTTCTAGTCCGAATGCCCTTCCTGACGACTTCCAATGATACTTTCGGGGCTCGACCTCTAGACCAAACGATCGCTAGGCCAAACACTTAATCACTGTGCCACGAAGACCAAGCGGGGTTTCTTATCTAATTGCATCATTAAATGTATCTAAATCTCCCTGTCCACAATCTGCATATGTTTTGATTTTCTAATCAGTTTATGAAGTGTCGCAAGTAGCGGCAAGTAATAATACTTTATAATTCCTGAAGTCCTAATCAACTTAATGAATCTATGAATAATCAGGCATTCTCAATAAACCATCAAGAAGGACACAGCTTTTCAATAGCCACTTAGGTTGAGATAATTTGAAAGATAATACTGACTTGTGCCTTGTTCTATTTCATATAGGTTAGCTATACTTGCAATATTTTTTATATTGAGTTATTTACATTCTGCTATGGGATTTCGCTATTTTTGAGCGTCCCCAAACGACCAGCAATAATGAAAGATATCACTCCTGACTCGGTCTTGACCATCCAAAATTGACACTGGCCGAACGTCCGGCTGTTTGATGTTTGTAGTTTGAACGCCACATTTCGTTTGTTTTGAAATCACACAGTATTGTTCATGATACTCAGTTTTTCAAAATGCATTTCTAAATGAACTCTTCGAGACCGCCGCCCGATGCATAGACTTGGGAAAACACTACTGTCCTCGACCGGACCTCAAAGAAGCCGATTCCTTCGAAAGGAATACATGAAGACATTCCATAAAGAAGAATCGCTTCACACTAGGGAGCTGGAGAATTCGACGCTAAATGGATAAAGAAAAGCAAAGTAGTAGAAATTAGGAAGATAAAAACACGATATTGATAGAGAAATGCCTGTTGATGATAATGATAACCGACATGAAGTAACATGTATTTTCAGTGAGGAATTTTATGAATAAATTAAAAATGAATAGCCAGTTAAATCATTTGACAAAAGGAGAAGTAAATTTGCTCATAGTTTCATCTGCAAATACAATAGTTCAGGATTTGAAACTCTGATAATCCTTCAACGTGTTTTAACTGACACAATGAAATTTTATTTGTTTGACCATTGTGAATTTGACGGCTATTTTGGTCGAACTAGTCATCCAGTGCGTTGAATCCGTAAAGTGTGAGAGTAACCGATGCGTCATTGGATGACAAAAGTCAGAATAAGAGACTGTGCGCCCGACAAAAAACGCATCTTAACCTCCTTGAACGGGTTAAGAAACGTGTCAAGAATCTTTTGGGTGAAAAACTTGACAACAAGTTGCAGCCGCTCTCCGTCAGACGGGATGTTGCTTCTCTCAGTCTCTTCTACATATACTATTTCTGTAGAGGCAGCTCTGCAGCAAATGAGTGCGTACCCAAACCTAAGATCTTTTCCAGAAGCACACGCAGAGCTAATGCACTCGCATGCTATCATGCGAGCGTGGAACGCGCACGTGCTGAGAATCGCCCGAAAAACTTTTTTGTTCGCACGGCACAGTTTAGAGCTTAGGAATCAGCTTCCCCAGACCACTTTTCCTGATCAATAGAATCTTGATTCTTTCAAGAGGCGTGCGGACAGGTTTCTGATGTGACAGATTAATCAGATTGGAAGATCTGTCTATTTTTTTATCATTCGAAATAATGCTATTTGTTACTTTTTATTGAGTAACCTCTAGCTTCGTTCATCGCTCATAGCTGTGGTAGGGGTAAAAAATGTAAAAGAAAGCATTTCATTCTGTGGAGTTTCCTAGCATTGCAGCAGGATATACAAGTTATCTTAGAAAAGGGAGGCTCTTTTCCGAAACAGCAAAACCTTGTGATAGATTCTACAGTCACTCCTTGGCATTTGGCTTTGACGGTTTCAGCGAATTTGGCTACCATAGTACTTCAATTCATTTTATATTAATTTCTTTTGATCTAGTGCTTTTGTGAAACTAATAACAGTAATCATTCTTGCTTAATGATTTATGGATGTATAATCTAACACCGAAAGATAAAGATACCGAAAGTGACGTGTCATACAAGATAAGCAAGATGGCAAGTTGGAAAGCACCAGGTCCAGATATGGTACAGGTGGGGTGGCTAAAGAAGCTTAATGCAGTACATGAAAGGCTGGCGGATCAATTCAATAACTTACTGCTGAGACCACACACAATCCCTGGTTGGCTAGTAAAAGGAAGAACAACGCTGATTATTAAAGACCCGAGCAAAGGACATGCACCCGACAATTACCGACCAATAACGTTCTTACCCACGATTTGGAAAGTTATGTCTGGAATACTGGCAGACACAATGTCAAAGCATGTGACTAATACAGGCATGCTTGCTCATGAACAAAAGGGAGCCAGAACAAGATGCGGGGGCGCAAAAGATCATCTAATAATTGACAAAGCTATAACAAGTGAAAGCATGAGATACCGAAAGAACTTATCAATGGCCTGGATAGACTATAAGAAAGCATTTGACTCAATACCCCATTCATGGATCCTCGAAAACATGTCAATGTACAAAGTAAACAACCAGCTACAAGAATCGATGAAGCATTGGCAAACAACACTAATTCATGATAAGAAGCCCATCGGATAAATTCCCGTTCGATCAGGGATCTTCCAAGGAGATGCTTTATCATCCATGATATTCTGAGTAGCACTCAACCCATTGAGTCAAATCCTTGACAAAAACAGCATGGATTACACAATGAGGACGGGTGAAAAATTGAATCATCTTCTCTACATGGATGATCTGAAGTTGTATGCCAAGACAGAAGACCAAGTGAATTCCTTGATTCACACAACAAGGATATTCAGTAGCGACATCGGCATGGAATTCGGGATATCAAGATGTGCCAGACTTATCATAAAGCGAGGAGAAGTAAAGGAAACAGAAGGACTTACATTGGACATTGGAACAATAGATGATGCGAAAGAAGGATACAAATACTTAGGGATTGGTTAAGAAGCAGATGACGAAAGAGCACTTCAAAAGAGTAAGGAAAATAATGAAATCAAAGTTGTGCGGATATAATAAAATCCATCAACGCATACGCGACACCAGTAGTGAGATACACTGGTGGAATGATAAAGTGGAACACGATAGATATACAGCACATTGATGGTAGAACACGAAAGATGATGACAATGCACAAGGCGCTTCACCCCAAAGCCGACGTCGATAGATTATATCTGCCAAGACGGATGGGAGGATGCGGCCTGATAAAAATCGAAGATGTCATCAATGAAGAGAAGCGCAGCCTATCACAATACATCTGTTGCAGGATCGGTGATCCCCTGATCCTGGCAGCAAGAGAATATGGAGTCTGCGAGAACTACCAAGAAAACATCACAATAATAGACAAAGAAAAGAAGGAAGTCGAGTTAATAGACATCTCAATTCCAAAAGATAGAAACATTAAAAACACAGAAAAGGAAAAGATTCAAAAATATCAAGACCTTAAGATCGAAGTGCAAAGACTATAGAAAGCGAAAGCTGAAGTCGTACCAATTGTCATAGGCGCGCTTGGAGCAAATAACTCCAAAGTTGAAGGACTACCTCCGCAGACTGCCAGGAAGCCTTGTAATTCACAAGCTGCAGAAAGCAGCGCTTCTCGGAAGTGCACATATCCTCCGAATGCACCTAGGTCTCCCAGAGAGTTGGTAAGTCTCCGAGACTAGGTATGTATCACCGACCACAAGTGTCGAGAGCAAAAGAAAAAACATCGGAAAATATTATGCAAGTAAATGAGAAACATTTTTATGTTATATTTGCAAAAGCCGTATTTCCATTAATAAGCGCCGTGGCGTTTATTTACAATAGCCTACTTTTAAGTTCGGCGCTTATTAAAATGTACGATTTTCCACATGATATTCTTCGAAATTGAATAACTCTCTTATTGATAATTTTCCGTTAAGGCATTTTGCCTGTAATTCTTTTTTACGGTTATAATGCCTGAACGGAAAATTATCAGTAAGAGCTGAAACTCATCTAGCAGGTTTCTTGCCGCATCATCGAACTTGTAGGCTAGGCTATTTTTTAGAAAAGGTTGAGTGTGATACTTTTATTATATGGCTTATTCTATCACAAAGTAGACTGCATCACCAGACATTAAGCATTCCAGTGTCGTTTGATAACCAAGTCTTCGTTCTGTAGCTCAATAGATGATATATATATACTACTGATACAAGTCATTATTTCCTAGTTTTCTTGATATCAGAGGTGCAGCGCTTATTGGATGGAATGCGGTAATTGGAAAATAAAGAAATTTCTCAATGATGCTTTA
The DNA here is from genome assembly GCA_907163375.1 of Prostheceraeus crozeri. NCBI lineage: Eukaryota > Metazoa > Platyhelminthes > Polycladida > Euryleptidae > Prostheceraeus > Prostheceraeus crozeri. The sequence continues at coordinate 144,572 of CAJQUW010008680.1, forward strand.
AGCCCTTATCAATTATCAAAAAATTATCAAATATTGAAGTACGAAAACGAAAAGTACATTAACTCAAAACACGAAAATTTTAAAATCTACGACGGAAACAACTTTAGTTATTAGCAACGTTGAATGAATCCGTCGTTCGCAGCTGTTGCAACTTATATAAAATCAAAAATCAGGATAGAAATGGTAAAAAAAGCTGATACTCATCTCGTTCATGATAATCGGGCTTTCTCGGACTTGAGTGAGGGCTGCGTTGCCAGTCTCTGACGGGATCCTGAGCTGCTTTTACTGCAATCCCAGGCACTAGCATGAGCGGGTCTTCCTGGATTTACAAACCTTAATGTAATCGTGTGTTTTTAAAATTAGTTCTGTTAAGTTTAATGGTTAGTTCCGTTAATCGTTGCTTAATAATCTTCATTGCCGAAAAGGTTTCCACCAATTAATTCAACGTAATCCGCAATTTAAGTATTCATTTCGACAGACAAAGACCAAGGAATGCACTGTAGAGTAGGCTATAGTGATAGTTGATGGCATCCTTCCGTCGATAAAAATGCAATTTATTAGAGATCTAATACAGGGTGCGGCATAAAAAATGTGACTAAATTTTAATGTAGTATAACTTTCAAATTATCCAACAGAATTTAACAAATAAGGTCTCATTTCGGTTGTGCATTGGCATCCTTATTACCACAATCAGCATTGCAATGATTGCATTTGAGGAGGAGAGACAATATGCACACAAAGCAGAAGAACTCGAAATCCAAAAATACTAGATGAAAAGAGCAACGACTGAATGGAAGAGCTAGCCTACTTCCAATTCCTCACTTAGACGATAATCATCATGGCGAAGTCTTTCTATTGCAGATGATCGCGCAACATCAATTGATTGATGACTGGATCAACCTTCAGCAATCACTCCTTATGACGGAACGCCAAAAGTTATGTATTTATTTCTTCCAAAGTCTCCACATCTCTTCCAAGTTAAACCCCAAACATTTTCATTTACTGCTTCCAATTCTTCACCTAAATGATAATTATCATGGAGAAATCTTTCACCATTGTTCAAAATCCTCTCAATTCAATTATGCAATATTGAGCATTTGTAGATACATGGAGAGATCGATGTGGTAAATCAAATATCTTTTGAGAAGATATGTTTCTTATGCATCTCTTTTCATCTAGTTTTGTGGATTTCGAGTTCTTCTGATTTGTGTGCATATTATCTCTCCTCCTCAAATGCAATCATTGCAATGCTGATTGTGGTAATAGAGATGTGTATTGGTTCAAAATGAGACCTTATTTGCTAATTTCTGTTGGATGATTTGAAAGTTATACTACATTAAAATTTAGTCACATTTTTTTGCCACATCCTGTATTCAATCGCCGTTACCACATTCGAACCACAGTGAACCTTGTCATTTTACATAAGTTTCATCATGACTAATTTGTTAAGCAAGTATTGGTGCCTGTACAAATTGTCAGTTAACTGACTTAAATGAGAGCAATGGAAGCTGACCACTCCGTTAATTTGCTTGTGTAGTACATTGCTTCGTAGATCAGCGAATTAACAGATTTTAACGGATTGTTCTCAACAATGATAATATATGTTGTACCTTGTACAACTAGTACTCCTGCATTGATCGAATAGGAAGATAAGTTGAAAAAGACAAATCAAAGGTTAGCAATTGACAACAGTATTTTGTCACTTTCGTTCTTCGGTCATTCTAGAAGGATATTTTCTTTGATGAAAACGATCTTTCAGTTCGGAGTTGTCAAAGACTGGCTTAAGTCGCGAAGAGACAGATGCTGATTATGATGTTTCAGTTTGAATTTCTGCCATCCTCATGGGATCTTCTCTTTAAGATATGAAGAGTCCTCTAAACAAATGTATCGAGAAAGGGAATGAAATCCAGAGATAAACTGGAATTTGAGACGTGACGGGATTAATGCTCATGCAATATGAACTCATCCCTGGGGTGTATAGTGATCTCACATGAAATCGCCAACAAGCATTGATGAATGGGTTGTGGTCATTCGAAGAATAGCCTTATTTGTTATTGCGGTTGTCTTTCTTAATTATTTATCATCATTACGTTCAATGAGAATTGTTTTAGCAGATCGAGAGTTGATGAAAATCTTGAGCGATCGAGTGGATGCCCAGCAGCCGCCCAGCGTAGTGTTAAAAGCTACAAAACGTCGACCGAGAGGTTGAGAGAGAGAGAGAGAGAGGCGTTTATTTTCATAATTAAAAATCAGACTTGACAATATAGATCAAACTTGACAATTTACACATCAATCACACCAATAACATCTCATACATATCAAGTAAAGTGTGAGTAACTTGTTGTAAGTAAGCAAAAAGAAAAAAAAGAAAGAAAAATAATAGGAAAACTCATGAGCGACGGTTGCATAGCGATGTTGACCACGGCAGGAAAGAACTTGAGCGCTTTGAAGTTCTGCAAAGAGGCATTCGCAATTTATTGCTATATCTCAACCGATCCGGCACAATGTCATGCAGTGGATGGTTATGGGCACTTTCACACTTGAGGAGGAATTTCGTGGCAGCATCTTCAAATTTGCTTCTCAGTTGGGGGAAGCCATTGCATTCACAATCTGAGCCACATATTGTGCGGTGCGCTTTCCTCTGAAATTTCTCTAACTTCAACATATTTTTCTCTGATAACCTTCCATACACAGGGGACGCGTACATGAACAGTGATGTAATCAAAGCATGATAGATTTCAATAACTTTATCCACCGGCATTATTTTCTTCAAGACGCGAATAACATGCATGCGCTGAGAGGACTTTTTCAAAATACCAGATACTTGTTCATCCCAGGATAAAGTATCATTGAAGATGAAACCCAGTACACGAACGGAAGCCACCAACTGAAAATCATGGACATGTGCCATTGGTGGGAGACAGATTGCATGCTTCCTCAATACCATCTGGCTTGACTTAATCGAATTGACTTTCAAACCTGTTTTTGCCACACACTGAAGAACATGAGGAACCGAGGAGTCGACACTGCCAACTGAGTGAACGGCATCAATAACTGTAACGTCATCGGCATACATCACGATGTCTACACCCCTCAATTGCTTCAATGCAATACCGATGAAGGCTCCGAACAGATACGGACCTAAAACTGATCCTTGGGGTATTCCAGAAATGGAGTTGAAGCTTGGCCCAAAGCAACCATTCACTGTTACGCAATTTTGACGGTCACTCAGGTAAGATGATAGCCAGGAAACAAAGCCAGGTTCCATGTTTGAGTCGAGGAAATAATTTATCATACGATTATGAGGCAGCTGATCAAAGGCTTTTCTCAGATCAATACAGGTTACACGCACGCCTGCAACGTCAGAGTCATCCATGTACATAGACACCAAATCAGCGATTTTGACTAGCGCACTTGTTGTAGACCCGTTCTGTCTAAACGCGTATTGCTGATTTCCATAGCAATTTATCAAACAATCCTTTACACGAGATAGAACTAGTCTCTCAAATACTTTGGATAAGTGCGATAAAATTGAAATGGGTCGGAATTCTGAAATCTCTGGCTGTGACGTCTTAGGTAGTGGACATACATTCGCCATTTTGAATTTCTTTGGAAATAGCTCCTTGCGGATTGACTGGTTGAACAGAAATGCCAGGGGAGCACAGAGCCAAGGGGCACCAAGTTTCAAAATACGAGGAGGGACATCATCAGGACCGACAGCTTTCGAGGCGTTCAGGGCCATTAACTCTCTGTACACATCGACATCTGTAAAATTCATGTTCCATTGGGATGGCGACGAGGTATGAGTCTGAAGGCTATCGTCCTCTGGATTAAAGTTGCCAACAAACTCCTCTGTAACGGAATCAAGGAATCGATAAACTCCACCAACTTGGCTTATCAAAGAGTCAATAATTGAAATTCTCGTTTTGCCGCGGATCTCATTGACTACAGACCAACAATCCTTGGGACTTGAGGAGTTTTTCAGTGCCCATGTGCGTTTAGCCTTCACAATTACGGTTTTGACCTTTTCCTTAAAGTGATGATACAAGGGCCAGTTTTTGCATCTGAAAGCCTCCCAGCGAGAATTTATTAGTTTCTTCAACAAAGGTGACATCCATGGTTTGTCAGTAGTAGTTAACATCACATACTCACACGGGACTGTAGTTATTGCAGGTGAAAAACAATCATAAAAGATTGACGTCATTTTGTCGATATCATTTTCTTCGTCATACATGGATTGAAAATTTGCCTCAGATAACTTCTTGACAAAAGCTTCGAGATTAGATTTTCGGTAATCCCATAATTTAACCAAGCGCTTTTGATTCACTGTAATGTCACTGGTTGGATTCAAAATTAGGCAATTGTGGTCTGAATTAGCCAGTGGTGGACCGATGCAGGCAGCATGGTTGTAAAAGTCACGAAGTTCAGAATCCAGTAAAATAAAATCCAAAGTGGAATTCAGTCTTGTCGCTGATTGAACACAATTATGAAGGTCAAAATTCTCTTGAAAGAATCTAACATCAAAATTGTTCAAATCACCACATACAATGAAGTTAGCATGCACATCAGTGTTCAAAATGTGGTTTAGCTCAATGTCAAAGAAATCCGAAATCTCGGAGTGACTTGAACGACATAGATTAGGCGGTATATAGACAAGAAAAAGATAAATTCGAGAAATCTTAAATGAAATCACTTCAATGAAGGGGGGCTTTTCTGAGACAAAGGATGTCAATAAAGGACATAGCATCCTTCGAATCCAAGCACATACTCCTCCTCCAACTCGGTTTAATCGATCATCCCGCAACAACATGTAGTCAGAGGTTGTGAACCGATGGAACACTCCTGATCGAGTTCGTTGTAATGTATACATGAACACATGAGATTCACCGGAATTCCGGAAATTTGCGGTGTTCTGCTTGATTTTGATTCTTCAAGTCAAGTTTACTTATTTACAAAGATTGGGGAATTAAAATCGCAAAAAATACATATTTATAAAACAATACATAGAATTCATGAACTGAAATCAACGTTCTTCCAACTTAATGAAGGTCTGGTCGCAGACTGGTGTGCTCACAATATGAACGCGCATCATCACGGGTAGTGGTACAGCTCAAATGATTTCTTGGTGCAAGTCATCTTTACCTGAACACACAACGGACGACCGATGCTACACTCAGTCTGAAAAATACCCAATTTGCTAGACCTAATCGATTACAGCGGGCGAGTGTTGTATCAGATGACTTGCAAAACTGAAGATTAATAAAGTAATAAGATGCATGACACCCAGCACGAAATAATTTTGCATAAGAGATACTTTTGCAGATTGCAGAAGCAAGGGAAAGACTATGTTGAAATGGATCGAGTGAGTGACTCACATTATAGCATTCGAAAATCAGTTCCTCTGAAAAACTTGTTCTCTTCAATTTGCGCAGAATAAAAAGCCTACAAAAGCATTTTGCTGTGGTCACCGCAACATGCTCACTCAAACACAATGCCACCGGACCATTTATTGCTATTCCGAGCTTGAATCAGTCGGCAAAGCTCTGCTTTATTGTGGTGGCTACATCTATTGAGATTTTATAAAATTCATCTATAAGCAAAGTTGTACTTGGTGTAATCAATAAGTCACGGTATGATTGCTAGGAAATACATACATGGCACTGAGGCTTGAGTGAAGACACACATCCCAGTTTGGCTCTTAAATACGCACGAACAAAAAAATCAGACGTCGACCTGATATAAAAAATGCAAACCTATAAATTGTTAATTATGGAATTCGAATTTTGTTTAAAAATGTATAGAACAAAATTAGACTCAAAAACACATAATTTTTCGGCAACTTAATTTGGAAAGTTTTATTTATAATATTGACTGGGCGCGTTTTGCTGTGATATCTACCGTCCTTCTCATTTTGAAATAAGTCTTAACTTTTCAAAACTGAATATGCGCATATATCCAAAAACTGTCTATCACAGGACACAAGTCATTATCAGCTCAGGACAAAAGTTCAACTCTAGTTCATAAAATTTGCATGTTCAGAAATAAAACTTTGAATGTATGTAGATGTGTGTGCGGTGTGTCCTATGCATCACAAATGGGCAAATGACGAAACGAGCAGACCTGAATAAACTAACAGGGCCTTGACCATCACTTCCTCAGAGTTTGCAAGTCGCACCACAGAGCGGGGTGTTATTTCCTTTCCGCGCTCTAACATTGACGTCCGAGAGAGAAATATCTCTCCCTTATTATCTCTGGGCCTTGGCATGTATGTTCATAAAAGGCGTGCGCGGTTTGGGCCAGCAGATTTAAGCCATTTTGCTAATTTCTCTCTTATCCATTTGTAAAATGGTGCCAGATGATTTTCAGTTGGCATGCAGAGTCATACAGAGATCTTCAGTTATCATATCTTGCCCCGAATTAAATTTTAAATCGTAACTCACACCACCAGTCATACTGATTTAATGACCCCTAGGCAGTTCTTTTCTTTATTGATGCTTCACCTAGGCTACTACTACCTTGAAAATCAGTCTTGAGTTTGTGATTATTATGAAGATGACAGCGGAACTATCGGAACTCTCTTTCTTGTAACAATTTCCCTACTGACATCCGCCTCTTTCTACTCCTGCCTGTCCGTCAAATGATACAACCTTCGTTTGTGAAAGATTTCGTGTTATGAGGTCACAAATTCCTTTCTTTCTCTATCTGAACTTTCAAAAGATGTATAACTGCACGAGAAGCATTGTTTTAATTAATTTTCCATTTTAGAGAGAAGCACTGTGTTTGCGAATTACTACAAGAGAGGAGAGGAAACCATGGGAAAGTTATTATTTGGAAAAATACAATGTAGGCCAAGTCAGATACCGAAGGATGCAAGATTCGTGAAAATGAGAACAGCAGGCATCACAGATCTCGTGATTTTTCCTATTTTTGGGGTTTCCTCATTTTTATTTTAATGTATTCTATTTAGGGCAGAGTAAGAGATAAGAAAGGATCTTTAAATGATCGACGTTTTCTTCTTGACCAATAACCACTCTAATTCAAGGACTTGTAATGCAACTATAATGCAACTTTCAAATATTATAGTGAGTAGTTAAAATTTAATTTCTGAAACTGATTTAAAGTAAAATCAAAGGCATCTAATTACAGAATAGCGAAGCATAAAACCAAAAGTTACCACTAATTTTTTCTGTCAGGCTGATCACTGAAGATTTATATAAAGTTATATTTTCATTGATTAAGTTCACCACCAAGATCACCACCAAAAAATGAGTGAGTTAGAGAAAGCGTCAGCATTTTAATGGTCAGCCGCCCAAGGATTATCAGAAATTAGTTGCAATCGAGGAAAGAACATTCTGCCTTCAATGATTTATTTAGATAATAGGCTTACTAAACATATCTTATTCACATCACAAATAATCGCTTTCAGGATTCTAATCAGAAACTATTTGGTGCATAACGCATTTCGTATCTCCATACTTAAATACTTATATGATAACTATCAAAACTCGTTTACGTTCTGCATTAGACACGTGTGATTGTTCATTCACTTATTTCAATAAATGGTTGTCATGCATGAACTTGTAATAGAATTTATCAATATTCACATTCAATTAAGAATATTGTGATGTACACTTCATGTAATGGGTCTACTCACGTCACTGTCCAAATTGATAATAAGCTATAATGCATTGCTTAATCGTCTTAGACTGTACATTACTTTTTTAAAACGATGATTGTATACGGTATATTCATTGTATCATGTCTAATAATATCTGGATATTTGTCCATAGTTAACATTAAGCTGTTTGCGTGGTCAATATAGCACTGGTCTTGTTATTTTATGCAATAAACTATTTTACAATTACTGTGCTTTAAAAACAAACAGGACCATTTATGTTTTATGATATCCGCCAGTTGAACGATGAATTATGTGTATACTATGTGAGAATCCCAAATCAATCGCAGTATTAGAGTTATACGTAGATATAGTATAGAATACAACTCGTTACACTGAATTTATACAATTTACACTGGACATGTGGCTTACAAATATGTCTCATGTGTGATTATGATTGTTTCATTATGACTCATTGCTAGGCTTTAATCACATCTGTTGTCACATGGGTTTCGCCTAAATATACACGTAGACTATATGGGATGCATGCATTACTTGGCGCGTTGGTTTTGTTTTCATTTTGTATCACTTCACTTCTTGCTTATAATCGAACTATGGAAGACAATATGCGAATGTACCAAACTTATGGTTCTACTGTAAAGTAGTAGTGGCTGTTTATACTGGCTTTTGTATTGAAGTTCAGTTTCAATTTCAACAAACTATAATTATTTGAAGCAAGAATTCATGCACTAAGATTTCCTTGGTGAGTAGAAAGAGAAATTGATGCCTAATACAATTTGAGTTTTCTTTATCTGTTGTCTGATGACTTCTTATTTCAATTCTCGAACTAAAAGAAAAAGACAACTTAGAGTCAAAAACTTCTTCATCCTCCATTCAGGTCATTCTACATGTAAACTAGAGTTTACCCTCGTCCTTTTGTATACTTCCTTTCTGTGAGACCTAGAAGAGAGTTATAATTCTAAAAAGAGTCTTCGCTTTTCAATGTGCAAGCAACTTTTGCAATCTGTTTCAGAGGCGTTGGTCAATCAACATCGGGTTCTCCTGCGGTTCTCCTCTATAATTGAGAATATCGGGACTGCGCCATTTCTTCCGTTTTTGGAGAGGGATCAATGGCATTATCATACCTGTCATCGGTGAGTTAATCCTAGTTTTTGGCATCCGCTTCATAAAAGAGGATGAGTGCCGATCGCGAAGTAACGCAGTGAACGTCTATCCATGTCAGTCGCAAGAATTATTATTCAGATGTTAATACCATTAAAATGCAAAATGTCGGAACTCCAAAGGAATATGCTTCAAATTTGTTACATAATTAATATTATATTAAGTTGCTAATTTTCCTGTGGAATTGTGATAATGTGTGAAGATTCTGGAAGATACCTCTTCTCGTGAAATCTTTATACAGTTTCTGCTATTTTTCTTTAGATTCTGAAATGTTTTATCCTAATGCGGTCGTACGATGAATCTTGTGTATAATGCTTTGCTGAATTATGTAGCAATAATAACAGCGGTTGCGATTCGACTTCAGCAATTTTCAATTATAATAAATTACATAAGTAGTGATTAGTAGTTATTTTTGATGTACATTAAATAAATGATTGAGTACCAACAATGTTTTGAAGCATTTTGCACCATTCGAACATTGCTGATTAAGATAATTCGCAATTCTCATTGCTCATTTTTTTACTGAAGCTTTAACGAGCAACTGAGACGTGGATGTTGACATTGTCAGACTTAGCTAAAGCGTCGAGAAATTTGTGATGACCTTCCCTCCGATGTCAAATGTAGGCCTACTCATTGGACAAACCACTGTCTGACGGAGACCTTTAAATTTTCCAATAAGTAATCATTCACGATAATCCATCAGATATTTTTCAATCGAGCAATTACTTATGGCTGACAGATCATTCAACTCCAAAATAGCTTAAATTGACAATAGCCTTGCTGTTTAGTTTGATGTTGCCTTTATTACCAAAATATTCGTCTCGTCAGGCCACTTCAAGGATAAATGGGAAATATTCACAAGGACTTGAAATTCAAAAAAAATGTTGATATGATCATCACCGTTGTGTGCTAAAACACAGATAAAGTTGTTTGTGTGATGTGCTCTTTTATTCTAATTAAATCTCTTCTGCTAGTTCTTTTACTACAATATTCTGTAGAATTATTCTTGCACTGCCGATGCAATATCATTTCCATTTCTGACTTGTTATCTTTACAATCCTGAGGCAACATTCTAGAAGCAAATTTCATGTTTGGGATTAGACATGGAGTAAGTAAGTGACAATTTGTTTTAAGTTTGATCCTTTAAAGCAGGGACGGGCAACCTTTTTATAGCGGGTCACAACATAGCTCCATAGACATTTTTTGGGCCATGATAAAAATATGAATATCTCCCCGGATTTGCTACTATCCATTAAACAGCGCAACAGTTCAAGCAGTGATATGAAGGTTGAAATTGCTTCATAGAAGCAGCAATGACGTGACGGCTTCATTAGCGACAGTAAGCCAACGTCAGATCATACATGTGTTTTCCTAATTTGCTCCATTGTTACGTAATTCATGCGTCCGCGTCCATAACGCCGGTTAATCTACCTAACATGGCTGCTCAACCGTGTCACAACCAGTCCGAATCTCATGCACCTCAGGTTTACTCGCAACGAATAGCCAACAATAGTCTGTGGATAAACGTCCAAATGTGTGGAGCCAGAATTCCGGGGAATTTAATTCACAAATTAAGCACATGTCTGTAAGGCCAGACGCTGTGTCAATTGATAAAGAACCTGCGAGCCGGAGAGAACACTAACACGGGCCGGAGGTTGCATGCTTTAAGGCATCGTTGATTTTGTAGCTATTCATAAATTTAGACCTTCTTGACGATCTAAAAGTGATAATGTAGCACAATTGTAGAACTGACGGAGCAATTCGAAATAGATAAACCACAATTCATTCTTCTAGAGTTATAATGCAACTTCCAAATATTATAGTAAGTAGTTAAAATCTAATTTCTGATACTGATAAAAAGTAAAATCAAAGGTATCTAATTTCAGAAGAGCGAAGCATAAAACCAAAAGTTACCACTCATTTTTTCTGTCAGGCTGATCAATGAAGATTTATATAAAATTATATTTTCATATCTAAAAGGACTTAAAATGAATAGTGGTCCGAGAATGACATCAACATAATCAGGGGCGTACATAGGATATGTTTTTTTTTGGGGGGGGAGGAATGTCGACCATTTATTTGTCATTTATCTTATATGCACATTCTATGTATTATTATATTATATATATTTCTTGAAGGAATTCGCTTTTCTTGCTGCATTCAGTCAGATGTCGGGTGATGGCGGATTGTGGAGGAACTTTGGACTTTGGTCTTGAATAAACCAATAAAAATAAAATACCAATAAATGGTCTTTGGCGCCATCAAAATGGACATCGAGAATGCATATTTCCATCTAAAAGATGCCTTGCGACCAGACAGAAGGAGCACATTCCAAAATGGCTACTGATTTCAAATTCAAGACCAAAGTCAAAAGTTCCTCCACAATCTGCCATCACCCGACATCTGAGTCAGTGCAGCAAGAAAAGCGAGCTTCTTCAAGAAAAAGACCAGGGATTCAAAGTGTTCAAAAAGTCAGGACACATCCCACAGCTTCCCATCACCGAAAATATATATTTCTAATATCATTCATCATGTAATGTAATATATATCAATATTGTAGTAATATATATATATATATATATATTTTGGATCACGACCACACAATGGTCGGTTGTAACTCAGGACCTCGGAATCCTACCAGGACTCAGGGAGATCCAGAGTGCGTCTGAGGATGTAGGCACTACCGAGCAGGGCAGCCTTAAGTAATTATTAATAATTATTAAATAATTCCCTTGATAAAGCCTATGGCGAAAATTTGGGAGAACTACCTAATTGTTTTATTTGCGGAAGAAGGGCTAATAGGCCAACAATTAATTGATTTTAATTTCAAAAAAACACAACTTGATCCGTAATGGCCAAAATTTTGCTGACTTAATCAAAATTGATTACTATCAGACTTGTGTCAATTGCTCATGAAATGTAGTGGATTACAATTGCAGGTTACTTGCTTAAAAATATAATTGATTATAATCACTAACAAGTAATTGCAATAATTGCGTAATTGTAATTGCAAGTACAACATAAGTCTCATTGCTTTTATCATTCTATTTTCTACTTCAACAATGGATTTTTGCATGGTATGTTATAACTTCAATATTTCGATGCCTCCATTGCATTGTTTTTGATAATGTATGATCGGACCCTCTACGAAAACAAATCCTTGCTGAAATCGTATGGAAATTGAATTAACTTTTGACCAGACTGAGGAAACCTAAGCACTTCAGTAGTTGGAGAATTAAGTGCTGTACATTTTCCCTGGAAATAATGAAGAATGAAAGATTCTGATTGAATTTGTACTTCCCGATAACAGCACTTCCGTTAACTTGTCATCTTGTCCATGATTTAATTGTTAAATGACGCAACGCAACGGAGACATGTTGCTGCCATGGTCTACAACGCAGAACTTGACAAGTTACGCAATTTAAGTCTAGAAACTGCTTCTTCCGTTCTGTGAAATTCTTCAATCACGGTGTCGGATTTCATTTACTGAACTTTGAGACTTATCGCTCTCGAAATTTGTCTGACCAGTAATCCCACCTGTGTAAGCAGGAGTGGAAGGATAATGGCATGCTGGTGACGTAAGACTGACCAGAGTCACTTTGGCGCCATCAATTGTCGGAAATTTGTCAAAAAAGGCTGACGCAATTGTCTTCAGAATTCTGCAGGTGCGATCTCATCGGAGCTTCTGTATGATGAGTGTCAGCATAGAGGGTGTCAGGTTTCATTTGAACCCCAGCAACCATTAATTTCTTGGTAAACTAACTGCTTGCTACTGAGAATTTTGGAAGGACAAAGAAAGGGTGCAGTTGTGAAAAGTCAAAGAAATAATTTGAGACGATTCAAATTCTTGAAATGTGATGAGAATATCTGTTTTTGTCTCTAACATGAACATTTTCGACGTAAAACTCGACGATAATGGATTTGCGAATGGGGATAAATAAGCTTGGGTTGTTTTAATTATCTAATTACAGGATTTTAATTTACTATAATTATACTCTATTAGGTCTAGATGTAGCAGGTTTTTGTGACCTAATTGTTATCTATTTGATTAGTGCCTCTTGCAATTACGGATGGATAGACATTTATAAAATTTAGATATGCTGCCAACGGCGAATGCTTGACGTTGTGTAAATAAAGATATTACTCTGCAACAAAAATGGCCCATATCTGCTAATCTATCAGGGATCTCCACCGTAAATACGTGATGTCACAGTGGCGATTCGAGGATTCAACGACAATATTAAGCTTTTGACATCTTGCACAAATGATGTTGCAATCTTTTTTTCTGATAGTTTGCAGTGAGAACTTTCTAATAAAACATAAAATTCCAAAAGAGTTTTCCTCTTCTATAGCTTACAAATACTCATGTGAATATTCCAATAAATTACGATTGTATTCAATACAAAAGGAGCATGGCTGGATAGGCCTAATTCGCAAGTGAATTTTTGCTTTTTATGTCATCATTTTGCTCATTTGGTTGTTAGTTAATGATTTTGCAAATCCTAAAGAGGATCCCTCACCCTTAGATGTACCTCCCAAAAAAAGGTCGAAGTCGGAGTGAGTCATTTTCACATCATCGATTCAAATAATGTCCGCGGACCACTTTAGATATGAGAAGCGGTGGCGGGCCACCCAGTATGTCGCGGCGGGCCTCGAATAGAAAAGACAAAATAGAGAAAACGTGAAATAGAGACGACAACTTGAAGTGTAGCGATGTCAGCAGCTTGATCTGACTTTATCTGTTCGACGCATTAATGTTCCTCGCGTGTGCATTGCTATCTTTCCATCTTCGTCTCATCTAGTGCTATTTGAAATCATAGTTTGAAATCTTCCCACGACCACCACCTTGCCACACCTTTTCTAAGTTAAACATATTAATGGAAATGATGTAGTCTGGGTCATTATCACTTCAAGAGTTGTCGTGACATGACTTTGTTGACCGGTTCTATCTGCTCAGACTATGAAGTCAGGCGAAGTTGGATAAAGCTGCTGACATTGCTACACTTCACGTTTTCGTCTCTCATACTCAAATATACTCAAAGAGGCCACGTGTCTCTAAAGTTTTGTGGCAATTGATTCATTTTACGGTTTTTAAACACATTTGAAAATGTTGGAGGTAGCCCACAGGTGCAATGTGGTGTCCTGGATGTTATAAATAAAAGATGAATCTTATCAAATTTACTAAGCTCTCGGTTGTTGCAAAATGTATGACTTTCAGTTATGCTCAATTGCTCATAGGCATGTCAAGTTATCAGTTTCAAGAATAGGTAAGTTTATCATAATTGGTCCATCCATTTTCTAACAAGCTTCAAAGTTGCTTTTATTTTTACTTCCAATCCCCTCGTAAGGTAATGAGTTATGATTCATCGTTTGTTCTGAGATCAGCTTGGATTCGAATTGTGCAGATCATTTCCACGCACACACAGCTGCACAACGAAGAGACTTAATTGTTGCAAAGCCGACTGCCTGGCGTCAATCACTCGTCCAATAAGTAGATCGAGTATACATGATGATTGTCAGTCATTATTACAGATAATAAAGTTATCATGCAAAAGGATTGAATGATCACTATTAACATTAAATTGGTTAATAAGTATGGCGTGGGCCTGGCCCTTTTGTCTTCATCTGAGTGTCTCACCATCACCTTTCACCATCAGCTTCAAGAATATGTACATGTAAGTTTTATCAAGATCGGTCCATCCATTCACTGGCAAACTTAAAATTTATATTATTCCCAATTCCCATACTAAGCCATTTGGTGAATCACTATGCACCTCGGTTGAGATCAGAAGATTTCGAATCTATGATCTACACTCGAATATTTGTCTTCACCTGTTCACAAATTTTGCAATCTCTTCAAGACAATATATTTAGCAACTCATTCAATGGCACCAGAAGACGGGAGCAGTTATGACATGATCAGCTGTTATATGATCATGTGGCGTAATAAACTTCCAATCACAAATTATTTCATTTGATTAGCAGACCACACTGCTTCCTAAACCAAGTGTCTCGGCTGGCTAAGTTAAGTAATTAATTAATTATGAGCTTGCGATTGAGAATAAACAAGAGATGAACATTTCGAGTTGTGCAATGATTAAGGCCTGCAGGTAAATTACTATTTTCATTAGCTTGCATGTTAAAATTTGTGGGAATCGGTTGAGTTTGACGGTTCCTGGATAGACGTTATTATTTTGAATTAATTTCTTTAAAAGAGAAGCCTGATTGTCAATTTTTATTGACAACCGGGCAAACGGATGGTATAAAATATTCAAAATTTCACAATACACTCAAAAAATCTATTTCATGCATTGATATTCGGATTCATCCTGAAAATGTCTTGACCCATTGGGAAACCACCGTCCCATGGGTCCAAGTTCTCATCACAGACCCAGGGCCCCCATCCCATTGGCCATCTATGCTACATATACCGGTACTTAATTGGATAGCTTTTCTAAAATTTTGTATTGACGTAGGCCACAGAAAGTCTTGTTAATAAAACAATGTACGAAAATAGCCGCTAATACATATTAACTATATAATTATAATTATAGGATTTAATTATATCGAGAAAAATTGCCTTTGAATTAAAGTGCATTGCTTATCATTGAAGTCTTCTAAGACATATAGGCTACAGGTCACAAAATTTGAACCGGTCATATGTCTGGCTTATTTGCATAAATGGGAAACAGCTTTGCAATGAACTTTGTTCTTCGTCTACAGAAAGATTTTATACGTTTCAATCAGTCATAACAGGAAGTTATATAAAGAGAGAAAAACAAAAGGAAAAAAATTGCTGAAGATGTTGGAAGAGCAGGCTAATTATTGATGAATTTTTCTGCATTCTGATTTTTGGTGATGTGAACAGGATATTCGAATAATCTGTACTCTGGAAATGAATTGGGAAAGTATTCTGACTTGCACAAGATCATCTCAGACACGATTGATGGAATATTGACTGAAAGAATTTCATTCACGTTTCATTTACTTACTCTTGAGTTGCATGCATTTCCGTCTTATCTAAAGTTACCTCTTGAAATAAAAGGAAACTTTTAAAGAATTTACGATTTATTTTCAAAACTTTACAATATTGGTAAAAGAAATTCTATTCCACAATTAGAATTTGCTAGAATTCGAATTCACAAACATTGTTGCCAGGATTGAGTCATGAGCAACCTTGAAATCACGTCAGATGACCATGAGCTTAAAATTTTAGCAGATGACAGTCACACTTCAGA
The DNA here is from genome assembly GCA_907163375.1 of Prostheceraeus crozeri. Classification (NCBI taxonomy): domain Eukaryota; kingdom Metazoa; phylum Platyhelminthes; order Polycladida; family Euryleptidae; genus Prostheceraeus; species Prostheceraeus crozeri. The sequence continues at coordinate 160,607 of CAJQUW010008680.1, forward strand.
TGTATATATACGTGAAATTTTTAATGCACTCAGTAATTCTGTTATGTGATTTCAGAATTCCATTATTAGAATGCTAAGCACTTCAAAATTTACGGCAATTTGTAGATAATTCATTCTGACTATTGGCAGCATGGATTGATATCAAAATTTAGGCCGATAAAGATCAGAATGACAGAAGTCACTCAGATTTATCAAACATAATTGAATTGGTTTTAACAGAAAGCTGAATGTTGCATCGAAAAGCTCAATTTCGTAGACGAGAAATATGGGAGGCAATTTTCAGTTGATTTTCCGCTTTCATTTCGTTTAGAAAGACATCGCTTGTCAAATGGTAGTGCTAATACATCAATTCTGCTGCCGTTAGTCTGAGCGTTCGCCCCCACAAGCATGAGAAGCAGAATTTCACTGAACTACGTCATTTGCTGCAATATTGTTGACTGACAAATCTCTCGAGTCTTCGACATGAAAACTTGACATTAAAAGTAAAATGAAACGATTGAAATCGGTTACGAATATGAAAGGGTGAGTTGGAAACGAAACCAATGACAAATGTCTTGAACTGTGCCATGTCAATGGTCATTTGACGTGACGAAAGACGAAATTATTTGGATAAATGATTTATAGTCAATCCCATCTCGAATATTTTACTTGCATGAGATTTACCGAATTTCATCGAATAGAACATGCGTTCTGTTGAAGAAGTATTTACAGTTTATTTTCAATTTACAAACTTTTCTTCTTCTTCTTGATCACAACTTTTCGAAGTGAAATTGACTGCACGCTCATGATAAAGTTTCTTGTTTCTTTGTCGTTCATGTGTCTCTTGTATGTATTTCGAAGGTATTTAGAAATCAACAGTTATTGCCTGCATTACGGACGTACTCTAGCGTCCGTTTTATCCGACTTCACAGGGTTGGAGTTGGACGATTTCTTCAAGTATATGCAACGCTGACGTCATTCGGATCGAGACCATTTTGCCTGTTGACGTCATCCAGTTTGAGACCATTCTGCTTGTTGACGTCATCCAGTCTGAGACCATTCTGCCTGTTGACGTCATCCAATTTGAGACGATTCTGCCTGTCGACGTCATCCAGTTTGAGAGCCTTCCTTCCTGTTGACGTCATCCAGTTTGAGACCATTCTGCCTGTTGACGATAACTGACGTCATTCAGTTCGAGACCGCTCTGCCTGTTGACGATAACTGACGTCATTCAGTTTGAGACGATTCTACCTGTCGACGATCGTTGACGTCATCCAGTTTGAGATCATTCGGAGCCGATGTTTTTATTAAAGGTAACTTGTCTCCTGCTAAGTAGATATTGGCCGCTGTAGCTCCCATCCCACCTTGCACTGAGCCATCATATCAGTTTTCGATGTCATGACGACCGCGGTCACTCAATTTTTCCATGGCAGCTTCTCATTCTCGCTTAACTCGTCTTGTCATTTTAGGGTAGAAAGAAACTTTGTTTCTATTACTGAGATTCTCGCTCGCACGGTGGATATTGACGACAATGCTGAAAGGATTTTCTTTTCCAATTGTCGACGTTTGAGTCGATGTCTATCAGGATTCTGTTTGCTTCAGCTCTCCATGTGCTAGTTCTCTTAATTCGTTTATTCGGGATATCGCTTTCTATCATTTTCTTCATTTGATCAACGTCTGGCATCCTTTTCATCTTTTCAATTCGTTCGGTAGCAGCAACTTGAAATCTAACTTGCAGAGGAACCAGGGGCCTGTTTCATAAAATTAAGCAGTCTGATATGTATCAGTAGCATTTTCAGCAGTGAAATATAAAGCACTGCTTTAGATTGCATTTCATAAAAATTAATTTTCCGACTGAAGATTAAGCAGTCTAAATTAATCAGTGATACATATAGCGTTTCATAAAGATTTCGGACTGATGAAAACACTGATATATATCAGTGTGATTGAGTGATTAAAACAATTGTGGATAATTCTTCGTAAATAAAATAATTTTTGACAGCATAGAGTAAATATGTAGGTAGAGTGTCGACTTAAAAAAGTATTTGTATACAGTGAAAATTTTTATATGAAAAGATTCAGTTTTTTTCGGAGATTACGTTCCTGCGGTCCAAAACATTATTTGAGCAGCTTTGAAAAACCTCTATATTTGCCAATTTAATTACTACCGACATGACTTCCCGTTGTAAGAAGTATGAAGCAAGTTGGATATCAAAAGGAATGAATATTCGCTAACAAGCATCGCAACTAAGCGGAAATTGTGCTGATGATCAAGAAAATGTGATGAACGGCATTATAATGGAAGTCTTCATAAAAAGTTGAGATTTTATTGTGCTGTCGTGGCTGAAATTTCATAATTTTGATTCAATTTTCATCGGCATGAATTTATGATTGAGTAAATTCATGTTTCACTTCTTGAATCTGAATGGTGATGTGCACCCACTTACATCTTTCAAAGGTAATGAAAATCATTGTCTTTGATTCTGTTATTTTGCTCTACCTTACTGCTTTACCTCTTATTTTGGCTTGAGATAAGATCGCGCTTAAAAAGATTCTCTTGTGGTTCAGCATGAAAGCAATGGGGTCATCGAGTTGCTAATTTAACAAACATTACCGCTCCGAGGCTGTCATGACACGGACAATCTGTAAAGTAATCTCATTTCCATCTGCTTTATACTGTCATAATCAGTCAATTCCGTTGTAATTTCTTCAAACTGCACAAATGCGCATATCTCACATTTGGAGACAATTCCAACTGTATTCACCTCGAGTTCATTTAATAAAATCGAAAGTGTATATACATTGGAGATTTGATAAATGCGGAGTCTCCACTCTACTTAATATACCTACTCTATGTTTGACAGTAATTGAAATAATAATTAGAGAAGTCAATCTGAGGCAAATGGTGGAATATTTGAGAATCTTTTTTTCTAGCTGTCATCGATGTATAAAGTCAATACCTCAACGTCTTTTAATATTGAAATGATTTCATGACATGCCGTACCTCATTACACGAAAGAAATCGAAGCCCTCAAAGCAACCCTTTATAATTTTGCTGTTACCGGACGTTTTATCGTCACAACATTGCCACTTTTCAAAGGAAGAATTTTTCAATAAACAATTCTGACAAATAGTTTGTTACTGACAGTAAAATTGAAAATCAAAAGCCGTTTTCCCATTTTTAAGTTGTATTTGCAATCATTTCTCCGATATTTTAAGTTTCTATAACTTTCTCGATGATCATTCACAGATTTATCAACCTCAAGGTGTTGATAGAAATTTTCACATTTCCATCAGTGAATTTCCATATTTTCAATTTTCGCGCGCTACTGATACTTCTTTGTGAAACGCAATTCTTTTCCAGACTGCTTAAAATACTGATTTTAAGCAGTGTGGGACTGATATAAATCACTGCTTAATATTTGGTTTTGTGAAACGCTGTTAATTTCGACTGCTTTCAATCACTGATTTCAATCAGTGCTTTATATTTATTTTATGAATCGCAGAAAACTTTTCACACTGATAAAACCACTGATATAAAGCACTGATTTATTTTATGAAACAGGCCCCAGATCTGCCTCAAGCAGCAATGACTCGATCTCTATAGTTCTTGCACATCCAGTCTTGTAATCAGGGCCGACCAAAAATGCTTAATGCATAAAATGCATATTTCAGCTTTAATTTCATAAAAATGCATATCATGAAAATAAGTGCTTTTAAATACATATGTAGATGATTTCTTGAAAAAACAGGAGTCATCATGAACAAATTGTGTCTCGTTTCCTGTGTTGACACCTATCTTCTCCTTTCTATCTTTTTCATACAGAAAGCTTCATGCCGCTTCATACATGTTGAAAGCGGTTAGAGCAATGGTAGTTTTATGCCGAAGATGATACACGTGATTTGTTTGGCGCACAACCTCCACGGAGTTGCTGATATGGTGATTGGACTATATCCAAAAGTCAATGAGCTGATATCATTGACCAAGGTGTTTAGAAAAGCACCTTCACGTTGTCGCAAGCTGGAAGAAATTCACATGTCACTGCCACCCTCTCCGATAACCACCCGTTGAGGCACATGGATAGAAGCAGTGGAATACCACCTCATTAATTATCAGACCCTGAAAAAAGTGATTGCTGACTTGGAGGATGATTGTCCTGCAATCGTTAACCTGAAAGAGCCAATCGGAAAATCGGACACCGAGATTGCAAGAGGTATCGTAGACATTTCCTCTAAATATGGCTCTATTCCTCGTTGTCTGAAGCAGCTTCAAGACCGAAAGTGCAATCCGTCTCAAGCCAAACAACTGATCGATGGCATCAGCGATGACTTTGATGCGTATGTAAAGACTAAGCTGAAGCATGTTCTTCAAAGGAACACAGGATTCAAGAAGCTGGTTGAGAGGGACTTTGAAGGATATTCATTGGAAGAACAATTGCTACTGTCGCAATCTCCGGTTACCTCTTTTGATGTTAAGACTTTTTTCAGAATACAAGGCATTTATGAGGAGCAATCGTACTAGTATGACTAAGGAAAACATCCGCATGCATTGTGTATTAGGAATGAACTCAAAGCGCTGACAGATTATTCACCATTTATGCATACATAGGCCTACATTTCTTACTATATTGCAGTTATTTCTATGATCAGAATGTTTATCCATTCTAATTACAGTTTTCATTGCATAAAATTACTTTTTAAGCGCATTTTATGCGCATAAAACGATCACTTGTTAATGCATATTTGGTCGGCCCTGCTTATAATACACACCGCTCGATTCTGAAACCTCCTCAAGCTCGTCACTGTCAACCAACAGGTTGGCAGGCAGAAAACGTTCAATAATTTCTCATAATTGCTGCGATAGCCCTTCAATGTGGAACATGCCTCTTGTAAACTGCCACTTGCACCATTGTATTTACTATCGACCCAGAGAACACGTTGGATGCATTGTATCGAATCTTGGTCAACCTGTTTTATATTTATAGCAAAAGAAAATTTTTCTGATGACTCGACCTCACTAGCATCAACTTTTCGATTTATCAACCGCATCCACTGCAGTCTAATTGTCCAATTCTAGTCTATGTATAATAAAATCTACCTCACTGATAATGATAAGAGAGGAATTCGCTCTGCACATGGGCGTGCATGTGTGGAAGCTGGAAGTGATGTGACCTAGATATGAGACAAATTAAGCACAAATAGAGGCCAACAGTAACATTTTCTCTTCGAGACAGCAATTCTTCTGACTAGGATTCGAATACAAGTCGGCTAGAAAGCTAAACAGGTGTTCGATTCGCACGGCCAGAGCGGCGATCTTGTGCTGGAATGTCAGGCGAGGTGCGGTGTAGAAGATGGGGTGCTAGCTTCCATTTGAACTTACCGTAATTTGTGTCATATCTCTACTAATCATCGCAAACCTAGCTAAAACTGTTCACCGAAGGTTGAACGTATAATTCACATTTTAACGTTCGGAGATTCGGTTTATTTCATGTATTCTTGAATCATCCGGTTTATTTCATGTATTCTTTAATCATCCAGTTTATTTCATGTATTCATGAATCATTCGGTTTATTTCATGTATTCATGAATCATTCGGTTTATTTCATGTATTCTTTAATCATCCAGTTTATTTCATGTGTTCATGAATCATCCTGTTCATTTCATGTATTCATGAATCATCTGGTTAATTTCATGTATTCTTGAATCATCCTGTTAATTTCATATAGGCTAATTATGAATCACTCTGTAAATTTCATGTATTCATGAATCATCAGATCAACTTAAAGTATAAATGAATCATTCATTTGCTGCAAATTTCACTTTCTGGATCTTGTGATCACACGACTATTGAAAATATGATCAAATAAGAATTGAGATCACTTTGTATTTTGTACCTATTTGCACATATAATGTATTTGATATGATTCTCAACTTAATTGAAATGAAGCCAAAGATTTTTGGATTTTTTCAATTTTGTAAAAAAGTTTGACAACATGCGAAATGTGCTAATAAAGAATTTTGCTTCTTTTTGCTTAGTAAAAGGAATTCTTTGACTAATTACCTCCACCCCCAACGTTATTTCATTCATCAACACATCAATAGTTCGTCATTGTCTCTGCTCAAAGTAAATTCAAAAAAGCGTTTATACTGGAACCGAACCGCACGGGTATAATGATAATTGCGTATGATTCAGTCGGCGAATGCCTGTTGATGATTCCTGACTACACAATTGGCTAGTCAGGTCTGTTCTCATTTTTAGACTGAGGATTCAATTCAATGTTGAATATTTTCTTTACATTGAGAAATTCGCATTATAGGAATTCAAAAACTCAATTAGAGCATGATTCTTGAACAAGATTTTGAATAAACGTCATGACACTTCATCGCTTCTGATGGAAAAAATAATGAAAAACGTCAACTTCCTCCCCCTTAACTTTGCCGAAGACATTCCTGATGAGAATTCTTGGGATGTAAATAAGCCTTATCCGTCATTTATGCCTCCCTGCCATCTGCTCCCACCGACGTGCAAATATTTCATTCGAAATTGAAAATTAAAATCATTTTTAGAGAAATATGGAACGAATATTTAATTTCAGGCAATTCTGTTTCGAGATTACTCAGTCTTTTCCTCAGCAGAGAAAGGAAATCCCCACAGTGAGGAAGTATGTGCGCCAATGCGTCTGTAAAGTCAATAAATTTGCAAAATCTGATTGGAATGAATACATTTCTGACAGGAAGATACGAATCTAAGTTACCGATTAAGATTATCTTGGAGACAAATGTGAGAGTCATAGAGATCATTTCTCCATTGGCGCAGAATATTAGAGGTCTCTAGAGAGGTCAAAATTCGTCGATGGAGAATTGGGATTTAACTCAGGGAAATTTGTGATTACGAGATAGCGACATTGGATGTTCAGAGATGGCATGGCGCTTATGCGAACATTTATTTAACAACCCTGTTTGTGTCAGAGAGCGTAAATAACGAGAGGCGACACTCAGATAATTCCGCACCGCAGGCGGGCTCCTTCACTGACTACTGTTTGTTTACACTTCCTACCTCGATTTGTCAGCGATCAGAGATAATACGTGTATCTGGTCAGCGACCAACTTTGCAACACATGTTGGAATGTTAGATAATCAATCAAATGAGAGTTGAGAACATATGGTTGAGAATAACTTTGCCTACGTTATTCGCCCATCTCATTCACAGTTTACACTTTCTTCCTGAATTCGTTAGCGACTAAATATTGACATCACATGTTGGTATGTTAATAATCTAAATGAGAACTATGAATCACTTTCTACACGTTATTCGTCATCCCTGGTCGTGGAATACTGTGTCAGGCTTTTGGCTGCAATAATAGAAGTATTTCTGAGACTACATCAGAGGGTCATCGCATCAGGTTTCATTTATTCCAAAAAAACAATGAACTCTGCAAAAAGTGGGTGATAAATTTGAGAAACTCTTCATTCGATTCGTTACCTTTAAAGGAACTATTAAAACCTCACCGCCGAGTCTGCTCTTCTTATTTTGAGGATTCCCAGTACATGTGCCCTAAGGATCGTCATACCTCCTCAAGAGTGCTACCAACTGCTGTTCCCACGATCGTCAACGCTCCTCATCCACCAACGAAACCCACTCCTCGATCACGTCCTGACATTGACAGCGGTCCTCCGAAAACTCCACGTGTAACTACAGGTCCTCCATCTATTTCTAGTGCTCCTACATGCACTGTATCTAGCCCTCGTCACGTCCGAAAATTTCGAAATCTTCAAAGTGCGTTGTCAAAGTCCAGAAGAACAGTAAAGAGACGAAGATTTGCGAAATCGATCCGTCAAGCAGGAACCTCTAACTTCGACGTTGCAAAACTGCCAGAAAAAGTTCGATGTTTTTTCGCGTCACAACTGAAAGCGGTGGAAGTAAATCGAAGTGGAATGCTTTGCAGTCCGCAAATCATCGAGATGGCACTGGGAATAAAGTTCCGGTCTACAGCGGCCTACAAATTCCTACTAAGTCAAGGTTTTGCTTTACCCAGTGTGCGAACTCTGCAGCGATCGATAGAAGACGTCTGTGTGTATTCTGGACCCTGCCTTACAATAATGGATCTAATGGCTAAGAAGTTGAATGCAATGAAACCAGACGATCGCATGGCTACTCTATCATTAGATGCGATGAAAATTTCACCGGTCATGCGGTACGATGAAAGTTAAGATTTCATCAAAGGCTATGAAGAGGCTGGGTCTTTCGGTCGTTCTCCAAAAGTTGCTGATGAAGGGATGGCCGTAATGGTGAGATGAGTTCGATCACGCTGGAGACAATTAATCGGATATTATTTGATACGCCACTCAGTGAAACAGGAACGTTTTCTTCAAATAATTTTTGACTGTCTTCGCAAGTGTTGTGAAGTTGGTTTGAAAATCATTTGCATCGTTTGCGATCAAGAAACTACACAATTTGTAAGTATACATAATCATAGGAGTGACACCACATTATCCCTACCTAATAAATCCCTGTGATGGAGAACCTCTCTACGTTGTGATCGACGTACCTCATTGTTTGAAGAACACTCGCAATGTATTATTTCGGCACTACACAATCCTCTATGAGAATAGAATGGTGGAGTGGGGTCATATCTTGAAACTACATGACCTTGAGAGATCTAGTGACGCCAAAGCCCAACTACGTCTTGCTCCCAGACTGAAATCTGTCCACGTCAATTTACCTATGGGTAAAAATATGCGTGTTGACATCGCAGCTGAGACTTTGAGTCGAACGACGGGGAAGGCAATCAGAACTTACGTACATTTTGAAAGGATGTCATCAGCAGCGCTTCATACGGCCGAGTTCTGCGAGAAGATAAATGAACTGTTTGACATCTTGAACTCTTCAGCGTTTGAAAGAGGATCAATGTCACCTATCACCAGGACTGATTGGCCCTCGAAGAAGCGGTTTCTGGAAGAAGCTATGGAGTGGATATCAAGCTGGAATTTCTCGAGAAAGGGCATCGTCAAAACTTCAATGCCATTTGTTACTGCATGGCTGATCTCAATATCGAGCCTAATTCGAATTGTGGACCATCTTTTTCTTACCACGGAAATGCAGAATGTGGGAACTCGAAGATACATTCAAGATCATGTCGAGAACCTATTCGCTGTCATTCGCAGTCATAATGGCCCAAATGAGACTCCAGAGTGCACTCAATTCGTGTCTGCTGCTGTGAAAGCGTGTGCGATTTCTCAGCTCCTGAGGCCGTTAAGTTCAAACTCTAATTGTAGTGAGGACGACGACACTCTTCTCCTGGATCTGGCAACTCAGAGGCAATCGCCACTACATGCCATGACGCCAGATCGGAATCAGCTTCCGAATCAGCCTCCTGAAAACTACGCCATCGAGGAAGATACAATCGATGCCGTGATCAACTCTGTACTTCAGGACACAACCACGACTTTGGATACCATTCAGACGGAAGTTTTATACTACATCGATGGATATTTACTTCATAAAGTTGATTTGTGTCAGACTTGTAAAGATGTACTAACTGATACAAGTAATTGTGAATCCGTATATGTGAAGCACAAACAGTACAAGAACGCAAACCGAGGACTTCTATGTCCTAGCGAAAGCTTCTTATGTATATTGAAAGAATGGGAAATTGTTTTTCGTAATAATGTACCGAATGTTTGTCTAGGACTAAATGTGATGAAAAATTTGAAGTTGAAGATTGCCGATAAGATCACTGGTTTGCTTCCAGAAGATCATAAACATCATGATGCATTCCATAAAGTTTCAACTGTTTTTTTAGGTCTCAGATTGCACCATCATTGTAAACTAACAAATGAGAAAAACAGATCTGTTCAGGAGATGCTGAGGAAGAAGAGAAAATTGAAAAAAATCATGTCATGATATTGATAACTATGATATTGTTTTTTATCTCAAATAAAGAGGGGTAATTTTTTGGGCCATTAGAAAATTCAACTCTAATTTCACATATTCATGTCTTGTTTTTAGGTGTTTTAAAATATTATGATGAATGACAGTAGTGGATTCATTTATTGATGCAGTATACATATTTTAACGCACAATATTCAACAAATAATTTCTAATTGATACATTATCTTGTTACATATCATTCACATCATGTAATATTCCATGATTTGGTCAGTTAAGCAAGGGATGAGATCAATTTTTAAAAGAAATAGCATCAACTGTATTTCATCGAACTGATAATGTAGTGTTGCTTCTAAAACAAAAGTTTATATTTCATTTAAAAAGCTATATTAACTAAACTTGATATGCTTATCGAAGAACTTCAATGAAAAGTAGACGTGATTATGATGCAGCCACTATGACTTCCGTCAGTCTGTGAAAAGCTCTCTGGTGAAAAGTGGCCTCCCACTGATTGATCGCACCTGTTTCAGAGTAACAGAAGATTTTAAGAATTCGGTCAGCTTTCTGATGTCAGGTGTAATCATTAGGGAAGAACGGGAGACCAGCGCATGTTGCCCGTTTTTAACATGCGCTGAATGGGAAGTGTCGCCTCTCGTAATTAACGCTCTCTGGTTTGTGTTGACAGTGAATGAGGTGAAACAAATAGAAACAAATAGAATGCATGATCTGAATTATGAATATTAGTAAGTGATATTATCCAGTTCCAGCTATCTTGGCAGCACGAATTATATAATAGTTATGGTTTGGAAAATTTCCGAACAACGATAGATCGACTTTAAGATTTGCAATGAGCAAGTTAGTGAAATTTCGACGTGTATTCATTAAACATCACTTTAAACACTACTTTCGAACTTTTTCTACTTTTAAATAACTGATGACAAATCGCCTGAGTTAATGCGCCTGAAATAATATATGCTACTTTTTGTAAACATAATAATCAAATATTGAGTTGCATCCTCAGTTGAAAAATGGAAACAAGCTCAATAGCTGCCATTTCATCCAATGTCAGGAATCATCAGCAATCATAGTCTATATCTCTCAACATCGACACAACTCTCTATTTAAAGTTGAGGCCATGCCCGGGTAAATTTGAGATTTTCAATTAGCAAGTTAATGAAATTTCGACTATTTCCTGATACTGGATGAAATAGCAGCTATTCAGGTCACTCTATCATATAATATGAACAATGAACATTTATTTGAGAGAAAGATGTACAACACAAGCAAGTAGCACATGGACTTGTACTTATCATCACTGTAGAAAAGCATAATTACCATCCTTTAAAGCACAAAGAGCACAACCACATATTTGAATGCCGTAGAATTGGCATTTAGAAAATAGACTTCAGTAAAAACCATTTGATATGCATAAATTTTCAAAAACTATTTAGGCAAGAAATGCGTCGAAATAGATCGGCAGACGTGTAACACGTGGAAACTTTATCATATAATGAACGAAGTGAATTAGCACATCGTTCACATTGAACTTCTTCCCTACGGATTCGGATTTTTTGAGCCATCGGATCGGATTCAATCCCTAATCCGATCCGATGCACATCTCTGATTGGTACAGCGCATCTATACCTTCTGTGGTATTATCCTATTTTGCATGTTTGGCAAACTAATTCATTGTTGCACCTACTTTGCCATCATGATATGTATAGGTGTTGCATAGGTATCTATGCAGTGTTAATTATGAATAGAATTGTAGAAAAATCGCATAATATATCTTAACCGAGTTGTCTGACTTACTGTAGTTACCACAAAGTCACAAAATTGTCGTAATTCATGCGATCCAGATGTACCCAGATTCAACACCCCACCCCCACCGGTGAACAGTTTGGATTTCGGCTTTATTCATGAAATAAACTTCTCTAAATGTACGCTTCAATGTAAGTCTACTATTCTTCAATGTAGGTCTGCTAGACTAAGACTACTTGTTGTTCGAAGAAGGACACTCACAAAGATGTAAAAAGTGCTGAAACTGAGGCTCATTGCTCATGTCAATTAATTGAATTAATTCTGAAATTACTTTACAATTAGACAGATTTTCCTATCAACTAGTCGGCTGAATCAAATCGCAATAATGTGATTCATTTTCTATTTGCAGACACTATCACAGTATGGATGACTTCGCGCGATACGCTATTTTGGACAGTGATGGCTCCACAGTGGCTGTGGGCCACAAATCAAGCTTCTGTCTGGAAGATTCTGAATGTCGTGGAGGCATCGACAAATACTTCCGGTGTGGACGAACCCCAGAAGAACGTGGCAATCAAGGTGAGACGTTGGGGTTGTCGGTTGATCATACTCCACAGATTATGCTTATATTTTCAATTATTTTATCCGTCTTTTATACAGTTATTGAACAAAAGGTAATGTGAGAGGCACTGATGCTTTCTTCCTAAATTCGCGCACGAACTTCTTGTTATTTTCAATTTGCAGATTGTCATCCAGCATCAGTAAACGACAGTTCTTGAACTACAACTCCAGTCGTCTTGCAACTTTCGGGGGGTGAAACATTGCAAAATTTCATTTGTTTATGTAGATCCAGGTGCTACCGAGTGTGGCACACATAATAACCTAATGGCGTAAAGATCTAACATTCATTTAAAACTAGATTTATCAATCTGGAAACTAAATGCTGTCGAAAATCCCAATTAGCTCTGTCTATTGGCTCGTAGCTCAGTTGGTAGAGCACAGGTCTAGTTAACCTTGGTCGTAGGTTCGAATCCTAACAGCCGCACATCTTTTGCATGGCAATTTGATCTATCGTTTATTTAATTTCATTGTTGTTAATTGAAAATTCGATAACACCTTTCCATAAATAAGCCGTCTAGCCAGATGAACGGAAAAGAACTGGCATTTTTCAATGACTTGAACGGCTTGGTGCAAAATTCATATTCACGGCGAACTGAGTGAACCAACAAAATCGCCAAATGAACACGGAACTGAGTGAACTGAGAAAATGCCTCGTTCGAATGCACTGTTACAATTACTAGGGGTGCACCGAATGTTCGATTCGGCCGAACCCCGGTTTTCGTGATGGTTCGGCCGAACTACAGAACCTTCTTGTATTAACTGAAATTTTTTTTCTGTCTTGAATATTATTCTTCGGGGTTTATTCTATCCAAGAATCTGCAGAAGACTCTAGCGTTTGCCTACGATGGTGTGAAGCCTAGAGGCAGGACAAGAAATGTTGAAACTGTATATGTATTGGAAACCCAAATTGAAATAGCAAAACGAATAACGGTCACGAACGAAGCTCATCGTGAGTTCTGATATAAAAACATCTCGCCCCGAGATGCAAGCAGGCGGGAGTGGCGGTCCTTCCAAATCGTTCCCGCCTCCGAAAACATTCTTTCTGAGTACACCGATGATCACATACTGGTTAGATGCTCCTTTGCTGCAACTCGCAAGAGTGGTAATCTATCATTCTGCCGCTAACAGTTCAGGGGGTCCTCCATTCGCTCAAGGAGCGGCAATTTCATCCACCTTAATCTAAGGCACGCAGTCATCCTCCTTAATCTACACCAAATCACCTCGTGTTGGCTCAGAAGAAAATATCAATAGGCTCGGCCGGTTCGGTTCGGCCTGGCTCAGCCGAACCTTCTTGATGTTCGGCAAAAGTATTGGCTCGGCCGAACCTTAAAAATCGAGGTTCGATGTACCTCTAATAATTACCTTTACGATAACTTTTACTTGTTTCAATATACAGTTGTCAGCATTAATATGATGCATGAACTCTAGGTCTGTAATAGAGTTTGTTAATATTCACGTCCAATTAAGAATATAGCCACATGTATTCCGTGTCTACTCAAGTCGCAATCCAAATCGATAATAAGCTATAATGCGACAGGTGAAACACGCAGTCCCATGTAGCCTAATTCGTCAATTGAAGCAACAGAGCGAAGATGTCCAAATCAAAAATTAGTCTATTCTAGCGGTAATGATAAATAATTGCAATTACTTGATTAGTGGAACTATGCAACTGATTGCTTCCTGCTTCAATTAAAATGAATTGATTGCTTGTCCTAAATCAATTGCAATTAATTTTTGATATCCCTGTAGTACAGGCCCTCACTTTCAATATTCTTAGGTATTTCTCAAGGTTGTCGTAAAGAGGAAATTTCAGATGCATGTCCACATCCACTAGTGACCGTCGGTTTTAAAATTTGTGTTGTCGGTCGGTTTCGTTTTTTTGAAAAACTTCGGTTTTCGCTTAACCGCCGGGCACTAATATCCACGAATATTTTGAGAAGTGGATATATCGCATACTAATAAAGCTTATATAATTAATGTTCATATATCAAAACATGAAAGATCTTTTTGTCTGAGCTAAAAATAAAAATGACCAACACACATTGTAAATGGATAATACAACGGTGGATTGACTTTCCTAAGTTTTGCAAGGTCTCGTGTCTTCACACAGAAGATGTGATATCCAATTTTATAACAGAATGTGCTCTACCCTGAAATGAAGCCAATAGAACCAGATGTTGGCTGATCATTCATACAAAGCTACATGTACATGCATCCAAAACGATATTCATCTATGGCTATCTTAATTGCATCAAAATTATTTGCTGTTTCAATAGAATGATTAAAAAATTGAATTCTTGCAATGCTGAATAGGCCCTCAATGCTTCCGAATGCGCTCTCTGCATGTCCCAACGCATAGACCCCGGGACCACTTGGTGGCACGCCACCGATTCTCACATCCAAAGTGGCCCGCAGACATTGTTTGAATCGGTGATGTGAAAATTGGTAATAAAGATAAGACAAAACGATGTCATTAGTTGCGAGGCATTTCGCCGATTCTTTTCGGGCAACACTTCGGAACGCGTACAATAAAAGAAAAATCAAGTCATTATATACAGCTAAAATGAAAGAAAGGACGGAGTTGAAGTCACTGCCACGGAAGAGCGAGCGTTAATGCAGTTTGCTTCTGGACACATAAAACCGGCCGCAATGATGCTATCATTGTCGCTTCGAGAAATGGTAGCAACATTGGGTGGCGAGCGCGAACCAGCTGCTTGAAGTAGGAGATCTTCTCGTTGGCGCGATCGAACGATGTACACGTCATCGTGTGACGCGTGACCGCGCTTGTCGGTGCTGCTGAAGATCGCCTGCAATTGTCCTTCATCAGCCATTGTGGAAGGTGTTCATCAGCTCGCTTGGCCAACCACCTCTCCGTGCGTCCGACGTAAATGTCACCACAGTTACATGTGAATTGGTAAACGATGTCGGAGGCACAGGTCGGCAGCGGATCCTTGAGGGGGCGAGCTGGAATCTTGGTGGTGGAGAAGACGATCTTCGGCTCGAATGATCCGATGTGATTCTCGATGTGAAAATTGCCAACTCCGACTTTGACTTTTAAAGATACTTCTTAGGTTGAGGTTGATCTTGTTTAGAATTTGATAATGCATTAACTAATGACTTAATAGACAACATGATGGCACAAAGATTTCCTTTCGAATGTTCAAACCATACTCCGATTGCAATGAATATCTTCTCAGTATAAAGGTAAGTGACAGCCATCAACTGAGTGAGTGCTAAGTCAGATGGTGTTCGATACAATGTTGAGCTTGTGTCACTAGTCACCATGTAATGAGCAACATTGCAATTATCATATAAACACGTAAAGTAGGCTACGCATGAAGGAATCCAACCGTAGGAAGATGTGATTTTTATTAAGGCAATTATTCTTTCTGAATTTCATTTGTATGCTGCATCAATTTTGTACTAGAATGGCATTATCGCATGAGCATCGTTGGGGGAGCCTGTGCGCACGGTTTTCGAAAGCCGCTTATGTTTGGGTGACGTAGGCCTATGTACACTGAGGTGCATCTAGCTTAAACAGCTTTTATTTACGTCACTTCATATTGTACAGCATGCAGGCGAATAGATGTACTATACGAGTATCGTTCCAGACTGTAATTTTTCGATGAGATAAGGTAATATTTTCATACTTTCCATAAAGGTCATATTACCATCATTTAATAACAAAAAAAAGCTTCCCCAAGTAGTTTGGCCTGTCCTCTTTTCATTATTCATATAGATTTTAGAATGCAAACTTCAGTTCCATAAAATACAACAGTTCAGTTGAATACAATGTTGCTGCATGCATTTACAAAATCAATTTACATCAATTACAGCATGCAAGTCTTTGAAATTATGCTCAAAAGTACGCAATAAAGGAACTTGAACACATTTCTGCCTTTTGAAATTGATGGCCCGCGAATCCTCTCGCGGGCCGCTACTTGTGGCCCTCTATCTCAACTTGGTTGCCCACCACTGATCTAATACAATTATCAGAGTCATTGCAACATCTGTCAAGTTCGCGGACGGACGTTTCTCCGCACGCAGCGGAAAAGCATCCCTTTTGGGAGGATGCATGGGTTCAGACGTCCAGGAGACATATCCCTGTACAGTAAAGTGACTTTAGTCAGTGAATATTAATTTTGCTCCTCGTCTCCTGGACGTCTGAACCCATGCATCCTCCCTAAGGGGATGCTTTTCCGCTGCGTGCACAGGACGTCTGCATATCTGTCTGTGTTGGTATGACGAATTCAGATCAACATGTTGAACTCATCAATTCCGGAATCTTAACCGAGCTCAGTGAAACGTTCGCAAATGGAGGTGGCATATTGCAGCAACACAAAGCACCATGCCGCTTGAGCAAAACGTTTACCTGAAATTCACCTTACCTGTCACCTATTGAAACTCAGAATGTCTCTCCCAAGCAAAAACTTGCACAAATGTTATCAAACTTCGGCACTATGACGAAAACATTCAACAACCTTGTGAGAAACTCGACGAATAATGCCTAACGGAACTGTAGTAGTGACAGACAATCATGGTGGACACCTCAGTCACTGATCGATCATTCGCGTAATTCCATTCGCATGAATAGCACTGCATAACTTAGGAGATGTCAAATTTCATGTGGCAAAGAGAAAATTATGAATTTGACTGCCGATCGATTCACCTCACTTTATAATATGAAATTTTTGATACAATAAGACATTGATGCAATTAATTTGGCCAACTTAATCAACTTCAAGTTATTCGTCATGATCATAATTCATTGCTTTTGTCTTCGCTGTCTATGGTAATTCTCAATTTATTAATCTAATTATTGTTTTAGCTCGATATCGCATATAGGTAGGTTTTTCACGGCTGGTGACAAATTATTCTTCATCTTCGACAAAATCATGCTGGCTTGACGAAACGGTCGTTCTCTGGATGCTGAGAACACGGGTGCAGAAAAAGAAAAAAAGTAAATAAATTTTGAAATGCAAGAATACGAGTGCTACACCACCTAGCTGTCGACGTCTGTAGCCTCGTATTCACTGTTAAAGGAAGCGACGTGTCATAGCAATTGAATCATTAACAATAAGTTAGCTATCAAACACGAATGTATCACCTCAGCAGATGTCCAACTTCATTTCAAGTTGCTTTACATGCTCGATGCGGTCACATTTTCACATTGAGTTCACTTGAGGTTTTGTGATATTTCGCTCTGTTATCTAACTGCAATTTGAGAAAGCATTTTGTCTCAAACAATGCGTTTGAAATAATTGCAGCAGTAATTTTGGAAACCTTCATTTAGAATAATACCCTTGATATCCATGGATGTCTAAAAAATCGATATCCATAGACATTGGAATCACTGTTGCTTCAGTTGGTTGAAAGTGTTTCCATCGAATATTTATCTTCGAGGCAGTTTTTTCTGATTAATCACTTCCTGCGTCAGCAATACTGAATTGTTCTTATCTAAATTATCAATGATGGAAATAGGATGCTGATATTCATGTATGTGTAGACTTGATTCGAGAATTGAAAACTGTTTTACTCAATTTATTCAAGTAAAAATTTGTAATTATTTTCTGCTAAATTACATGAAATTGAGTCTGTCATAGTCGTGCAGTAAGCATCTTACTTGAACAAACATAATTTACACATTCAAAGTCTAAAATTGCAAGTACAGTAGAATTCGCATATATCGGTGCCTCAAGGGACAGACGAAAACCGCCGATATACGCGAACCGCCGATATATGCGAACTCCCTGAATTTTGAAGTTTTGTGAAATCCACACGAGCTCTGAGATCATGCCATGCATCATACAATGCATATACGTGTATTGACTCATGAATTATTGCGTTGCTATACTTAAATACATATATTGACTTGTTTTCCAACATGTACAGTACATGTACATGTGATTGTGTCTATGTATTCAGTAGATATCTAAAAATTGTGCCTTTCTGAACAATGCAATCATCACGTCGAATTAATGACTAATTATGTGAGAATTATCAGAGAGATACAGTGGCAAGCCTACTTATCTTTCCTCGGCTGTTAGATTCTACAATTTTGATCAAACCCCAAACATGATCGAGATGAATTGTAGAAGATCTAAATTTTCACATGCCACTAGAATAGTTAGAATCGGATATTCCTAACAGAATCTACAGCCATCCGCGTCCACATATACTGTCAATCTAGTGACTCTTCTAGGCAAAACACATCGCTTGAGGATTTCTAGGAAATCCGCCGTTATAAACGAATTTTTTCTGTCAGGGACAGCGAAAATGCGCCGATATAGCCGAAGCCGATATAGGCGAACTCGATTTTATGGAAAAGATAGAAAATTATGCCGGGACAAAAAAACCGCCGATATAGCCGAAGCCGATATATGCGAATTCTACTGTATAATACAATAACATATGAAGTTGAATATGGTTGAATATGCAGCAGCTGATTTCCAATTTGATAACATGGGCATGGACATCGACGGAAGAGTTTCTCAGTAATTGGCAAATAGAGAAGAGTGGTCAATCTATTAGATGCTTGACTTTTGATGCTTGTCAGTCAGTTGTAAAGCGAATTTGATATCCCGCCGGGAAAAATATTGCTGCTATCCGGGAAAACCCTTGAAATCCCCGGGAAAATAAAAAAGGAAAATCTGTCGACACCCTGACTTGCATGGACACCTTTTCTCACATTGAAATTTTATCACTGCTTTCATTAATCAACATTCTAACTGCGTAAATCTACACAGCCTGCGTAAAAACTGGAAATTTGTCGCGTGGGACCACTGTTCATGCAGATGTCCATGAATATGCGTATCTGCAGCCTGCATTCACGGACAATCAAATAGTGCCATGATAATGGTAAGCGAATTCCTTCTCTTTTGAAAGTTGCGAAACAATGTCGATTTTCTCCATGACCTATATCTGCCACAGGAGGGATTAGAAGGACAATTTTATCTGCTCTGATTCAACATTTACATAATACAATGCATGAAAAGAAACATGTCTCACTGCCGTCAAATTCCAAATTAAAATTAGGACGTACGCAAAAATAATAAAGTCATATTGTCAATGTTTCGGCGGTCACCCACTAGTTCGGCAGCCAGAACGAGTTTCTGCAGGGAACGAGGCCGAAAATGAAACTTTCACGGAATGATGTACATCTTCTGCCTACTGCTAATCGGTGCGTCTGCCGAGTTATTGTCATTTCCTCTTCTTGTCAGACACGATCAAAGAAAAACACATGTAAATCCAATGGGACGCAGATTGCAATTTTTGGCTAAAATGAAATTTTCTATGCTTTCTCTGATTAAACGAAAAGTACTAAGCCCAGAGTCATAATTTTTGACATGGAATGTCTTCAGATCATTTCCTTTCATGTTCATGCACCCTTATCTATAAAGCTAAAGAGGTATCGCTATTTGGCGAGCCTCTTAATGTCGGCAAACTCAAGCATTTTGATCAACTCTATCCACATTCAACCACATTCTCACATACATTGTTGATCAGAAGCATGATAATAACACATGCACATCATAGGAAGTGACCTGAAGACATTTCATGTCAAAAATTATGACTGTAGACTTAATACTTTTCAGTTGAAAAGAGAAAACATTGAAGATTTCATTTTGACCAAAAATTGCAATCACATTGATTAACATGTGTTTTTCTTTGATCGTGTCTGACAAGAAGAGGAACTCACTAGAACTCGGCAGACGTGCAGATTCGTAGTAGGCATGGGGTGTACATCATTCTGTGAAAGTCTCATTTTCGGCCTCCTTCCTTCCTTGCAGAAACTCGTTCTGGCTGCCGGACTACTTGTCGAGGCAGGTTGCAGGAGTAACTGCTTGAATAGGAAATAATCAACTTGAATGAATTTCTTGATTCAAGCATCAGCTTCTTCAATTTTCAACATGATCTTAACGCATATTTCAAATTAACTTACTTTTCAGCATGTTTACCTTCATGAATTCACCAATACTATTTATGTTTGGGATTTCAAAAGCATTGCATGTTCACGTGACAAGTTTCCACTTAGCTCTGATAAAATCACTGATTTCCACTCGGCAAATCATCAGATTAGAGAAATTTCAAAAGTGCTCTAATTTCTCTTTCAAAATTGTTGAAATTCACAGTTTGAGACATTCGTACGATGCTTCTAACGATGCGAGGATCATTGAAGGATCGTCAATTGAAATGTTAACTATTGGTGGTTCACTTACGTTTCAATTAACGCATCACGGAAGGACATTGACTTGGCGCGATTACCATTAACAATGGTGTCAAAATCTGTTTGTGGAATATTCAGTTGCCTCTTCAACAGCTCCCCGATACAATAATGAGCCTCTGCTTAAAAGTCAGTGCGTATTTTTAAATTGGCGTGATCGCGAATCTCCATAAAAGCTCTTATACAAAAGAAGTTAATTTGACTTTCAAGTGATGGCGTGAGTCTGTATTTATCATTGACTTAGATCGTCAAATTAGAATTCTCATGTTTCAGTTATTTTGCGAAAATGAGGTGGTTAAATGTAAACCTGCAAAATTTGAATAATTTAAAAAGTGACCAACGATTCCAGTTGCGTAGAAAAACTGAAGTGTATCATTCAAGCTCGCTCCGACGTACTAATTCTTCCGATGCTTGACAAATAATGCCTAAAAATGCCTAATTATACGTCAGAAGTATATACCGGCCTTTAAGGCCGGTATATACTTCTGACGTATAATTACGCTGCTATAGACTGCAGCACGTCGATTGGAAAAAGCTTCAGTCCACTGATAATGTCAGTCGACCTGCTCTTCCCTTTAATCAATGAAAGGTAGCGTACATGTGTTCAAACTAGCGGCGCAGTCTTTGTGCGTGTTGTGATTCCTTTTTCTTCTTTTACTTATTGGCTGGAGATTTTCAACATTTTCAGTAAATGTTATTTTTTCTTTCCTGCTCCTGATCATCATCGGCAGCATCTTCAACGAAATTTGAACATAAGCGATGATAAGAGAGTTTCAGAGGAGTATGAGGCTTTCTGGATAAAAGCGATAGTTTGGCAATACTTCCAAACGATCGGCTTATATCTTCCTTCACCATTTTTTGTTTCTCGGTCTTCTGCTCGTAGTCGCATGTACTGATCGCGCAGTTGCTTCCATTTTTTCTTGCATGCTGGTTCGTCTTTCTCTATTCCGATAACTGAGAGGGTCCGACTTATCTCCTTCCATGAGTTATTCGCTCTCTCCGTATCCTTGAATTTATTACTTTTTGCCACCCACAAATGCCGGTACTTTCGAACTTCTTTCAATTAATAATTCATCAAACATTCAACAATCGTAATCAACAACCTTTACAGATTCCGCAAGCACTTCCATTACATTCAGTCGGCTGATTGAAAATGAAGTTCAATCGCAACTAATTTTAACGCGCTCCCAGAAACATCAGTTGACTGACGGTGTGACTCATCAATCGGTCATGCCGGTTACAGTTAACTGCAAACTTTATTCCTTCGAAGTCATAGAAATTGACAACAATAAAATCTCTAGAATGGAAGTTAATATTCATGCAATACACAATAGTGGCACAAAAATCGCACGCATTTTCACTTAGATACACCTGTCAACGTCTTTGTCATTGGACTAGAATCAGTCACATGTGTAAATCTAAGCTATTGATTGGTCATTCATGCCCCAACTTAGTTCCCCCGGATGTGCCGTGACCTTGAGTCAATTTCCATTCTAGTCAACTTCAGACAAACAGTCTATTTCTATGTTCGAAGTCAACCGACTAACGTCAGCGTATGCTGGTTAGCGTTGACCGGCGCGTTACGCCAGAAGTATAAACAGACCTTAATTGACGAGACCAAGATCACAGGTGCAATACAGCCTCGACCTTGAAAAACAGCGTATTTGGAATTACGTTGAAAATCAGGAGAAACTTAGAATTTGGGCACTGAACTCTTGAATGATGAACAAAAGTTATTTTGCCATGCGTGATATTGAATTGGTTGTTATTAATAATGGATTTGAGTTTGATTTTACATGCTAATGAAGTACTAGTGCGATAAATGTATTCAGCTGCTTGCAAATGAATACGTGCAACGCGTTTTCATTATGGCTGCCTTATGAAGTCCAGATTTTTGTTTATTCGAGCTACTGTTTTTGCGCGGACAGCCTGCTGCTGACAGTGATGAAACAACATCAATTGCGCTCCAATTAATTAGTCTCAATAATTTATAGCTGTTATCAAAACTTGCCATTGAATAATATGACTGATTTGTATCAGTCAATTATTGCAATTGATCGATTGATTGATTTGTAATGGTAGAAGCATTTCATTGACTGCTTTGCTTGCAATACCGTCGATCACCACTTGCCATCGTAGGAGAAGCATTGCCCTTTCAGTGATTTGTTTAGATACAAAGCCTCCTAAACATGCGTTATTCGCAAACTGATAGCCTTAGAAATTTTGATCAGGAACTATTTGGTGCCAAACCTATCTTGAAGCATTTTTATATACCCGTGGCCAAAAATCCAAGACATGCGAATTTCACACACACATGGACACACAGTATTACAGTACTTCTATGATAACTTTTAAAACTATACTTTATGTTTTGCTATCTTGTCACGCATGATTCATTAACTTGCTTCAATAATTGATTGTTTCTGAATTATTCTTGAAATTGTTTCTGACTGTAATACACGATACGAATCATCCTCTACACCATCTTGTTTTGGCAATACTCACCCATTTGAAGAACTTTCGACTTCTGCTGTGCTCAAATACATTCATGAGTAGATCGCTCATTTATCTAATGTCAAAGTTATTTAACTGCGTGTTTGACCAGTGATCAACCTTTATTTTTTCTCTTGCTCCAGTTATTGACTTTTTTGTTTTTTGTATATTTCTTCGTATCATATAATTTCTAAATGTGTGCTTGTGACTGTAGCCCATGATTTCTTTTACTGGGGCTTTATTGAAATAACCGTATTGTTGTCGCTATAATTGCGATGCATGACCTTAAGTCTGCTATTGTAATTCAATATACATACTATGTTTTCTAAAATGTTGATAAAAGCAGCAGTTACTGCTTAAGCAGCTTACCTGTCCTTTGACAAGGGAGACTTATGTCGTTGTAACATCATGCTACTACCTGTCGGATTTTACAATGATGTTCTGGTTGATCATTATTGAACTTCTAGTTTACCTTGATAGGGAGTTGACTTTTGTCGACGTAGACAAAGAGTTGCACCTGCCCTTCAGAGGGAGGTGGGTTCTCGTCTGCCGTACTGCATGAAGGGTCAGCTGTGATATGAATCCTTTTCCGTATACATGCACGACGACCATTAATTACCTACTCATTCACTGACGAGCAGGGAGTTGTGTGGAAGATATCCTCTTGCGATGACGGCTCGGAAGCCCAAAGCCGAGTATTTACCTTTCTGACCGTGTGCAACCTACCCCTGTATCTCAGGGCGAAGGTCACTAAACGAAATGAGTTCTCGTCCCGTAACCGCACTGCCTTTTAAAGGAGGAAGAGCTATCTGGGAAAGATAGTGGGGAGTACTAACCAGACAAAAGGTACTGTACATACCCGCGGAGGGTGACTTAGAAGATGACGATTCGTGGTAGCTTTGATGGTGGGCTCACATGTTTCCCTAATGGGTACCTGACGACCGCTGAGTGCGTGAACAGCGTCGTATTTCAGAGGCTTAGGCCTCCGGCGGGCTTGACGGACTTTGTTCGGCTAGCTCACTTAGCTCTGAGCCTCGTCGCCTCTCTTCGCCATTAACCATCAGATTTCGCTCACTGCGTTCGCTAAATCTAGTTTGAAACCTATTAGATATCAAAAGGAAGGAACATTTACTAACAAGTATCTTAATTAGGCGGAAATTGAGCTGATTATTAACGAAATTTCACGAACCACATAAAAATGCAAGTCTTAATGGAAACCTTGAGATCTCATTGTGCTTCTTGGCTGAATTTTCAAGTTTTTAATTCAGTTTTCATCGGCATGATTTTATTATTCACTAAATTTGTGTTTCATCTCTTGAATCTGAACAGTGATGTAGACCCATTTCCATCTTTTAAAGTTAATGACGATCTTTGTCTTCGATAATGATATTTTGCTTTTTCAGTTGCAGGATAGTTTGTGATATGATCACGGTTTAGAAAATAGTCTTATTAATAAGGCTGACTATTAAAGTAATAGTAACCCACCGAATTGCTAATTTGGAAAACTATGTTACCTCTCCAAAGCAGGGATGCGGAGTCGGAGTCCCGGAGTCCTATCATTTTTGCTGGAGTCGGAGTCGGAGTCCTATCAAATGATATAATAAGTAGACCCGAAATAATATAATACAAGCAAATTATTTATTCTCGTACATAGCTGTCATTGTCTTGATGTCAACTTTCTCCGTCAAACGAAAGTACAGAGACACTGCTGCATACAAAGCTTATAATAGTTGAGGGAATGAACTGTGACAGTGAAAAAAGGATTTCCCTTTCACTCGGTGATTTAGTATAGAAGACAAACCTTCCTAGCCTCGATCACACTTACGCACCAAAGGTCACATCAGAGACAAAAATGAAATAGTAGTTTGTTAAGAGAACATTGCCTCTTACCCACACGTTAATCGTGTGTGATTGCTCCTCTAAAGCGCATATTAAAATAGAAAGTGTAGTCATATTTTTTGGAGAAGGATGGGAGATTATCCTGCCTGGTAGAGACTGGAGAAAAGTCGTGTGAAGCACACATCAACAAGATGGGAGGAGCCGAGTCGCATGTATCGAACTAAAAGCGACATCTGATCAACTATCATCGAAAATGATTGATAACTGATACCACGATCACTAAATATAGATTTAGGTAAACCTATAATGATCTATGATGTAGGCTACCAGTTAATTTTTCAAAAACTAGGCTTATATATTTGCCACCCGGAGTCGGAGTTGGAGTCTTATCAAAATGATAGGACTCCGCATCCCTGCTCCAAAGTTGACGTGACTCGGAGGATTTTTCAAATACATTGTACTATTATTCCTTCTGTATTGCTGTATTCTGTATTCTGTATGAGCAGTCAAATCCGTACAAATTTCTCAAAAGGGTAAAAATTTGCACACCTCACATGTGTTATTTGGTCTCAACTCGAGTTCATTTAATAAAATCAAAACTGTATACACATTGGGGATTTAATAAATGCTGAGTTATCACTCTACCTAACATTCTTACTCTATGGCCTGATGTATAGACGTAGACGGTCATTCACCTGGCAATGATGACTGAGCTAGCCGAAAGGTCTTGCTGAATATATTTACGCATCTAAGATTTATTGTTTCTTCAAAGTTGTTGAGAGTCCTTCATTCCTCCGTTTGCGATACATATCCTTGCGCAGGACTCTAGGTCATAGCTCTCACTACTAATTCACTTCTGAACTCAACTTCATCGTGAGGAAGTTGATATTCTAACATTCCATCCTTGTACAAGTTTCTTATTTTTTTGTCTGAACTTCGACGATAGCTCCTAATCTAAGAAGATTGAAATTACATTGTCTGATTGGATTATACACATGAAAGATTTCCTCTGTTCAGTACATGCAGTCATTCTTTGTAATTCATTAACTGCGAGCTTCATTCTTTCCATGTTGCAACAATGTTTTATCGCTTTCGTTTGACTATTTTCTGTGAAAGAAGGATTTTCTGAAGATTAATAACATTCCTTGTTATCTGTAGACTCGTAATGGACATCATTTAAAACCTTGCATGACACTCAGAGCATTGCTTGTATTACATTATGAAAATTCGAGAATGCCTCTAGTTCGATAACAATATTACAGTGCTGAAAACTGTCCCGATTTTTTGACCTCGAAATTCTCAAAATTTAGCTTTCTCGATGTTTTTTCCCGATTTTTTGGATTTTGAAATTTGAAATTTGTTTTAGTAGTCGAAGTTAGGTGCTGGAGTACGAATTTCCTATATACACTGTATTCACGTGCATGGGCCTCCTGTCTTCTTTTGAAGTACTTCTTGCACTGATATTAAATATACATTCGATTCTTTTTGGGAAAATTGAGGGTAACAACATAGAGAAACGCTCTATTTGTACAAACTCAAGAAATCGTCCAACTCGACACCATAAGACTAAACTGTCGATTGTTTAACTTAAATGCATATTTTCGTATGTTATTTTGCCAATTGTTTTGCCTTATTATTTCATTATTTCTGATTATTCACCAATTGTATTTTCTCACAATTAGGTCTAATATATGATAGCTGACGATCGAGTTATGCGAGTTTTAAATCTGAAATTCCAGAAGAATCGTGCAGTTTGTTTCTAACACTTTTACATTTTTTTGTTTTTTGCTAGTCAGAATACATTCATTTTTATACGAGTATTTGTACGAGAGCATAATTTTCTATTAACTCCTTAGCGACCATGACGGACATATCCGTCACCATGAACACCGCCATGACGGACATATCCGTCATGAATGATTACTTTGTCTTGTCATCGAATTCCACTGTTATTTCAGTGTGTTGAGGTTTGTTGTTGAGTTTGGCGCTTTCTAAAGATAAATTCTTTCACAGACAGACTGACACACACAGCGCACACCTGCTGCGAACATTCAAGCATAAATTCAAGCCTGTTTATCATGAAAATGAAGTCTCATATGTCGAGCTGGTGACGATGAGTGTCAGCTGACACGCTCTTCCAATGAGCAGTCAAGCTAGAAAACTACAACGAACGGCTATGGATGAAGCAGTTTTCAATCAGTTTTGTGAACACTATGGCTTATGTGCGTCCTTCGTGAGTCAGACGACCAGCACGCCTAATAGAGTGAATCGGATGACGCGCTGATGATGAGACCGACTCATTACACAGCAGACGATGATGCGAACTCAGATTCGTCAAGTGAGAGTGGAGTCCATGCGTCATCATTTACTTGGACGTCTGTAATAACAGCGGACAATGATACCATGGGCACTCCAGATTTCACAGGTGTATCTGGATGGGCCGATAATTTTGAAACAAATGAAATTATGAAGCAATCGACAATGTCGTCGAATTCTTACCCGACATTTTGTTTGAATCTCTCGCAGACTGGACTAATGCCAGAGTGCTAATTGTTAATGCCGAAAGATGTCTTTAGGATGGGAATAAAATGTCTTGGCGATTCATAAAAACAGATGAAATGAAAAAAATCGTCGGTGTCTCGCTTCCCATGGGTATTGTGCAGAAATAGAATATGTGTCAATATTGGTCTACGGATGAAAGTTTTTCAACTCCGTATTTTCTTCATAAAGATTCTCTAACTAGAAGCTGCAACCTTGAGATATTCGGATGGATTCGCTTTAGAGATACTAGTTGTCACGCAAGACAAAAGTTCAGGGATTCAAGGAATATTGGATATCATAATCTCAATTTGCGCTAAATATAAGCCAACTCGGAACATCTGCATCAATGAATATCTACTATGATATGAAGGTCGACTCAAAAGAAAGCTTTTCATACGCACTAAACGAGCGAGATTCGGACTGAAAACTTACATTGTGACGGATAATAACGGATATATGTTGCATAGCTCCTTAAAGTGCGGAAAAGAGAATTTGATGTGATAATAAACCTCGATTCTGCGTTCCATGTCTTGCAAAATATCACAATTGCTAATCTTTATCGTGAAATTATTTTCTTCTAAAAGTGATATGTCATGCATTCTTTATAGCCTCACGTTCGTAATAAAATCTTTGAATTTGTTAAAAAATCATTTATGTAACTTTCTACGGCGCACTGCATCAGCAACTTTTTAAGACATTTGGGCATGAAGGGGTATATTAAATCGATCGGTTGGGAGGAGACGAAACGGAAATAGTCGCTAATAAGATGTAGATACACTAGGTGACATGCCACGCTCAATCACGCGTAATTCACGCGTGAACCACGCGTAATTACACATGACCCCAAACATCCGTGGCTATGCGGGATATTGCTGCAACATCTGTTATATAAGTTAGTATAGTTGGCAGTCCTGTTATATAGACTTTGCGTCTCATGTGTCTGCATGTATCAGAGGCTGAACAATATGATAGCACCTCAATTTCATGCTCGGGGAAGACAGAACATGCTTAGCGGTTCATCCGTGGTTCAAGCGGCAGCGCAGACAATCGTAGACGACGCGTAAACTATAAATACTTGCCCGCGCGTATTCATAAACATTTCCTATGTTTTAACAGCATCAGATCAAGTGATTTCTGACTTAGTGCAGCGCGTATGTACGCGGGTAGAAGAATAGAATGTCCTTAACCACGGATGTTTGGGGTGTTCCGAAATTACGCGTGAATCACGCGTGGCATGTCACCTAGTATACTTTTCTTCTGTCATAGAATTTCTGTCCTTGAAAAGAACTCCATACGTTGCAAATAATGCAAGTATGGCGTGTTGAAGCAGATGCATATTGATGACGATATATAGATAGACATATAAAAATAATTAGTTAGCGAAATGATAGGAGTGTGAGGCTGAGTAAGCGCTGTTTTATGTGACTGTATTTATCAGTATATCAGTGCAAGATCATTAAGTATTCCAGTGACGTTTGATAACTAAGAGTATGTACAGGTTTTCTTTAGATGAATGGGACATATGTAATGTACAGCGGCGTTTGTGAAAAAAGTGGACCGCTCAGCTGCAGCGCTTATAGAGGGTGTCGTTTTTTAGATGAAACACGGTAAAAGCATGGAAGTCAAAACAGGAAGTTAACAGAAGTCATATTACTTATAAGAATGCTAGTAGCACTTCACCAACAGGAATTCATCCAAAGAGTTTCCACTTTGATGCAAAGGGCTGCGAGGGAACGTCGGACCTCATAGCAAAAATGCTGCTCTATTAGACTATAGCAATAAATAAAAACAATAAAGATAACAAACAGATTCAACTTAAATTTCATGACTTGTTAGTCCTTAGTCATTTATTAGTGTTACTTTGTCTGGCATACTTTATGAATAAGAAATATGAACAACAAGAAATACAAGTTTATCGTTACGAAGCACTGATATTTAGAGGACACAATTACACATTAGAGTCTACTTTCAAAGTTATCGTTTGTATCATCATTATAGTGCATCCTCAGTCTGAATTCACTCAGCGTGAGGTAAAAATCGCTACAATTTGAATAAACAGTAGAATAAGTAAGTTGATGTCAGTTTTAGACAGAACGTATCAAAGCAAAATTTAATCCATGCTTTTACAACTTATTGTGCTATTAGCTAGCTGCATCGGTTGAGGGGCTATCGTAAAGTCAGTGTCGAAGCCGACGTCTGTTGTATTGCATATTAAGTGATGGCAAGGAAATCAATGTTTTCAATTGTTGCGTGTCCTTCGATAAACTTTAAGATTAATGATGTGTTATCATTATAATATTCTACGAACTTATGAATTAGTCAAATGAAGCCGAAATTACAGAGAAGAGGCTCAGGAATCAATAATCTTTCGTTGTCAAAAAGGCGGAGACAACAAATCGCATGATGTTCGGCCGACTTGAACGCTCGGTGTACCCCTAATTTGTATCCTTGTTTCATTAGGACACATGGAACTTAGTGGATTATAGATTCTTCCGCAAAGTTGCACAGCTGGGAAATGATGTTTTGAACGATAATTAAAGTACAACTTGAAGCTTAGTTTTGCTGAAAGAAATTTTCGTTCAATTAGCACACCTCTTTCTCAAAACCAAGAAATAGGCGTAGACTTTACTTGTACATATTTTCCTACTTAGGGTTCCTACACCTCACAAGTGCAATTTCTTGTAATGTGCTTCAACTCCAATCTTCCAGCGGCTAGTTAAGTTTGTCCGGGATAGAGCGGCTTTTACATAGTAGCTGACCTCTTAAGAGTGATGAGTGACCATACATCATCAATAATCATCAATAAACTTTTTTTCCACACATTCTACAGCGACCACTGTGGTCAAGAATTAGGACGTAATTTGATTGGGCAACTTGTCTTCGCTTACTGATTCGTTATAGATTTAGAGCATAACATTATGTAATTAGATAAGTAATAATAATAATTAGGGCGCTTGGTGCCATGGCGTGAATAAGAGGCGATTTGTACCAAGCGCCCTCCAATGGGATTGGTTGTTGTCCGTAGCGCCCTCCCATTTTCATTTGATATCAATGATGAATTGAAACTCCATATTACTTGTACATGTAGGGCTAGTTGTCCTTTATCTATTACTACAATATGCATTGATGACCTGCGCTACGCTGTTTTATCGACATGATTGAACAAAAAAATGTTATAATAAAATTGTCTTTACACTTTCAATAAACTGTAAGAAAATTATCTCCAGAAAAGTTCCTCGCTTATCCCTATTAACTATTCGCATTAAACCAAACTTATTATCGCAAAATTTATCGTCTTCGAAATTTTTCGCATGCTAGCAATGACATTGGTTAATGGTGCCATCATACAAAAATAGAAATGATTCGGCATGATGACAGTGATTTCATCAAGGTGGAGCAATGCATACTGGAAAATGTGACAGCTAGTAGCAACTAACTGAAGCCAGCGAGCCTATGACATGTCTTTTCTTTGATAATCTCATCGTTTGGGTCATAAAAAGGATATAAAGTGTAAGATGATATATAAGAACATTTAAGAAATATTAAGACACTTTGTATCGATCATTCTAGAATTGCTTCATAGAA
Source organism: Prostheceraeus crozeri (assembly GCA_907163375.1). NCBI lineage: Eukaryota > Metazoa > Platyhelminthes > Polycladida > Euryleptidae > Prostheceraeus > Prostheceraeus crozeri. The sequence goes on from CAJQUW010008680.1 coordinate 191,539, forward strand.
AGCATCTTAGTTTAGTTCAAGATTATCGATATGACAAGTAAACTATAACTAATATTTCATCACGTGATGCATTATTGTTGATAGACAAATCAAGAGTAGATACATTATTTGACTTAAATAAACAAAATCAAACTTTAATGTAATTACAAAAAGTGCGGTCTAAGACAAACATTGATATTTTTCTTTCAAAAGGTTTGCAGCTTAGGTTATAAGCCCAATTCAAATACAAGAATTATAGAACATCGTAAGAAAGAATATTCTGTACATTGTAGCTGTTTTAATCATTCTACTAAGGGCGCTTGGTACACCTACTGTTCTAAGCACACTTATTGAAATTTCAAAATTTAAATACATTCGAATTTCATTTCATGCGTTTTAGTGGTATCACATACATGTTCATTACTATATAAATAAGTATATTATTAGAACCAAAAAAAATTTCCATCAGGGCGCTTGGTACACTTAGTCAGGCCTGTGGCAGGTCCTCTATTTCCTCTATTTTTTGTCCCTCTCCTCTTAAATGCTCTAATTTAGAAAATTTCCTCTATTTCCTCTAAAAATGTATTAATGTTGATAATGATGTATCGTTTTTAAAGACATCAGTAGGGAAAAATATACAAGTATACGTCGAACAGATTTCGAATGTGTTTTTTGGTCCCTATACATGGATTTAATGTTATCTAATATATATAATTTACAAGTGGAGTTTACATTAATGATGCTCAGGTCAGTGTATTCGTTCTTGTTCAGGGCTTGTTTTTCTCAGGACTCTTCATCAAGTGATCGATCGGGGAAATGAAGAAGGCAATATTCATTAAAGACTGATTCACAAATCCAATCAGACCTATCCTTTCCTGTGTTCAGACTGTACGAAACTTGTCGGTCCGTCATTGACTTAAAAGCTTAAAAACTTTCGAAGCCAAAATCCATTTCATTGTCTCTGTTTCATCGGTTTTTGACAAATTTGAACGTTTTTTCCAAACGGAAGGCCTGCTAGTACATTTATTGTACACTCAGTTGTCTGATTTGATCAGAATGTTACTGTTGAGGCTCATCCGACCGAACACTGTCGCACAAAAAGAAGGACATCAGCTTTTCGAAATTGACATGGAATGTACTGAAAACCAACTTGAGACAATTCACATAGGGGTAAAGGCAGAATCGTTACTCAAACAGTGTACTCCATCACAGCACTTGAGTTTTCGGGCCGATGTCAAAAGGTTTCACGTCGCGGTTGCGGGACACCTATTGAAAAAGCTCCCACTTTCTAATCCTGTTTTGAAGTCTTTGCGGTGCATGAGCCCTTCATGTAGAACGGAAAAAAACGGATTGACTCATGTCAAAATATTAAGCCAAAACTTGAAAGCTGTTGTGAAGCCAAACAAGATTGATTCACTCGTGGATGAATGGATGCAATATTCCATCGAACCATTGATCCAGGAGTCGTGGCACTCTTCCGCTCTAGTCGACGCATACTGCAGCAAAGTATTTCAAATTAAGCGGACTGATGGACAGATTAAGTACCCAATTTTGACAAAGTTGAGTAAGGCAGTATTGTGCTTCTTTCAGGGAAGTGCAGATGTTGAAAGAGGCTTTTCACGGAATAAGTTCTTGATGGGCACTACTAGAACGTCTTTGTCTCTTCAAAGTATTAAGGCTCTTCGAACTATTAATGACAGCTTGATGTCGTTGGGAGGGAAACCTGAAAATTTGCCGATAACAAAGTCGCTGATAAAAAGAATAACCGCTGCTCGAGCCACCTACAAAGACAGCATACAGAAATCAAAAGCGTCAAAAAGTAAGGAAGATACATCCAAAGCCGAAGCGGAACAAAAACAGGTCGAAATTGAAAAAGAAAATATCAATTCAAGATTGCGGGAATTCCACGATATGGATCGAATAATGGAGAGAGAAATGTCCGTGGCTAATAATTTGATGAAAAAGCTAGTGCAAAAATCAAAACAGCAATCCAAAATAAGAATATCGAGAATATTGGAGTAGCACAAGCTATGATGGAAAGTGCTCAACCGAAGCTGGATGAGCTATGAGCTACAACAAATGCAAAATAAACAGAACGCAAATAAGCGAAAGTTCACGGAGAATCTGTCTCATTCAAGATCTAGGCCATTGCCTAAGCAAAGTAAAATTGCAGATGGTAAGTCGACTGATTTTCGACTAAACTACGTTGTTAAAGGTTAAATGATCACTTTCAGATTTCTCTCGATCTACATTCAAAAACAATTGATGTAAAGTTTCTTGAGAAAAAGGCTATTATTCCAAAGGTACGTCTACGAGTTGCATCATGAAGTCTACATCCTCTATACAAATCTTTCATCTTCAGATTTTGATGCCGCCAAGAGAATTCTCAAATGCTGGAGTTGATACATAGTGCCGTTGAACAATTTGTATAACAAGCATCATGTTACACAAACTTGTTTATTTGTTTCAATAAATAGATAGTTTAAAATGTTCTTTATTCAATCCATATGTAAATCACACACCAACAGAATATACAGAACATATCAGAACCAACAGAGCTCCTTGACGCTTGACGAGAACAGAAAAAGATATATAGATAAGATAATACAGAATAAGATACTTAAGATATAAGAATAAGATATACAGAATAAGATATTTACAACGGAAAAATGTGTGTTCAGTTGAATGGTTCTAGCGGGGTGAGGGACAAGCGGTATATAGGGAACTAGTTCTAGAGACAATTCATTGAGTTGAAAAATCGTTTTTTGCTGTGCAATTTTCCAAACACACTTGCAGATACCACAAATGAGTCAGAATTTTGCAAAAGAATCATTTTTCACTTCCTCTATTTTTAGCGTCAAAATTCCTCTATTTTTTGTAAGTAAGCGCCACAGGCCTGACTTAGTGCACCAAGCGTCCTTATTGTGAATTCAAAATTTCTGTTTCATGCGCTTTGGTTCTGTTACATACCTGTCTACTAATATAAAATGAATTTGTAATTAGACCAAAATAAGTTTGCACCAACAGCCCTATTTTCATGAATTTTATGCACAGAGCCCTGATTATTGTTATAATGTAAGAAGCGCCCGAATTTTTGATAATCGCGTGTACCAAGCGCCCCAATTATTATAAGAAAAGTAATTATAATTAGTTGGCATGAAGTGTGGGAATCTGAACATTCGGAATGAAATTCAGACAATAATGAAATGTAGGAGGCAGCAACTATATATTTAGAACTTTTTTATCAAAAAAAGTAGCGTCCTACATTAGAAAAGTCATCCTTTTGTAGGTACCTAAATGTTTTAATTTCATGCCTATTGCCTGCGTTCAATGCGTGCACATTGGTAGTTACTTCTGTCAAATTCGCTACATTGATAGCTGTTTAAAAGCGCTTACACTACATAAGTGAAGCATTTCGATAAGTGATGGTAGATGTATTTCAAACAGAAGTGTAGTTATTCGTTTTATAATAAATGGTCATGAGTGCATGCGAAAAGTACCTACTGATTTCAGTTTCAAGCACAATGCCAACAAATCTGTGGATTAGTTTCACATGTAAGGAGCTGTGTAGCGGCAGCGTCTCTGTAGGGGGTCGCTCTTGAAGACTTTATACAGGGTCTATTTTTTCGCTATACAACCGATCTTGTGAAACAATGTAGAAAGAGTTGAAGATGACCCTACATGACGAACATACAAGAACGACTATCCCGCTACAGCGACCGCTTTTATATGAGTTTGACTCTCTCGATCAATGCTTTATCAATAGTTTACGAAACATCGTGTTCAAGATCTGCAGATTGGAGTCCCTGTTCAGTGTAATTTGCGAACAATGTATCACTGTCAGCTCCGAGTCAACATGGAACAAATCGCATCGAAAACAGTCGCAAATGTATCATTTGTATAAATCCATTTCCCATTTTCATGTACAAATTGTGGGTATTTTTAGATCCCAAAAATGCGTTCGAAATTTTGAAAGAAACATTTCTTGTGAATGCATCTGATGAACTTCTTTATCCATAGCATTGTCGCTTTCTCTCTTCCGTTTCCAGGTATAAGCCCCGGTTGTCAGGATTATTATTTCCATGACTATGACTGTCAATGGGTCGACATCACAGATCTCAGTCCCGGCAGATACATTTTCCAGGTGAGGCGGAAAGCATTGTTTTTTATTTGTCACTCAACTTGCCTGAAGGCCTCATGGAGTTCGCATTGCTACATTTAGATGTTGCTCGCGTGACCTCGATATTCTCGAACTCATTTTCTGTACTACACACTTGAAAGAAGAGAAAATTTCATTTGTATATGAACTGAATTTTATTATCGAGGAAATTTGTTTATATTTCGGCTCTCACTAGCAAATTATTCAGAAAAAGGGATTGTTTGTAATTGTGAAAATCGTCAAATGGCAGAGTTTATTTTCGATTTTATTCTTCCAACCTTGATCGATTTCCAGTCATTAGGCTAGAACCCAGATAGCTCGGTTTCTAGTCATTCTAGTCAAATGAGTCATTTTGACCCCATAACATGGCATCAATGCGAATGCTTAGACTCCTACCAATATATAATCGATGCCGACATGTAGGCTGTATGGAGTGTGATACAGAAATGCGACATAGTAATCTCATGGTTAAAATGTGCTCTATTTCACACATCAAAACAGCGTTTAACTTTGCCGATTCATTTAATAGGTCGTTCAGTAAAAAAGAACCTATGCAAAATGTTGGAATAAAATTGCAAATAACTTAAACAGCAAGGTCAATTTACCAGAAAATATGGACGCAGAAAATGTTATGCCTCCATGGTACAGCTTCCCTTCGAGATAACAAATGGATCGAAATAGGGCTCTAATGAAGAACTAGTCAGCTGGACCCACGAGGCATCATACAAACGTCCCAAATTTCCATGTGTATAGGCGGAAATATATTGCGAAAAGGCTTTGCATAAAACCAAAATAATAATTAAATTTTAAATGGTGTTTATGATCGTGTAATGGATTCAGATCCATGTAAGTGCAGTATTTGATTTAAATTGTCTTTTCTAGATTTGATCAACGGACGCTCCTCACTTTAATTTTATTGTAGTGTTATCGTTTCGGGTGAAAATGATGCTAATCGTAGCTTTCCTTGTTGCAGAAATGGTTCATCGCAAATCTCACAAACACTTTAGGTGTTTGTTGGAATGCTATAGCAACCGGTCATAAAGTCTGTAGTTTTGTCTTTCGGAAAAAAGTGGCAACCCTAGTACATTATATTTATTAGTTTTCCCACCACATATATGGGAACACAGATTCATATACGTGGGCAACTCTTTGTTCTTTATGAGCACTTTTTCCATTTCAATTTCTTGAATCAAAAGAAATTTGAGAAGCAACATTGGCTTTAAACTGCATAGTATTCTATAACGGTAATTGTTTTAGGTTCGTGTATTCTTCAGTATTGCATCAACTTTCATATTTTATACAACAAGTCACTCTTATACACAATAAAACCCTGCAATGCAATGCATACAATAATTATGGTATGAACACGTGCACAATCATGTATCAATCAAATATTTACTGTTCTTTCACTTAGTATTTATTGTCAATTAATGTTTCTGGTGCAGGTCACCAGTGCACAGTAAAATGAAATACATGTTCAGTCCATTCTTACATACGACATTCTGTAACGACTGAAAGATTTTAAGCACCTGGGTATAAACTTTGGTGTGGAAATGTCTTCGTCTGAATAAATTAAGTTTTTCAGCAAAATTTCCCGATAATAATACCTTGACCGGAAATCTTCATAATGTATATACAGGGTGTAGAACGGTTCCGCGGATCGGCGGATTTCCGCGGATTTGGTGATGGAAATGGTCATTCTCGTATTTCGTGCAAATGTGTAATAAAAAATGTAGGAATTGTAGTACTCGAAAATTAGTAGATGTCGATAAAAACTTTCCGTTTTGCTGGTATACACGTAATTCACATCGTGTATATCTTGCGTCATGTGAGAATGAGTTCGTTAAAGTCTCTCTTTTCATTTTCAGAAAAGATTTTCTATATTTTCACACATAAATTTCACAGTTTCAGATAATTTTTCTATTATATGGATTTTTTGCGACTGTAAGTTGTTTTTGGCAACTTACAAAACAAAATATGTAAAATTCCGAAAATGTCAAATTGTGTGAAAAAAAAGATCCGAGCACAGATTAGAAACTGTATAAACATGTTGATGAACAGCTTCTCTTCTACATGTAGCTGAAATGTTTTCACTGATGTGCATGTTTAGAAATTGAAAATCGCTTTTCAATTTTGATTTATCTCTATTGAGGAAGTCGTGTACTTTAGAAAATTGCTTTGCCAAAGTCAGATAATAAAATTCCTCTTCAAGAACTCCTGCAAGGACGTTCATCTTTCTCAAAAGCAGTAGCACTAATTTTGAAGGCAGAAATAATGACGTCTTGAATTTGCTGATTTTATTATCATGTTGACATTTCATTTTCAATCTCCTTCAGACTTCAACTCTCCCTTTGCATAATAGTGAAATTGCTTTTCCTATGGCATTTATTATGCGAACTGTGACGAGCCTACAAAATTTCAACACACGCGTGAGCGTCATTCATCATGCCAGTAATCTTAATGGTCAAGTAACGTGTTCGAAAGACATCAGCCTTTGCTGCATCAGAAATACGCTCACTGTTCAAAATGTCACCGTTCCATGATTTTTACTCATTTTCTAAACCGATTTTTATAGGTTTTAGCACTAGGATGGATTTTATTTTTGGTACATTGGTAGCACATGACCGAAACTTTCAACATCTTGAATTTACGAAAATGCATGTTTCCTCACCTAGTGGGTATTATTTGAAGCCATTATATAAGTAAGCTTTTTAATGGTGTCTTTCCTGTCTATTTTTCATTATTGAACTGATGATTCTATTTACATTGTGCCTTCAAACAGCAACATGTACTGATTATGCGTAGTAAAGTAACCTAGGCGAAATGTCAGTTACAAGTAGAATTTAGTGAATGAATACTCTGAAAATTTAATCAAGTAGTTTGAGGAATTTTAAAATTGTTGCTTAACAACTGATGGGACAAAGAGTTTGAATAGACACTGAAACGTAGATAACACCATGGCTAGATTTAGTAAACAGATATTTCAATATCATGTCGTCAGAATAAAAGATGGATCCACCACAAGTTCTGCATTTGTTCTAGAAGTTTGATGTATGATATGTGTTACTCCTCTCCTGTATTATCGGAGTTTTTCAAATCACATTCAGGGATTGTCAGTTATTTGGGAAAATGGTGTCACGACTTTTTCTATTCATTTAGTAATATCATTAATTTTGATGTTATGTTCAGTAGCGCGACTATTTGATTCACAATAGCCAGCTGTGCACTGAAAAAACACATGCGATTAACACTAGAAGCGCGGACGTTTTGAACTACCTAGAAGCGCGGCTGACGTCAATTGACGCGAATCAACCCTAGCTCCCACCAGGGCTGTGGAGCCGGAGCCGGAGCCTTAAGGAGCCGATGGTTTTGGTCGGAGCCGGAGCCGATTTATCACAAAGGCTCCGGCTCCGATAGTTTGAGCTTTGATATAAATCTAGAATTTTGAAAGTTAATTACTAATTGGCATCATAAAAATATTAAATCATTTGAAATCTAAAGATATGTCTTTTAAGTATACCAATGATCTGTCCTCCACGATATCTTTGTTTGCAGTTGCCGCCTTCTTTTGTATTATATTTATCATATATTTACACACATGTGTAATATTTTTTTATTGCATATGTTTCGTAAGACTAATTTCCATATTGACAACGTATTCTCCAAAATCCATTAATTTGAAGACTTGTTATATGCATGCTAACTAGATGATTGTAGATTCCTAGAGACAAGTCGCCAGTCATTTATGTACACATTTCCAGTTCAGTCAGCAAAGATAATATAGCTACATTTCTTGCGCAATGTCTTAAATCTAATACGGTTACTATGTAGGCTATCATCTATCGGTATGGCTACTGGCAGAAGCCACTGGCATCTGTGACAATGCCAATTTCCTTAGATTGTATTGTAGGCTCGTGTGCAGTCCCCCCACCTACATTTTTTAAAACATTCGATTATTCAATTTGATCAATTTTGATTGGAGGGATAACTCTTCACACTCACACGAATGACCTGACTACAAGTCCTCACATGGCTATAGCAATAAGCGACCCAGCCACTTCTAGTAGCGCCCTATTATTTTAAAGGTATCTCATTCACAATGAATTTCCTTTGACTTCAAAATTCAAAGGGTATATTTCAATGCGAAAAACCCGAAGGCAAATTACAATGTTGACTTGCTGACGAAGTTTGCGACCATGACATCGCAATTACCCACGTGGATTTTTACAACAGCACGGAATGCTTCACTTAAACCGGTGATGCTGAAACGGACATCCAATGGTGCTGCATCTTTTGACCAGAGAAAAAATGGGGGGGGAGGACTGCACAAGAGCCTTATCGTGTAATAATATTTCCCCAAATGTCATAGACCTGTGGATTTCAAGAATTTTCATTATTATTTTTTCCGTCTGTCAACACTTTATGCTGATATCATGCTGACTTATATGTAAACAATAAAAAAAGACTGAGACGCTCTCAATAAAGGCGCCTTTTGACCTCCCTTTTCTATTGTCTGTGACATTAAACCGCACGCGCATTCGAAAGCTAGCAAAGTAGATGGGATTTCTGCTCGGTGCTCGCAGTCAATTTTTTATTATGCATAGCACCCTGCAACATATTGTGTGATACTCCGAGTTCAGTTTCATCAGCCTAACCATCATCAGAGGAATAGTGGTAATGTGTTATACATAAATTGAATATAATAATATACATGAATCATTGATGAATTATTTAGTGCAACTTTACGCCATAATGAAAAATACGAAATTAATATAATGTAAGTTAGGCCTTAACTTATTAAGTATGCTGCATAGAATTACAAAACTTGTCCTAAATTAGATATTTTTAATTTTTTTAAGTATAATTTTCAATTGTACATTTCTAGCCTACACTGCAATGAGGCTATCTAACCCTCGGGGGGTTTTCTGGGTCCACGTGGACCCATTTTTCCAGATCACTTGCTGTTATTTATTAAGTTTTCATTATTTATTATTGATATCACTGGACTTTATCTGTATCGATATGTCAATTATAACTGCCAAGTGAAAATGTATTAGCTGTTGTTTAAATAATTGCAATACATCGCAAACCTTTTAGTAAATCTATGGGTCCAGCTGGACCCAGTCACACTGATTCGTTTCATCGGTCGTCATAGCGCAGAAATTCAGTCACTGCTATTCCAAATAGCAAAGGCCCGTATTCGTGAAACCAGATAAGGATTTCCCGTATCCTTAGCGACGCTATATCTTAGCCTTATCCTGACCGTCATATTCGTGAAGGCAGCTATCGTCACGCGCTCACGATGTGTAGCATTTTTTCTATTTTTAGCCTTAACGCCATGCACTTCAAAGGCTGACAACTGGTCAGATTTTGGAGACGTTGAAATCACAGGCGCACTTGCAAACGATTCCATCGATTAGTTTGTCGATCTGCCCAGGCCGATTGGGCCGCCTCAACTCGCCTGATACAATGCGAAACAGTAGATAATGAAGCATCGGAATAGCGGTAGTGCTTATTGGCTGCACACAGACACACGCACACTCCTTCCCTGCACACAAAGACACACGGGATAACGCAGCTGAAACTTCGCTTTGCTTCAAAGCTTTTGCTATCGTCGCTATTGTCGCACGCAGGTGCAACTGTGACGAACTAATGAAATCGATTTTGATGTGACGCGTGAACAATGCTCCCTGCCTGCGCTTGGCTATGAGACCGCGCAGGCAGGCCGTTCTGTCATTACACCGCACTGCTGTTTTATGCTACGAGCGAAGATGGCGGAACGCTCACAACGGAGCTCAAAAGTTGAAGCTTTGAGATTATTGAGGGGCGCGCAGGAAGACGTTCCCGAAGCTTCTTCATCTGCGAATGACACGGAGGACTCCAGTGAATCATCTGGTTCATCTGATATCGATGAAAGTGACAATATTTCACCTTCTGATGACGACGTATCCATTAACCAAGCAATCGGCAATCAAGTGAATATTTCATCCGCTGATGGAGAGCAATGGACTTCTCTCCTACCTCAAGAACAGAGACGTGGCAGGGAGCGAAGAGAGAATCTGCTTAGACCAGCACCAGGTCTTACAAGTTACTCTCTGCGGCATATTCGCGCGCCAAATACTATTATAAATAGCTGGGAAATTTTGTTTGATCACGATATGATGGAGACAATACTAAAAGAGACAAATCGGCGAGGGAGATCTATCAAAGGTGCAGCATGGACGGACGCTTCGATGGAAGAAATGTTAGCCTTCATTGGCCTGTTATATCTACGCGGCGTGTATCGTTCTCACATGGAGAGTACTGAAGAGCTGTGGTCGAAAGAACACGGAAGGCCCATCTTCAAAATAACAATGAGCCATTCAAGATTCAAAGAGTTACGTATCATGCTTCGTTTTGACAATCCTGAAACAAGGGCTGCTCGACAACTGCGAGACAAATTAGCAGCGGTTCGTCTTCTTTTGGATGGTTTCACGAACAACTGTCAAAAATCGTATGTGCCTGGTGCATTTCTTACCGTTGATGAGGAACTATATCCTTTCAGAGGTCGCTGTGCATATAAGCAATATATGCCAAGCAAACCATCAAGGTATGGACTTAAGTTCTGGCTGTTGTGCGATGCCAACAATTATTTTTGTTACAATCTACAAATGTACACAGGCAAAGAAGACAATCCCAGTCATCACGGACTTGGAGAACGTGTTGTCATGGATTTGACCAGCTCTCTAGAAAATTCTGGAAGACACGTAACAACTGACAATTTCTTTACTTCTTTGAAGCTCGCACGCTCTCTCCGCTCAAAAGGCATGACTTTGTTAGGAACTCTGAGGAAAAACAGACGAGAAGTTCCTCCGCAGATGAAGAATCTACAGGGCCGTGCTGTTTACTCTTCAGATTTCCGATTCAACCTCGAAGATCAAACATGCCTCCTCAGTTACAAATGCAAGAAAAATGATTGTGTCCTTCTTTTGAGCACCTTCCATCAAGAGCCAGTTGTTGATCAACAGACTGACCGAAAGGTTTCAGAAATGATAAAAGACTACAATGCGACCAAAGGAGGTGTAGATAAAGCTGACCAAATGGTGGCGACATATACGGTGAAATACATCAGCCGAAGATGGCACACAATCGTGTTTTGCAACCTCTTGGATTTGTGTGGGATAAATGCATGTGTTGAATTGCGAAATTGATCCTCATTGGGGAAGAGACAAGCCTCACAAAAGAAGACAATTTCTGCGATGCTTAGGAGAGGAGCTGGTCAAGCCATTTTTGGAGTCAAAAGACGTGCCACGGCCAATCATCGAAGCAAAGGTGGATGTTGAGAGAGCAACACGAAAAAAAGACAGATGTCAACTCTGCGGGTGGAAGAAAGATCGGAAAACGAGAAAAACCTGTGCTCGGTGTGGGAATCACTGTTGTGATGAACATTCGAACTCTGTGACTCGTACTTTCTGTACTAATTGTGCTTGATTGTGAAAATAAATCTTCTGGGTCCACTTGGACCCAGATTTTCACGAAATGGAATAGCGAATTTTAAACCTCCCGAGGGCTAAATTACAATTTCTACAGATGATGAGTCGTGGGCTACCCACCGATCATATTATTCATGGACCAACAGACTATTGAATAAAGGCAATAACATATAACAATAACAACCTAAGCTAGCCTATATGCACTTTGATATTCAATAAAGCAATTGATATCTTTATTGATACGGTATATTTGGCTATATAGCCGATGCCCTTTCCATGTTCGAGTAGATACAGGCCCTATAAGCTATTTAGAGGCATACGCTATCCAGTTTCATATTCAAGCTTTGTTAAAAAGCTTATACTACTATTCGGCCCCTGTGACGGCTAATTAGGTATATCATCATCACTCATGTGGTCTTATTTAATGTAGCCTCGTAGTAGACTGGTTGCAGGCTAGGCCAATTTATATTTAGCCAGTGCGGGAGATCTTTATCTAATTTAACCAATCCTGGCTATAACTTTATTTTATCTTTCAGAGATAGTCAATTCATACAAAAATATATGACAAGTATATTATTTGTCATCATATTAGGCTATTATCATTTTTATTATTAACTTAAGTCGTTGCTTGTTAATGAAAACTAATTTGATGATTGTAGCAAGCCTCTAAAGGCCACACCGTTATCCAAAAAACCCGTTCAACGGATCCAGGATAACCAGCATAGATAGAACCTGAATTTGAAGCCGGAGCCTTTCACATCAGTGTCGTGGAGCCGGAGCCGATGAGATAACGCATCGGCTCCACAGCCCTGCGTTAAGTATCGAGTTAGGCGTGCACGCGCTTGTGTGTGTCAGATTGTCAGTGTGTGCAGGCAGCCAATCAGATCATACCTTCCTAATACATCGTTTATTGCGACAAGTGTTCATTTCAATGCTATTTTCTTCATGAACACGCAGCATAATGATGGCACAAAGAAATGTTTTGCCTGCAGAAATACTTCAGAGAATTATGATACTGGACAACGAAGACAGTGGAGACGATAGCCAACATGATAGCGAACGGGAAGCAGAACCTCAGCAACCTGACCCGATCTCGAGCGACGAAATAAGCGAAGAAGATGAGGAGGAAGCACAGAATGTTGCACAAGCAGTTGGTCGTGACGGTACGCATTGGGAGGTGGTGGACAGGTCTAACGTAGGAAGAGTAGCTGCTGCAAACGTGTTCACAGAACGAGAGGGACTCACGAGGTATTCACAAGGCATCCGGACACCACTAGATGCATTTCGCCTGCTTATTGACGAGGGAGCTATGCGGCACATTGTCAAATGTACCAACGATCATTCCCATTGTACCCATCCGGACTTCAGCCTAACGGAGAAAGAATTGGACAAGTTCATTGGTCTTCTTTATCTTCGAGGTGTTATGAACGCGAAGAACTTTCCCCTGGAGAAGTTGTGGTCAAAGGACATGGGATGTCCTGAATTCAACCGAACACTTCCACGAGACAGAATGCGCCTCATAAAGAAGTTCTTGCGTTTTGATAATCGAGACCAAAGAAGAAGGAACCTGGAGGTTGACAAGTTTGCCCTGATCTCAACTGTTCTAAACAGATTCGTCGATAATTCGCAGAAAAGTTATCGACCTGCAGCATCACTGACGGTGGACGAGCAGCTCTTTCCAACCAAAGCGAGATGTCGCTTTACACAGTACATGCCAAACAAACCCGACAAATTTGGGATAAAGTTCTGGGTCCTTGCTGAGGTTGATAGCAAGTTCTGCTACAACGTAATCCCATAACTTTGAGCTGAGGAGAACCGACATCTTCCATTGGGCACCCATGTGGTCATGGCACTGATGAAGCCCTTATACGGAAAAGGCTACAATATCACCTGTGACAATTTTTTACCAATAAGGACTTGGCGCAACGACTGCTGCAACAGCGAACAACAATTGCTGGGACGATCAGGACAAACAGACGTGAACTACCTCCTTCAAAAAAACTCAACCTCGACGACAGCGCTTTCTACCAGTCTGGAGCAGTGCACTTGACACAATACCAAGCGAAGCGCAACAAGTCCGTGTATCTCCTCAGCTCTCAGCACAAGGGGAACAGAACGCAGCCCGATGGAAAGAGGAAGCCGGATACAATCCTATATTACAATGCAAACAAATTTGGCGTGGATGTGCTTGACTCTATGTGCCGTAGCATGTCAGCAGGTTGTCGGAGGTGGCCTTTGGCTGTTTTCTACAACGTCCTAGACCTCGCTGGCTTGAATGCCTACATTCTCTATAAAAAGGCAACTGGCACCAATATGCAAAGGCGAACCTTCTTGATGCGACTGTCAGCTGAGCTACGCGGTGACATGGCGGAAGACAATCCAGCACCATTGCATCAACCTGATCCAGCCCAACAACGCCCTACACCATTGGAAAGACGGGTCAATTGTGCTGTCAAAAGCCATTGCACGAGGAACAGAACAGTGACACGATGCTCAGAATGTCTACGTCCAGTTTGTGGCAAATGCATGGCGACTGTCTGCTGCAGGTGTGTACAATTTTCATAAAATTTTTACATGTAGACGCTTGAATAAATCTTTGATATGGTTTACTTGTTTTCTCTTTATAACTGACATAAATACAATTCTTAGTAATTTACGTCAATTGACGTCAGCCGCGCTTCAAGTAGTTTTCGCCAAAATTCCTAAAAGGGGTCCATCAATTTTCTTAAAACTTTCAAATTATCATTAGCTCAAAAAATAAATAAAAGTCAGTGAAGAACAAATCCGAAAAAAATCTGGAGCAATAACTACTAATAAATGAACATTGTAAACTACGTCAATTGACGTAACCGCGCTTCTAGTGTTAAAGAGACATACAGTAAATCACCTGTGGTGTAAATTTTACCTGCGCGTTTTTCAATGATTGTTTGCATTTATGCTTATTCTAGAATTTCATCTACTGTCAAATAATGCGTTATTTCATTTTTCAGATGGCTATAAATCCCAACGTGACCGTTGCAGAATCCAATTATTCAAACAACGGTATCGAATGCATTTTTCGTCATTTCCCTCCTGACAGTGCTCTTCATCGTTGTCGCTATCGTCACCCACTTCTACTCAAACTTTGACATTTCGACTCTTTGGTGGAAGAGTTTTAGTGCCAATTGTACGTCCAAGTGAAATGGTCATGGATTCCGCCCTCGTCTTGAAAACGTGCTTATGTAATCATTTTTCGTTTCAATTTTATTCTTGACGAGGAGATCTCTTCGAGCTTCAAACAAAAAAAGTTCGAAGTCACAAAAAATATAGATTGTGCTCCAAAGCTGTCCAAAATTTTGCTTTAATCTTTCATGGTTGCTTAAGCATGTATGAGCATAATCTTACGTCTCTAGTCTGTACATGGAGAATTATTTCTTAAATACTCGTATATTAGATAACAAAAGTTATAATAAATTGCATTTTATTCTTTTACTTTTTCTTTTCTGTATATTTACAAATTGGGATTGAGTCTTATTTAATGTGAAGTTATCTTGATCAGTTGAATGTTTCGTATAATCAATCTGGAAAATATATTTTCATGACCCAGTAAATTTGATGTAACAAGAGGTTGGATTTGATCAATAAAAACATGACTTATGATAGGCATTGTGCAATAGAGGTCGCTTTTTAATTGAATGTCCAATTCTGAAAAACGATTTATATCTACGAACATTGTTTTTGCTTTTTAGAAGTATCATATTAACATTTACATATTATACAACATTTTTGGAAAAAAATCTTTGTCTATAATCATAAAATCCTTCTTCGATGCAAGTTTAATTTAGTTTCAATTGTTTAAAACATATATTTCAATGCGATACTACTTTCCAAGACTTCATTGCGATCGTGTGGACATAATTTAAATGAAATAGTAAGGAATTTTATATTTTGCCATGCGAACCTCGTGAAGAC
Source organism: Prostheceraeus crozeri (assembly GCA_907163375.1). Lineage (NCBI taxonomy): Eukaryota > Metazoa > Platyhelminthes > Polycladida > Euryleptidae > Prostheceraeus > Prostheceraeus crozeri. Next base: position 207,100 of record CAJQUW010008680.1, read on the forward strand.
TATTTGAATTGGCACTGAAACGTTGATACAATATATCATTGCAGGATCTATTAAACAAACTTCAGGGTTGAAAAGGGATTCAACAAAATAAAATTCTCTGAATTTTTCTAGAAGATTAATATTTAATAGTGTACCTAATTCCTCTGCGGTATAATCGGAGTTTTTCAACTAACAGTCCTTGAATTGTTGGCTACCATGTAAGCCTTCGTAAAAGTTAATTGCATGAAGCCTACCCATAGCAAAGCTGCCCCATGATTCCTGATGAACTTTCTTTAGGATGCGGCCTTTATTGCTCCATAAATCCAATACTTACAAACTCAATGGTCTACAAAGACACTTATTGTATGACACTCACAGTCATTGTCATTCTGGCGTATTGAAACAGGTTTTCACTTTTTTTCTGGTACACGGAAAGGTAGCCAAATACCAAGAATCAACACCTGCCAACGATTTTCGGGGAGTTGCAGTGGAACTCGAGGAAGCTTTGGACCAAGTCCAGGGGTCGCAATTTTCCGACTATTCCGTTTTTTACGAAATTAATCTAATGTAATTATTTCAAATTTATGCATTCAAACCCCGGTTTTTCCCGATTTTCCGTTTATTTTCTTGGGTGAATAACGATCCCTGGCCTAGTCAAACTTTTCTGGTGCGCCTAATTGACAGCAAAGCGAGTGATCCAATGATTAAGAATTAATCTAAGCCCAACAACTGAGCGCTGTATTACTATTTTTGTACACGAGACATTGTCCGAGTAGTCGCCTGCTGTGTAAAGATCTTTGAATATTGTATTTTTCTCAAAAGAAAGTCCTTTGAATGTGCTTGATTTGATTTCATGCACATTTCCCAAGTTATTGTAATTTTTTCTCGACGTCAAATGAAACAATGTTTTGCATCCCTGTAGTATGATAGAAAGCCTGAATTAGAGCCTATGCACTTTTCTTCGTCGATGCTGTGGAGGCAGTAAATGTTAAACGTGCATCTTGATATACCTACACGGTTGACGGTGCCCTTACAGTAGGCGAATATTTTGGTGCTTACAAATATCAAACATGATTATTGGGCTTAATTAGGGAAGTGAGAGACGTGCGTCTGTCCTCTAATGGTAGACGCCATCATTTACTTACTTCAATTTGCAATATCTCAAATTACGGTTGAACCCAAATGCTGAAGCCTAAGAGTTTCCTGTTCGACATCAATTTGTCCTCTGACCGAGACCTTAAAAATCTCGGTTAGAGGACAACTTTGAAATTGGAGATCTCTGTTATAATGTATGCAATTACATTTAGATCACTTCGTCTTACGTATTCAACTATTCGCCCTAAGTTCCCAGTCTCATGAACCCAAATGCTGAAGCCGAAGAGTTTCCTGTTCGACATCAATTTGTCCTCTGACCGAGACCTTAAAAATCTCGGTCAGAGGACAACTTTGAAATTGGAGATCTCGGTCAGAGGACAAGGCGGTTCACGGTCAAAGGACATTATATGCAATACATTACATTTTGGTCACTTCGCTTTACGCATGCAAGCATTCATCCTAAGTTCCCAGTCTCATCAGCAACCCAAATGTAGGAAGCCGAAGAGTTTCCTGTTCGACATCTATCTGACCGAGATCATTGTCCTCTGACCGAGATGTAGAAGAAAATGGCTTTTTAAAAGTGCTAGATTTCTATGGAAAGTTTGTATTTGGTGTGGTCACCGCTAAGATTTTCGTGGTCAGCGTAAAAAATGAGTATATATGCAAATTTTCGCGGAAATCCGAGACCCAAAGTTGAAAAGACAGAAATGTTGTGGAATAAATTGGATTTACCCATATACAGGTAGAGTGTCGATTCAAAAAAGTATCTGTATACAGTGAAAATTTTTATTTGAAAAGATTCAGTTTGTTATTTGATTTTATTTGATTATTTGAGCAGTTTTAAAATAGTCAAAAGTTTGCCAATTTACACACTACCGAGATAACGCCCCTATATAAGTAGTATGAAACAAGTTGGACATCAAAAGTATCCATAATAAACATTCTAACTAAGCGGAAACTAAGATGATTGTCAAGGGAATTTCATGATCCGTAGCCTATTATAATGGAAGTCTTCCTGAAAAAGTCGCGATATTCTTCGTGCTTTCTTGGCTGAAATTTCAAGTTTTTAATTCAATTTTCACCGGCATGATTCTATGATTCACTAAATTCATGTTTAATTCCTTGAATCTGAATAGTGATGTGGATCCATTTACATCTTTCAAAATTAATCGAGATCATTGTCTTTGATTATGCTATTTTGCTCTGCCAGTGGCAGGTTGCTTGTGATATGATCACTTTTTAGAAAATACTATTGAGGTTTTGAGGTTGAGCATGAAAGTAATAGGAACCCATCGAATTGCTAATTTGACAAACATTAAATCTCCAAGGCCGTCATGACAAGCAGGATCTGTAAAATACAATCATTCCGTTTGTATTACTATCATGATCAGTCAATTCCGTTGTAATTTCTTCAAGACTTCAAGAATTTGCATATCTCACATTTGGTAAATATTCCAACTGTATCCCCTTCGAGTTCATTTAATGAATTCGAAATTGTATATACATTGGGGATTTAACAAATGCGGAGGTACGACTCTACCTAATGTGCCTACTCTATGGACTATGCGTTTCCTATCTTGATCTTTATATTGTGTTTTATTGACTGACTATGGTCATAATATAAACCGAGTCGAGAGCGAGACTTACAAACCTATTCATAGTATCAATGTTCAGATTAAGCCGGAAAACGTTCAGGGGTGCTTACAACCACAATATTTCCTATAGAACAAATTTCACATTATTAAGTCTTCTTCCTTATCACCTGACTAGATGACCTTCAATGTCTTGAGAAGGTCTCTTAAGCAGCCTCGTTACTCAGACGCTCAAGTGCTCTGCATTGACAGGTGATCAGTTGTAAGTGCATCATTGTCTGCCTTCTACAATGCTCAAATTCCTAAGTATTCTTCTATCCAATTTCTGAATTGTTCCTTCGACCATTAAGGGATTGAAAACCATTCACTGTTCAGTATAATGGATGATTGAAGATTCCAAGCGTCTGATATCGTCTCATCCTAAGTTTGAGAAAGCGAAAGCAATTATCAGTCTCAGTTCTGTATTTTTCTCATTAGAGAAGAACTTATCATAAGATATTTCACATCAGCAATTAATTGAGAACAGAAAGCGGAGGATCAAAGATGAGAAACTTTAGGTTCATGAGACCCATCCCGATAATTATCAAAGAATTTTAATAGAGATTCCCCAAATCTAAAAACATATAGGGATCGACAAAAAATTGCGCATTCTTAAGCGATTGGTTTGTTAAGATTGCATTCATCGTTTTCATCAAATATCCTGGCAAATCGATTATTGATCCATAATTAAATAACGTCTGATGTTACTTCCATTTATTGAGTTGTTACATGACATTTCCATAGATGTGTTAAATATTTGAGATAGAATGATTTATTATTATTATTGAGCGGGTGTCAATTTTGTGTTATGAATGCTTTTATGAGGATGGTAAGTATTCCATGTTAGTGAGTGTGACATTAGGGCTTCTGGATGCATCAGTTGATTTCTTTTCGAGATTCAGTGTCTGAATATGGAATTCACACACTAGTAGTATGACGTACATTTTCTCATCAGATCACGCCGTCAAGGAATGGCTAGGCTACTATGCGACAATGAATAACCATACTTTTTATCAACATTTTGTGCAGGGAAAACACTGTCAAAGTTAGAAGAATTCAAGACATCATCAATTAATTCAATGAGGGATGTGAGACGGTGACACAAAAGGACGATTCCTGTAAACCCCGTTCAAGTTGCTGCAACGAAAACATCCAGGAAATGAGATAATTAAGTGAGGATGACAATCGATTATCTCGTGACTGACATTTACATGTATCTTTGAAACGGCCTATGATGGGATGATTAATTAATCAAATACTTCCTACTATCTGTATAAAAAATATTTAGAAGATTAATGTCTGTCACTTCTGATTAGTTGATTAATTCAATCAGTAATTAAATCAAATCACGACACGGCTAAAAAGATCGAGGAATCCAGGAAGCGAAATAAAAATGATTAAAACGACTATCCTAGTAGAAAATCGTGTAAAAATTTGATTGCTGAAAGTTGTCATCATTTATATAAACGGTTGAAGCATATTACACATTCACCGTTATATAAATCATTTCAATGCCTCCGAGATCTAATAAAGATGTTATCGTGTTCCTGAAACAGCAACGAAAAATGGCTAGCCATGATTCATGATTCTGTCAGGAACAGGGGCCTATATGAACCTATATAGCCTTTATGAATATACATTCGATTCTCTCATAAGGATTTAGTTGCATAGAGTAATGAGTGGATGGTAAAAATAATCATAGCTTTCGGCTGCATAAAACATTTTGTATGAGTGGAATTTCCGTGGATTTCCGTCCTTTCATGAAATATTTCTTCGCGGATGGTAGAGGATGTTGGAGGTATGATTGTTATGACAGGTGCGATCTCTCATCTAACATTGGATTCTTATTTCTATTGTCCGATATAGGTACTTTAATTAATCAAGTTTATTGTCATAAAAGATTAGCTTGTACGACCTCTGCATCCAAACGGAAATTATGGATAGCGATGGCGAAGATGAAGCAAGCAAGCCACTGCTGACAGCACATAATTAGATTGTTTAAGCGTATCACTTAACCAGAAGTCTAAAGTTATTCAAAGCGATGGCACATGCAGGAATTTACTTGGTGGACAAAAAGAAATTCACAATGTCTGACAGACATAGGAAAAATTGTCGTTCATCGCTTGCGGATTGCTGTGAATTCCTTCAAAATGCTCCGATCGTCACGATTCTTTCAGATTTGAAGAATCAAGATAACTGCGCTGAGTTTTCTCGATAATGTTAGTCCCTCCGGTCATTATTAAAATTGATAGCAGGCGCACGAAAATGCGGTCACAAACTTCTCTGCAGAACTTGACATCGTCTGTGTGTCTCTTTGCTGTTAGTCCGAAAGCTACTGACATTTTCCTAAATTCGCGCAGGAGCTTCCTGTCAATTTTAATATATAGATTGTTACCCAAAATCAGTAAAACGACAGTTTTTAAGCTGTGACTCCAGTCATCTTGCAGGGTACGGAGTGTCAAGCATCACAAGTTCAATTTGTTTATTCAGATCTATGTGCTTCCGAGTTTGGCGCACTCAGTAGCGTCAGAAATGAGATTTGTCATTTTTATGATTAAGTCTAAGGTTCACTCGAGGTCACTATGATACCAATAGGCCTAACGGAAAGGCAATATATCTTAATCCAAATCCAAAACCTAGCTGTGTAACATACTAACTAACTAACCTTGAAGCCTGCACCTTATCTATAAATCAACGTCCATTTTTAAGTCAACCGCTCACTAGTGGCACAACTTTCTCTTTATGTTGTTGATTGAACGATTGTATAAACAAAAATCATCAACTTTCAACGGAAGACTGTAGGTCGATAGAATGTAATTTGTTTTAGAGATGGATCTTATCAATTGTTTTACAATCCATTTCAGTTTTCTTAGACGTTCATTGTTTGATAATGGTAATCAATATTGTTAGATTTTGATATCGGCTACTTTTTCCTTTACTGCATTCATAGTATACAATGGGAATTAAAAGAAATTAGATGTCATGTCATAGGGAAAGGCAAATGACTTACTTTGTAATTCAGAACTTCTGGAGCATTTCAGTAGGCACATTAATTACCAAATAAATAAAAAATGTTTGGATGATTTATGCACAAAATTACCTGAATTTTCAAGAATGTGAACAATTGCATCGTATTGCCTGCTATGAGCACGTCATATGAAATTGAGACGATCGTTTCATCAGGAAGAAAAAAATCAGTTCAAAATTGCCTTATGTCCTGAGCGGAAGGTTTTGCTTGAAAAATACATAATACTAATAGCGATACAAAAAGAATGTAATTGTATAACCGAGTACAGGTGTACTTGAAGTATGAACGCATGTAAAACAAGTTTTCGAAAGATATCTTGACATAGCAGAAGTTTGCATTTTATACTGCTTACTAAGAACTTCACTTCCAATACTTCAGTGTCCCGAGCATAGCGAAATTTATAATGAGTTCAGACACATGTCATATTGTACTAGGTTGAATTGCGACAAATAAATACGATGTGGATGATTGGTTTAGACATAAGTTAGAAAATCAATTTTCTTGACCGAAGGTGCATTAAAGTATTCTTTACAATTTGCTGCGCAAGGTTCGCTAGGTTCGCTACAGCTTCGGCTGACGCAATAGAAGTGAATGAGTATACCGCATGAATGGTATCTACAGTACGCGACAGCAAGTTTTAAACTTGGCATAAATATACGGACACGTACATTTTTCAACACCTTCTAATTTTTTTTTGCTATTAAGAAATATCGACAAATTTATAATCATCTGAAAGAGAATTTTCGGATCTATCATTTGAATGTTGTTGAATTAATTCTTTTTGAAATTGGTGGTTCCTAGAGGCCCATAAACCCGAAAACCCCAAATTTTCTTTGACTTGTTTTGACAAGCGCATAAATCAATTTGAAACATTCTCCTTGTGATATTCAAAACCGTCACAAGATTGGCTTTCAGAAAATATATAGTTTGAAAGTGTTTTCTCGAAGTTTATAGGCAATATTTTGAAAGTAGTATAGATAGAAAATGTGGTGATTTTTTCATTTTCAGAATATTTCTTCGAAGGGCCTTAAATTTACCCAACAAAAGCAGAAAACACTAGTTTTGAGGTAAATAAATGTCATCAGTTAGTTAACAGCGTTATTTCTGTCATTATCGCAACACATTCTGAAAATGAAAAAATCACCACATTTTCTATCTATACTACTTTCAAAATATTGCCTATAAACTTCGAGAAAACACTTTCAAACTATATATTTTCTGAAAGCCAATCTTGTGACGGTTTTGAATATCACAAGGAGAATGTTTCAAATTGATTTATGCGCTTGTCAAAACAAGTCAAAGAAAATTTGGGGTTTTCGGGTTTATGGGCCTCTAGGAACCACCAATTTCAAAAAGAATTAATTCAACAACATTCAAATGATAGATCCGAAAATTCTCTTTCAGATGATTATAAATTTGTCGATATTTCTTAATAGCAAAAAAAATTTAGAAGGTGTTGAAAAATGTACGTGTCCGTAGATTTATGCCAAGTTTAAAACTTGCTGTCGCGCACTGTATTATCATAAAGCCCGTTGTATCATGTCTGCGTTCGATGTGAGGCCAAACAATCCATTGTAAAATTTCTTTGTGGAAGTGGACGAGGAGACTTAGGGGGAAATAAAGCAGGAAAATACGAAATTTTTGGCGTTATGTTACAAAGCGTGATTGCGGAAAGTTGATCTAGTTATCACCCAATTCATGTTGTGTGATCATCTGCAACAGAAAGACTGATATGATGGTTGCAGTTTAAGTGAATAATTGGAAGCAGGCTTGCTTTTCAATTCAGTCGTTGTTCTTTTCATCTAGTTTTTTGGCTTTCGAGTTCTTCCGCATTGCATAAACATCATACTCTCATCCTCAAATGCAGTAATTGCGATGTTGATTATTGTAATAAAGATGTGCATCGGCTTCAAAATGAGACCTTACTTGTTAATTTCAGTTGGATAACTAGAAAGTTTAGTCACGGTTTTTATGTTAATGTCATTGTTTCATTTTACATTAACACCAAAATTGAAGAGATTTTGTTGTTGCGCTATTTTTTTGGGCCTGCGCTACTTTTTTCAAAATTTGCGTTGGTCACTATGTCTGCGACGTAATTGACAAAGTTTATAAGCAAAACGGGTTGCATCTGAAAGAAATTCTGTGAATATCATTTTTGTGATACTTTTCACTTATCTGCGACAATACCATCGGTTGTCATGACGTTTTCATTATCATTAGCACCAAATCGGTCAAGCTACCGGTAATGAGGACTGTAGCATTCCTGCTTGCTGTTGGAAAATTGCTCTAAAAATGCAATCACAATCATAAAAATGACAAATCTCATTTTGAGTTTTTAAATGAATGTTTGATTGTTGCGCTATTGAGTGCGCCAAACTCGGAAGCACATAGATCTGCATAAACAAATGGAACTTGTGATGTTTGACACTCCGTACCTTGCAAGATGACTGGAATTACGACATAAGAAATGTCGTTTACTCGTTTTTCTGATTTTTGGGTAACAATCCACATATCTAAAATAATAAGAAGCTCGTGCGCGAATTTAGGAAGAAAATGTCAGTAGCTCTCGGACTGTATGAACGAATCTGAAAGATAATTCATTCTAAACGATTAAATTCAATGACATAGACGACCATTAGAGATGAAATCACCAAATTATCTGCAGAATCGTTTAGAGACACGCTGGAATATGCTGTGAAGCTACCTCGGGAGCTACTCGTCTGCATTTACAACGAATCAACGAACACCTAAAAGGTAGACATTCATCCCAGATTTCAGTTCTTGAACATGCACCGAAGAAACAAGATATCAAAATAAGGATAAAGACACCATCTCCGAGAAATGTTGAATCGTATACATCACATCTTTCACAAACAAGATTCTGACCCAATCACAGCGACTTCTATTTTATTGATTTTTTAATGATTGTAAATTTGCATAAAAATTGAGCATTTACTGTCTTTTATTTCTATGCATGCACACTGTTGATGGCACAGAATTAGATTGTTTAATCGTATCACTTTGCTAGAAGTGCAAATTTTGATACAAACAGATGGCACAAGCAGGAACTTAGTAAGTGGACAAAATGAATTTTTTTATACCTTGCAGAGATAGGAAAAATAGTCGTGCGTCGCTTGCGGATTGTCTGAATTCCTTCAAAATGCTCCGATCGCCATGGTTCCTTCAGATTCGAAGAATTCAAATCATTGCGCAAAAGTTTTCTCGATAATGTTTGGTCCTCCGATCATTTTAAAAAATGTTAGCAGGCGCATGAAAAAACGTTCACAAACTTCTCTGTGGTACTTGACATCGTCTGTGTCTCTTTGCTGTGTGATCTGGTTGATAACAGTCACTGAAACTTTGCACAATTTGGCGTGTTTAATGTTGAACCGGCTGCTCATTTTTCGATTACTATGGTATTTAGTCAGGAGATTGTGTCATTTCATTTACGTCATATGTTCCAATGTTTCCCTTCTAGTCAAACGTAAGAAGAGACGACCTGTCTAATTCTATGGTTGATGGTAACCACCGACACTACTGAACCATGTATACGAATAAATTCTATTCAAAATTTACAGCCCCTCTCTCTCTTATCTATATTAGCGTTTAGAACTGCGTTTACTATCCTGCTTTGAGAAAGTGAAGTTATGAAATGCATTTCGGCGCTATCGTAAAAAAGTGGACATGAATGCGTCATCGAATTCTATTTGCAAACGAAATACATGTGAACAGGAACACACCGAGTTTTATCAGTGGTGATAACAGTGATGGAATGGCAAAGGGAAATGGGATTTAGAGAATAACGCTTCGAAGACATAACGGATTCAGTGACTTAAATGATATAGATTCGATCTACTAACTTCAGAATGATACTAATCGACTTTTGTCTTGTTTGTTCTTGGCTTCATGTGGTTGTCGGACTTCGCTTGTTCCCACATTCAACTGATAGTTTCAGTGTCATCCTCGTGGATGTGAATGGAATCGAAGGTGGCGTCTGTCCGGACGACTTCACAACCAGAGAAGCGACTGTCGTTTGTCGGCAACTTGGTCGTGGTTGGGGCAAGGAACTGAGCTTGGTAAGTCATGTAAAACTGATTTCATTATGAATGGGGTTTTAATTAGGGCCGGTTCTTGGCACGGTGCACCAGATGTGTGAATATCGAGCCATTTCATATTTTACTGTGTTATTTCTGTTTACTAAGTGAAATTAGTTCACTTTTTAATCTAAGTCACAGCAAGTATGGAGAGAAAACGATTTTACAATATGATTAATCCAACTAAGAGAGCAGTTTCACATTATGGGCTACTTTATGAAAATCACGGCTATATCATAAACTCCCGATGCACTCCCTACTGTCTTCAGGCAGTGCAAGTTATTTCATTTTGTTTTGCAAATTGGTTGCATGCCTTTAAAGAAATCCGTTAGAACTATGACGGGACGTGTGTGAAGTTGGCCGTACCAATATACGTAGCACATCAAAAATCGAATGTTCCACTCTCGAGAGCAACATTTACACATAATTTCAGAGTGTGCCAGCTTGTGCTGCCACTTTTTTTTCAAAGCAGTGCGGATTTACTTCCGCAGACACCCCCATAACGCATCGGTACCACTTGTGAAATCGCGTGTGCTACTCACATCAACCGACCAAATACACTTATGGAGTGTGGCAGCCGCAGAAATCCGGGTTTCCCTCCAAAGCCTATACAATACTATTTTGAAAATTAATAGCAGCACAAGCTGGCACACTCGGACATTATGTGTAAAGGTTGTTTTCGAGAGTGGCACATTTGATTTCGATATGGTAAGGATATTGGTACGGCTAACTTCACCCATGTCTATGACAGGTTAAGCAAGATGAAAGTCAAATGCAAGTACTATTGGGAAAATGCGACAAATAGAGGCCTTTGTAAGTCTGTTTCTAATTCTTTAGCACAAATTTTTCATTCATAATAATTTACACAATTGACACTTTTACTCCAAAATAAGTAATGACACTTCTGATAAAAGACAAGAGTCCTACTTTCCAAATATTCGATGGGCAATATATATAGCACGGAATAATTTATTTTCCGCCTCAACACAACTTTTCAAAATGCTCGTTTCCACCTGCTCCCATAGCGCACAGCCTTGTAGGCAATCAGAAGACCGCTCATGAACATAGTTCACGTTCGTTATGAGGAATAATTGTTTGCGATGAACTGGAACTGCGATTTATTGAAAGCACTCAATGTTCATATATGTGTTACATACTCAACGAATGAACTAAATCAAACGAATAATAAACTAAATGTAAATGCTAGAGGAAGAGAAATAGACTTGCTTGCTATCTTTAAAACAAAAAAACTGTTGAAAAATTTGAAACGTCCATTATCGACAATATTCAATATCTGTATTGTGTTGTTACTATATTCATGTTTATCAGTGTAGTATATAGTATACATAACACTTCGCATATCACTGGAGTCAGCGAAGAGTTAAGGAAAGGTTGCAAAGGGTTCGAGAAGTCAGGAAAATTGACTAGTGGAATTCAACATGAGCCATGATTGTCTTCTGGGGTATTGCACTTCAAACTCATAGTGATGACCTGTTACACTTGTTTTTTGGAACAGCATTTCCTCTAATTGTTTTCTAGTATTCCCTGTCTGTCATCTATAATTCTATTTGATCACTGCATCTCTAACGGCTTTCTTTCCGATTTACAGTCTTTTAATTTGACAACATATCGTTAATCCTTCAAAAGTACAGTCTGATTTACAAATAAGATTGAAATGAACTTTAATGAGTTTCATTTTCAGATGTCACTTGAATCCCAAGTCAATCCGGCTAGAGTAAATGTCATTCAAATGTCAAGATGTTACGGCAACGAGACAGATATCCGGCAATGCGTGAAAGCTGAGAATGCTTCAGGAGTGTCGTGCAGTTATCAGGATGTCAGCATGGCGATAAAGTGTACAGACAGTAAGTGATTGCAAAATAGGTGACACTCACGAACGAAATACTTTTTATACGGTGTTCCTACACGGCCAAAACCATAGAGTGTGCTGAAGCATAATAATGTCAGTATACAGTGAAAAGATTTATATCAAAAGAAGCGTAGATTGCGTTCCTGCGATCCAAAAGATATTTGATCAATTTTTAAGAAGCTTAATTTTTGCAAATTATTCTTGTGGTTATATACTAGCGATTTTGTGCCTCTATATGAGTAGCATGAAACTTATTAGAAATCAAAATGAATAAACACTTACTAACAGGAGTCTTAATTACGCGGAAATTACGATGATTATCATGGAAATTTCATGAACCACTTTACAATGCAAGTCTTCATCGAAAAGTTGAGATATTATTGTGCTTCTTGGCTGGAATTTCAAGTGTTTAATTCAGTTTTCATGGGCATGATTTCATGATTCACTACATTTATGTTTCATTTCTTGAATCTGAATAGTAATGTGAACCCATTTTCATCTTTACAAGTTAATTGTGATCATTTTCTTTGATTGAGATATTTTGCTGCTTCAGCTGCAGATACAGATCACGCTTTAGAAAATACTCTTTTCAATAAGGCTGAGCATTAAAGTAACCGTTAACCATCCATCGAATTGACACTTAACAAACATTACCTCTCCAAGGCTGTCATGACACGGAGAATCAACAAAATACTATTTTTCCTTCTGTAATGCTATGATGATCAGTCAATTCCGTGGCAATTTCTTCATAACTGCAAAACTCTGCATGTCTCACATTTAGCACTGAGTCACAACTCCAGTTCATTCAATAAAACCGAATCTGCATACACATTGGGGATTTAATTAATACTGAGTTGTTACTATACCTAGCATACTTACTCTATGGTCAAAACGACCACGTAGCAAGACTCGTGTGCCTCATGTATTCCTGCTTAATCTTTGTGCTCATTTTAAAGGCAAAGTAGATTTATTAATGGAAAGTTGAGGTGTCAATACTGTAATTTGGATAATATTCTTTCCTAGTCCGAACGCCAATGCTGAGGTTCTGCAGGGAACGAGACTGAAAATGAGACCTTCACAGAATGGTGTACACACTATGGCTATTACGAATCTCCGCTTCTGGCAAGTTCTACCCAGTTCCTCATCTTGACAGAGTAGATGAAAGAAAATACATGTAAATCCAGTGGAAAGCAGGTTGAAGTTTTGAAAAACGACATTTGTCTGTGTTTTCCCTGGCCATATTTTGTGTGACCATTTGTGGCTGTGGCATTTTGTCTGTGTGTGGCCATATTTTGTGGCATGGAATGATTGTCTTGTGGTCATTTATTGACATGTGTACATGTAGTTGTTATTATCATGCTAGCAACAGCTTCTGATCAATGATGCGTGAGAATGCGAACAAATATGGCCTCTATTCCCAATACTATAATGCCGGTTGAATCTGAATGTGATTAGTTCAGACCAAGGTGCATGGATGCTCGAGGTCATGCCAAAATAATCGCCCTAGATTAAGTGGCTTATCTTGTCTATTCTCATCGTCAATACTGAACAGGGATTATCAAAAATTGATTGCATTTTAATAATAATAATAACAATAAAAATAAAGATCCGAAATGCAGAATGTGCAAGCCTACAGATGAGACAGTCGCTCACATCCTAACTGGCTGCTCAAAGCTAGCCGGAAACGAGTACGTCAACCGGCACAATGAAGTTGCAAGGATAGTCCATCGAAACATATGCATGGACTACGACTTGCCCGTATCACGTGAACCCTGGCAGCACGTGCCTGTACCAGTGATAGAAGACAGCGCAGTGAAGATCTTGTGGGACTTCGAGATACGGACTGATAGAAGAATCACAGCAAGAAGACCAGACATAGTGATAGTGAACAAAGCGAAGAAGACTGGCATCATAATCGACATATCAGTACCCGAAGACCGGAACATCAACAATAAAGAAAAAGAGAAAATCACAAAGTATCAAGACCTGAAAATGGAAATACAGAAGCTGTGGAACATCAAAGTAACGTGCATCCCTGTTGTGATCAGATCACTTGGAGCACACACAGGAAAGTTGACGAAGTACCTGAAGGAAATCCCCGGACACCACCATGTACCTCAGTTGCAGAAGGCCGCCTTGCTTGGCAGTGCCTATATACTCAGGCGAACTCTTGACCTCCCTGAGTCCTGGTAGGACTCCGAGATCTTGAGCATTGTTCCGACTTGTGAGAGTCGTGTACCAAAAAAAAGCGTATGTATTTCATCGGACTGGAAATCATACAAAGAATAGGTGAAGAAGATAATGATAAATTCTCGAGATAAGACAGTGTGTAAGGTATTCAGTAACGACAATAGAATGGAAGAAAATATATCAGAGATTTGGGCTCGTGTGCCGAGTATTTACCAATTTTGAGATTTTGAGCGTAGTCATTCGAAGCTGCTTGACGAAATAGCTTGATGGCTGCAGCTTCACGTCTGCTTGATAGCGGCTCCAGTTCATGAGGATCACAGTTTTCGCCACACACTATTCTATGAAACCTTTTCTGAACTCTTTCAAGTTTCAACGAGTTCTCCTTTGATAGCCCAACGAATAATGGCGAACAATATTCTAGGATGGATCTTACGATGGCATCGTATGCTGTCAGTAAGAAGTCGTACGTGAGAATTTCTTTGAGTTGGCGAATTAGAAACAAATTACGCAAAGCTGAGCGAATAACGTTGTCAATATGCGATGACCAATTCAAGTTAGAGTCGAATATTAACCGATGGAGTTTCAAATTATCAACACATCACATGTAGGGTAATTGCATAAGAGAAAAGTCGTTGGTCCGAGAAATGAGAAATGAATTAATCGCTCTTTTCAATCAATTAATTGATATTGGCATTCGCATACAATCAATTAATTAAAGTTGGCATTCGTGAGCAATCAATTAATTGAAGTTGGCATTCGCGACCAAAATATGACGCTAAATGGACCTGAGGTGAAATTAAAGTGTGAGTCATGACATCACTATGTAGTGCACGTGTACATCTAGCCATTAAAGGACTACTCACGGATATGGACCAGGGATGAAGCACCATAAGACTTTTCTGACGCATTTGTAAAAAAGCATAACTGCATTTCTTGATTACTACCTGAGGGAGGGCGGGGCACATTGAACCACCAGCCATTTCTGCGAAGTTATGAATAGTGGAAACTTCATGCTTTAAGATATTCTGTATTGCAACAAATAAACATGATTCCTCTGAAAATTTCAACTGTTCATGCTCTCCATCCTTATTTTCTCAGGATATAGATCAGGACACTTCATGAGGATGAAAAAGTTTGCTACAGAGCTTTTGTTTGAACGTGCCGGTAGCCGATGTATTTTCATTAGACAGCATTTTTCTCAAGTTTTTTTTCAATTTAATTAATCTATTAGTCAAAAACTATTTGAGTGCAGCCCTGTTTGCACATTAGCACGTTTTTGAAAAGTTTACGATGTAGGTCACATCGAACCACCCAAAATGGAGCACTTTGAACATGGTTCATAGTGCCCCACTTCGATACTCATATTTTCTTTTATTGAGTGAATTAGAAGACTTGACATGTGATTCTGCAACAAATTGGTCAACAACGCTATCAAATTGACTGTTTAGAATTATTTTAGCAGTTATGGCATTCGTCACTGTGCTCTGCAACTCTTTTCGAGAACAAAACAACGGTGCAACATGGCGAAGAACTAATATTGATTAAAGTCAATTGATGAATTAGTATGAATCAGTGATCTCAATAAAAATGATGTGGGCTTTGGATACACTGGAACCTACCTTGTTGGTCAAACGAAGTGAACTTTTAATGCTTCTCGTTTTGGTTTTTGATGGTTTCTCAACTTTTTTGCCTATGGAGAGTAGATTAAAGTTTTACATAATTTGGGTGATCGACTCCGTAAAAAAGTATAGAATGCATTATGCACTCTGTAACAATCATATTATGAATCCATAATGCATGAATGTTTATCATGTTTATGTCCAGATTGTCCACACTATGAGATTGTGGACAATCTCATCGGAGATCTCAAAACAGTGGAGATTCGAAATCAAGAACTAATAGTTAGATAAACTGTTGAGCAACAATGATAACAACCATGTTAGACAACAGAAAGATATCAGACAATATGCAGTCACAGGCCCATAGTTGTAGTAGTGGTTTTGGTACTTATGGGTTATCTCCTCCCTACGTTTTCAAATTTGTCTAAAATCCGTGGAAATGAATCAACCGTCGCAAAACTTCGGATACACGTATTTGAGCATATTTTCTACCCACAAACATAAAACCTAAAACATAATGCAAATCCGACAAGTACTTTTTGACGTAGAGGCGATGACGTGAAGTGTAGCGATGTCGGCAGCTTGATCTGACTTTGTCTGTTCGACGCATTACTGTTACTCTGTGTACTCTTTCCGTCTCCGTCTCATCCATTACTATTTGAAATCTTCCCACGACCACTACCCCACCACACCTTTCTCATGTTAAGCCCATTAATGGAAAGGATGTGGTCTGGGTCATCATCACTTCAAGAGTTGTCGCAGAATGACTTTGTTTACCTGTGCTATCTGCCCAGACGATGAGGTCAGGCGAAGTCAGATCAAGCTGCTGATATCGCTGCACTTCACGTCATCGTCTCTAATTCAAAAAGTACTTGTCAGATTTGCATAAAATTGTGCATGTGGGTAGAAAATGTACTCAAATATGTGTCTCTGAAGTTTTGTGACGATTGATTCATTTCCACGGATTGTAGACAAATTTGAAAACGTGGGGGAGGGGAGATGACCCATAAGTGCCGTAGTTTTATGATAAAACCTACAGAAACTCTTAACAGATGAATTTAGGTGCGGGCATGTGGCATATGGGATATCGAAGAATCATTCCTACTCCTAATATTGCTTTTTTGATTCCCTTGATGCAATATTTCAATGGAATAGTCAGACAGTGTCAATCTATTGAATGTCACTATTTCATTGCGATTGTCGATTCCCCGTGTTAATGACTGAAACACTATTATCTACTTAGTAATTTTTGAAACAGATGGATAAATGACAGATTGTCGATCGGCATTAAATCTTGATGAAAAGAAATGTCAACTAAAGTCAGAGGAAATTGATGGAATTACGAATTCTCTGAAGGGAATCTTTTTTCATATGAGGATTGTAGATTCTCTTGATTGACATGAAATTTAAGGAAATTCATTGAGATCGACATTTTAGTTAGCCTTTGAATAAATCATTATCAAATAATAGAACACATGACAATAGAATTTTTTGAAGTTGAAGAGGGCGTTTGTTTAGTCGATTATCTCTCATTGGCTTGAACGCGTGTTCAAAGTGTTGGGTGCAATGCCTGAACTTGCTGCTCTGTTGGAAGATCCACTCACTCACATCGCGATTTTTCGTCCATTTTTCTCCGTGCTGCTAATCTTGGACGTCGGCATTCGACCACACATTTCGATCTTTGACGTCGATGCGCCCAAAGCTTCAGCGTCTTGCGTTGTCGCACCACATCCTTTTCTGCCGACCCCAAGGTTTGCGTCCTTCCATCTCCACAGACATTACCTTCTTCGGCTGGAGTCCTGTTACATTGTATGCGCATGGCCATATCAACGGAGTTTAGCCCCATCAAATATTTAAAATGGAAGAAATCAGTTCTTCAGATTATTTGAATTTAAGCAGATTGGTCTTCGACTAGTAGGCTAAACTCATCCATGAAATTCAAAGAAGCCCCTTTACCTTTATCTTTTAAAATTCTCTTTTCCCTCCAAGATCTTTTCCTTATAATCACACGTAATTTCACCAGTTTCTATAACCACCCCGCTGCTGAGAGTTTTCATTCGAAATCGTATGGAAAGAAAATAAAAAATGAGCCGTGCTGTCATAGTCTGCTATGTAGTGGACCGTCAGGTAGTGTAAAGAAGGGGAAGCTTTCTTTATCGATGCAACTTTCGAAGCAGACAGTGTGTGTGGTATGACAGGTCCCGAGAGGTTTAGTGGAAATTCACGAAAAGGTACCTGTATAAATGTGCCTTTAAAATATTGAAGAGATATTGAGGTTGGGTGAGGGAATGCAAGTGCATGTACATTATTTCAATAATTTGGTGGTATAATGGATGGAACACTATAATAAAGAATGGAGCATAACACGAAGCACGGTTTGGGCGTGTGGTGTGACGATTTTATTGGTTTTAGTTTCCGCTAAACCAATTGAGGCGAATTGCATGCGTGGTTTTAACCATTACACTTTCTTAACATGTTGTCCATGCACTCGATATTTCCAATTATGTTGGCATATGTATTTCCACAACAGTAGGGCGGTATCTATTTTTAAGCAAATGCATTAAATGATACTATACAAAGCGCATGATGATTTGTTTTGATCCTCATACTTCATTTAGGCATCTTGTTCATGCAGGCTGATTAAAGGCATATTCTTGTTCAGATTGATGCTTCAATATGAAGCGCGAATACCGCGGAGCTTTTTCAGCCTTCCGACGAGGTGCCCTGCATCTGTGGCATTCAAATATCCGCTCTATGACTTGCTTTATCTTGTGTGTTTCACTGAAATGATTCAAATGTTTCACTGAATGAGCATTCGGAGGCCTCACAGACTTCCTATTATTTCTATCTTTTAGCAAATTGTCCTATTTTTCGGTTAAGATAGGCCTATCCTATCTTCAGGATTTCTCCTATTTTTCCTATTTTTCGGAACTTTTTCCTATTATTTATATTTTTAGCAAATTGTCCTATTTTTCGGTTAAGATATCCTATTTTTCAGAACTTCTCAAATTTGCCGTACTTTCTTGGCTTCGAGTGAGGGATAAATATTTTTTCTAATAACTTTTTCACGAAGCCAGTTGTTTTGGGCAATGAATTTCTACAATTCATTCTATCTGTGCACAGTGACATGCTTGTCTTGATCATTCGATGGCCGATGTGCTTCAAGAAAATAGTAAAGAGCAAGCAAAAAAATAGTTAAAAAGACATTATTGCACTTTTGATTCATCGCAAGTTAACCCTCCTGTTTTTTGCATGCTTTCTTGCTGTGAGGCCTGCATTCGTCAGTTTATTAGCAGATATCAGAACCTTCGAAAATGCAATCACTGGAATATGATTATTCGTATGCACACGTATGTTCATTACCTTGGGAATTTTGACAGTTCAATGAGTTGAGCATTTCTTGTAGCGATGAAAGTGCACTGTTCATCTCTGGTTGCACAAACAACCCTGAGAATCTTCATGAATTTCTTAGACATGATGTTTATGGCTTCGAAGCATTCATTATTCATCACCAAACGACAATGAGATTCCAAGCAGAGTTGCACAACCAACATCTTGTAAGTAAATCTCGCAAGTTATTCTGACCCATAATTGACGACGGACAGCTTGCCTAATAGGAACGAGAGAAATTCCAACAATTAAGTCAATCTGCATTTTAATTCAATATGTACGTCTACGGCCCGGTCCGGCGGCCGGTGGCGGCCTGTTCCAACACTGCTACTAGGTACAAACTAGATTGCGTAAGAAATTCAAATTTGAATGAAACCAAGTAGCTTAATTTATGTTATCAAGTAATAAACTGAGACGTGTTATTATTTCCTGCGCGATACATATTAATTTAACCCAGGGATGTGCAACTTTCATCTTATGACAGCATATCTACAGCCTTCAACTGACAAGACCAATTTTTAAAAAAATTAGCATTTTTATTTACATTTAGAATTGTGGTTGTTATGAAGTTCCTGCAGCATACGTCGTGCTAGTACATTTGACTGGCAAATGCAATGCAAATCAAGTTGAAGCACGCTCAAAGCGATATGATGGTTGGTGTGACCGTCATGAACAAAAGGTCACGCACTCCTTAATTAAGACTGCTTTACAAAATATTTCGGGTCCTTTTCGCATTTTTACTGTGGAATTTCTTTAATTAAACTGATGCAGCTCAGTTTTAGCGTATTTTCTGTGTTTGATGCATGTATTTTATGTAACACATTGGACAATGGGAAGGTGCAGAATCACTTCTCAGAGCACTTTGTTAATATTCATGGTTTTTATCATATTTCTTCTATATAATAGCATTTTGCTAATATAATTTACGATAAATCGCTTGATGTCAAGAATCCACAACTGTTACATGTTTCAGTGATTTGATTCTTCCTAAGATCTAGCAACATTGACCTAGATCGGTGAGTAAATGATCAGCTGACATGACCATCAGCAAACCGTTCCTGTGCAATAACTTGAACAATGCGAAAAGTAGTATTTCTATGGTCGGTTTACTTTATAATCGTTCTTCAAGCAGGTACTGGCAGTTTCAGCAGCGATCATAGAAATTGAGTTGCAGTCTTCACCAAGATCGTGCATGTCGCTGAGATTTTTACATGGGCGATTCCTTTTCATTGTTCATACGCAGAATTCATCTCTAGCGTTCAAAAAATTCTTTATGGAATTTTAGTTTTATTTAAATAAGTGCATTATCTACACGTACTACTTTTTTCGTACTACTCCGCTGATGCCTCCTCAATCAGTAATAATTACATCTACGGATGCGAATTTTTCTGAAAAACGAATTCCATTATGGCAAATCAACGGAGTAATTGTTTTCTTGGCATGTAAATTGAAAAGGAACATACTAGATGTGCATATTTTGTATCTTAACTGAAAATCATCTTTGACTTTTACAAAGTTTCGCTCCATATATTGGTGAAAACCGGAGTGAATCGCATGTTTTCTAGCATGCAAAATGAGCAGTTTCTTCTGCTTAATTTTGGCCACCAGATCATTCCAGAATAATTCCATTATTCCATTATGGCAAATCAACGGAGTAATTGTTTTCTTGGCATGTAAATTGAAAAGGAACATGCTAGATGTGCATATTTTGTATCTCAACGGAAAATCATCTTTGACCTTTACAAAGTTTCGCTCCATATATTGGTGAAAACCGGAGTGAATCGCATGTTTTCTAGCATGCAAAATGAGCAGTTTCTTCTGCTTAATTTTGGCCACCAGATCACAAATCTGAAATCAGAATTATTCATTAATTTGCAATCCATTTCCCTCTCTCCTGTCTAACTAAATGATGAAATGTCTCCCAACAAGTTTATATAATGCGAATGCTTAAATTTTTATGCGTCCTTAACAGCCGTCGTGGAGACGATGGAACTAGAAAAGCGTCGTTTTCTTATGTTGGGTTTGTTGGGCCCTACGTCATCATTATGTTTCTGCTTGATTAAAGCATCTTATAAAAATAAACATGAATTCTTCTTAGCATTGCAAATGACGTTAAATGAAACAGAAATAGCGATACTATTCGTTGTATTATAGTGTTTTGCGCTTACTACAGTACATCCCGCTTATCGAAATCCAGTTGATAAAATCAGTCGTGTATTATAATCAATCGGAAAACTAGGGGAGCAACTTCTATCCAATTATAGTAAATTTGGTTAAGAAAATGAGTCGGTTTATAAAAAGCATCACTTTGACTTGAGGTGATTTTGAAAAGTGAAGTCTGCTATCAGACCTTACCGTCACAATAAAATGTACCAAGTTTAACAACTGCTTTAACATCCTATGTCAATATTCTAAGTGGTATCCTGATTGTCATGCAATATTTTAATAGCTTTCAATAAGCAAAACAATGCCACAACATTTTGGTAATCATCATCGAAACATTTAAAATTTCCCGGTATCCCTGGAATTCCCGGGAAGACATGTATAACATTAAGTTTGTGTAGCTCTGTGTTCTTTAATTAACATTATATTTTCATTCATTGAATTGCCCTGGTTATGAAGCTGATTTCTGTGCTATTTATCGCTTCTTTAACCGATACATCATTTTTGTACTTTTCAGAATTGCCGGATATTGAAACGAACGCATATCAGGTTGAAGGCTCAAGTTATCTCATTTCTGCGCAGCTTTACACGTTGACTTGTGCTCTGGAGGAAGATTGTCTTTCACCCTCTGCGCGTGCACTGAGCAGAAGTTCTAACTTTGGTAAGTATGAAGAATTTTAGGTTGCTAAGTTTGTCACTGAATGGAAAATCAGTGAAAATGTCACTTGCACCGTGCATTGCATAAGTGATCATCCAGCGGAGTGCCATGGTGGATTCCCGGGAAGCCGCATTGTTTGCAATTTGTACATGTAGAAATGTGGAACCATTGACAAAGTTCAATTGGATGGTCAGTTGTCATTACTTAATAGTCATGGCAGTACTGATCATAAAAAATGGACCACCTAAATTTCCCTGAAATTCAATCGATTCTCATGCCTTCCAATAGTATCGAACAACAGCGTACCATGCATCTTTCGAAAGCTAGTATTCTCAGCTTTAAAATGAGCTATGATAGACTTGTATCTGTTGATGTATTTGTTGAGCAGTGCTCAAAGTATGAAAATCGCTCAATTTGCCAATCGCAATTTTTCTATAAGAAGACAGGTGGGTATGATTGATATTCAGGTACAGGGAGAACGAGCATTTTCTGAGCTTTCGTTTGATGTACTGGTCGACAAAATCGGTGAAGTAGGAAAAATTGGTGATATCGTGAAGTTACCACAAAATCATGACTATTTTGCCTGAGTAGCGTTTGTCAGAATTGTCAGAAACTCTTTCATGGAATCCACAAATCACAGATGTGTTAATGCGGGCTGCTCAAAGGTTGTATATCATCAGATGCCTGAAGAAATTATTAACTGTCAAAGAGCTAACTACTGTTTATCATTCATTGATTACCTCCCTCCTCTTGTATGCATCTCCCATGTATGGCAACTTGTCCAGAACATTACAGGAAAAGCTTGATCGCTTTCAATGTCGAGGTCATCGATTGATTTGTGAACCGGGCTGTACGTGTATCAATTTTCCACCAATATCTAAGATCTTGAGAAGCCGCAGTTTGGACTACCTTCTCTGCTGTGAGCGTCATTCGCTACACCCTCTTCACCATTTCGTCCCTGAACGTCTGAGAAATAGTGGTCACTTTTTGTTACCCTCTGTTAGAAGTTAGAAGACAGAATTCTTTTTTCCCGTGGTCGTGTGCTCTTTCAAATGGTATTCGAAATTAAACTGCATGGAATCAACGATCTTTCTTGAGTGTGATTTTTATTCATTTTTACTTGATGACTTAGTGAATTTTTATATTAAATTACGTGTAGTTAACTTTGTGAATATCATGCATGTGTGCACCATCTGATTATCTGTTTTTCTTGCTTACGATGTCGATGTTATTATATGATAAAGTTGTGATTTTCATTCATTCTAAATATACGTTTCTCTCTCTCTCTCTTTGTCATAGTAGTCATTACCTATACTTCCTGCTACACAATAAAATACACTGTTAAGATCATCGGATAAAAGATAACTGATCACCGGTATAAAAGTTAAGCTTATTAACATAACGAACTGTTTAGTTCTGTAGCGAGAAAAGAAATGAACTATTGAAACCAACCAAACACTTTTGCACCTAATTAACGACCTTCAGCCGTAGTGCCAACTTTTAGAATTGTTCCAAACATCTCTTGTCGCTGCTTTCTTTAAACTCTATTAAGTTTTCAATTCATGATAAATCTACAGTATGGCACAGCTTTAATAATAACCTTTTTGTCTCTCTTGAAGTATAGCAGAGAAACACTTCTGTCACTTTATCAAGTTTCTGAAATAACATTGATTTGAGTTAAATATAAGCAGCCTACAGTTATAATAAATCTAAAACTGAATATGCTGGCAAAAATAATTCTTATTCTTGTTAATTTTTTCAGAAAGAAACAAAAACCAAAACCATGATCACATCAATTGGCAATTTTGCAGGTCACTGCGATACACGTGAAAATGTACATAAATTCTAATACTTTTCAAAAATCACCGCAAAACCAAAACACCCGAGCTCGAAGTTTCTCGAATTTATGATAAGATAAATGCTAATTAGTTTTGCAGCTGCAACCAATGAATAGACACAATAAGATCATACGCTGACAATGACAAACAACGATTCAAGGAAAACAATGACGATTATCAAAAACAATTATTCGAATACTTTTAAGAAAAGAGATTTACCATTAAGACCTCGGGTTTGATTTAATCTAGGAGTTTTATCATTTATTAACAACTCTTCTACTATACGAGTTTCAAATTCACTACGTCCTGTATATTTAACAGAAAAACAATTATAGAAAAACAAGATAGCTGCTCTTATTGGAAGGTCCCCATCAAGCTCTTTAACACCGGTTCTTTTGTAACTGTGTCATGCTGACTTTCAACAGAAACAACCCTGTCAGCAATCCTCCAGATCATCAAGGACGTGTTCACCCCTGATTGAAAGCTAAAATCGGTTGAGGTAGGGACTAAATCAGAGACTTCAATCAGTCCCTTAAAAAGGAGAAAATTTTCATGGCTCCCTCTGCGACTGATAGCTGATGAATTAATGATTTCTTAAGTGGGAAGCACCGGTTAAGTCATTAGTCATAATTTTTGGCATGGGATATCTTGTTCTCATTTTCCTGCATTTGCTTTGTATCATATCCTGTCTGTGCTTTTGCATCCGGTGAAGTGTGCGAAAATGCATTTAAAGACAGCAAGTTTCAGCGAAAATTTAATCATGATGCTGTGTTTGACGACAAAATAACGATTTGGCGAATCTAAGTGTGTTTAGCTTCTTGAACAATGCTATGTACATGAACTGCACGGCCTAGAGATGGTTCCACACTTGCCATAGTAAAACCTTTCTCAATGCGTAGCGCATTAACTGATCAGCCAGACGCGTCAATGTTACCAAGGGGAAACCTGTTACCACAATAGTTGGGCTGACAGGAAGTCATCAACATGAAGTAATGATGCGCTGCGGACAGAATCCGTCGCGAGTATAAACGGGCCTTTAATCAGAGAAAACTCATTTTACCGAAAACCTCAGCATGCCTCCCACTGGATTTACTTTCTTTGATCTTGTCTCACAAGAGGACGTGCCGGATTTACGCAGATTCATAGTAGCTACAGATGAAAATGGTGAAATCGCTTATGAACCGCGATGGCTGCCGTCCTTATTCGGAGGTAAGGTGTGAGAAGGAACCATCGAAATTGCTGCCTCCCCCGGTCAATGCTGTTCACCCTGTCTGAATAGCTTAGCTTGGGAGGGCTGGAGGACCATCAGTATTGATAAACGTCATCTCTAGACCCAAGCACGTAGACAAGGCAATTTATCTCTGTGCATTTAGCATTCAACTAATACATTGTGATTCCTCAGATCACGCATGAGAATTTAACAAATGTCTTGGAAACACTTTAGAATTACAATTTTTGTGACGTGTGAGAACATTGTCTTATCGACATTACTAGACACCGACATCTTAGGTGAATATTTTTGTCATTTTGGGTTTTTTATAGGTGAAAAATTTTACAAATTTAGGTTGTTTATTTTGGTGAATCAAAAATCCATTAAAATGTCTAGATTCATTGAGAGCAATGGCATTTTTTTGTTTGTTTTCATGAATTGTGCTTTTTCGGTAAATAATTTGTAGACAAATAACGCGACAATAATCTACGTATAAGTTTAAAAAAAGCAATAGAGAAAAGAAAATGACAAGGAAGTCCTAGATTTAATCGCGATTCGGAACGATTTTATTTGAAGCTATAACAACTGCACAGATCAAACATGAGCAAATAAGTATATATGCTTCAAATTTTGTATTGACCATTCAATTGTACAATTGTGTATGTGTCAAACAGATCAAAATTACTCGTATTTCAAATCCAATAGAAAAGGCTCTATTTATAGCTTATATATAGTTAAAAAGCAATATTTATATACAGCTCTATAAACACTCTATATTTGTATACAAAAGAATTAGAAACTATGACCAGAAACATGTGGCACTGCCCAGAATCATTCATCAGTGTCTTCATTATTACGATTATGAAAGTAATTCGTTGCCACGATTTTCTCCATGTTTTTCAATGTCAGCAGATGAGTTAATCAAATCGCTAGTTTTTGTCGTAATGACAATATTTAGGTGATTTAGGTGTTTTTGCAAAATATCCGGAATTTAGGTAAAAAATTCATTTTAGGTGATTCACCTAAATTGTCGCTGTCTACACTCTAAAAAAAATCGGTGCTCCCAAAAACCAAATTTGGTTTTTCAGCTTGTCCACAGAGGGGAACCGATTTCGGTTTTCCGGAAAACCAAAAAAATTTGGTTTTGCAGACATCCAAATCAAGTTGGTTGTCCAGAAAACCAAAACATGACTGAAAAACCAAAAATGGTTTCTCAACTCAAAACGGCATACTTCATTGAAGAACCCAATTCGGTTTTTCAGGAAGTCTAAATTGGTTGCCCGTATTTCATTACTCTACCTTATTGGGAACCTAGTTTGGTTTTTCAGAAAATCTAGTTTGGTTTCCCATCTTTTCCATTATACGATTGAACCCAATTCGGTTATTCAAAAACCTAGCTTCATTGATTTTCTATCCCAGTCTAGCATACCGCGCGTACATTAAGAGTATAATTCGTCTATCAAATAATATTGATAACAGTTTTCAATAAACATTCATATAAAACATTTGCTGAATTGTATTAGCTTTCTCATGTAATCGTACATCTTTATCCGTTTTAGTTATCCCAATGGCTGATGAAAATTACGCGTACACGTATTTACTGAGACATTACACCATTCAATTTGCTTTTCAGATTTTTAAGAAATATTTAAGCTTATAGCTTTGACCTACACGTAAGGTTAGTAGTTACGCATTATGAGTGAATGCAAAAGTCATTTCTAAGCAATATCGACAGCATTATTTTTTTAACAGAATGGTAGAATACAATCATTCTCTTTGATGATAAAAAAAAACATTTAGGCAATTTACAATAGGGTGCAGCTCAAAACAAATTTAGGAAATGGGATAATTTTGCAGTTGCAGGGGACAATTTGGTTGGGCGAATGACGAAATTTTCAAGAAGGCTTAAGAGATTGTTTAGTTTTTTGGGGTAGCAAATGTCAAAAAGAAAGTAAGCGGCCACTATCAACGATACGCCGCTGGATAGGTCTGGCACATTACTGATAACCATGCCATCCACGTACAGCTTTAGCTGCTGAGGCATGGGAGGAGATCCCAGTATCGAAATAGTCGGTGTCGGGTTTGTCGGTATCTGAAAGATGTAAAAATAATGTTACGGTAAGAGTAATCTACCAGTACAGTACATGGTATTGATGTCAAATGCGGAATATTGATTTTGCACATGCACCTACTTGTATAAAAACGAAGATGTTGCTTTCATATACGAGTATATGAAAGTCGCTTGATTTTATAATAAAAGACTTCCTGATGTATTGTGTTATGATTGGGAAACGCCTGCTCTATTACTGTTTAGCGATTGTTGTATAGGAATAGTGTTGTATATTGAATTAGTTGTGTCTTTAAATGATATTCTACAAGTTCTCATTGAAAGAGGGTGTGAACATACGATTATCACCCAGTTATCTCCCGAATTAATATCGTTGATATAAGGTCCAAAAACGTATGGTCTGCACATTTATAATCGCATGTGTCAGTTTATCTTACCTTATTGAAAACGAACATGAGATCCACTGACTCATTAAATATGAGTGGAAGCATTACCAATCTGATGTTTCGTTTCATATCTGAAAAAAAATGATTCATTGTTAGTACGAGCTAGTATTCTGATAGAAAGATCTACATACACATGAGTAAACGTCAAATGGAGTCCGTGAATGAAATATCCAAGTGCTGAATTGAATAATATATATTTATCATGAACTTAAGCATATATATGCACAACCATGAACCTCAAAATAATGGTAATGATGATCTGACTTTATAAATAATTATCTCATCAAACATTGTTAGGATATAATGGTTGACATTTGATAATATTTTTGGTTGACTTTTGATAATTTTGAAATATTGAAGTTAAAAATTCATCGTGACTTGCGCGACAAAGATTTTTACGGACTCCTCTCCTACTTATCTTTAACGTCACTGTAACCTCAGAAGGCGTAGGACAACGAAGGCCAGTCAAGTTTTTAAGAATTTAATTTCCAGTCCGTAAAATCCTTCATTGAGAGAATCCTAAAAACGACTGAAATTAGTACGAGCACGAGTACGAGGAGGTTCATTTCATGAACTCACAATTGAATTATTATGAAGTATAATCCTATTTCAATTTTTCCATTATTGATAACATTAAAAAAGTAAAACACTGACCTTCAGTTTGTTCGATATCTGAGGGAATCTTGCTCATATATTCCTCAAACTGACGCTGTAAAGGTCTCTTCAGTTCAATCAATTCCACCACTTTATGCTGCATCTTCTGTAGTATCAATGAAACTTTTGCGTCGATATCTACGCCGGTTATTGACTTAGCAGCAGCGAGAAACTGTAAAAAATAATACGGGAAATATACATCCAACATCATTGAAATGATAGAACAGAGCATAACATAAAACTTAATCTTATTTTAAGATTTCTCATATACAGAATGTTTACATAACATGCACATTCATTTTGATATGTGTACATTTACTTGAGCATGAATTGTTCATCATCTGATTTAATTCTACACTTAGTCACTATCATTCTAAGAAATTTCCTAAATATACTGTCAAATTAGTCTAACTCTTTTGTATTCAAAGCAGATAATGATATAGTAATTCGAAAATTACTATTGATTTATTTCATACTTATTTACTCTAATTAAATGGTTTCTCATTAGCTCTTATTACTCTAATCCCATGATATCAAATCATTTGATTTTAAATTATCATAATACATGTCTGTACACGACATACTACACCATGTTATAACACTAACTTTATATAATCTAAATTTGAATCTAAATCTGAATTTATATTTCTAAATTCATTCCACAACAGGTGTACATCAGCTTGTCATGATTTCCTGAGATGATCCACAAAGTTTTTGGGTTCAACATACACGTATGACTCGCAGAATATATTACAAATCATTTCAAACTCATGTGCAATCAATCCTGAAGTTACTAAGCATTAGAATATGTAGTCTTATTCACTATATCTAATGATATCTAATGATACCTGACTGAAACACTATATTATTTTAATCCTATTTACTAACAATCGATGTTATCATTTACATGCATATGTTCTTTCCAATATTCATTACATGCATTCGATAATGAGCATACAGCAATTAGATATCATTGATCATTTTCATTCGAAAATCCAACATTTACGCAAAATCATTTGAACTTTCCCCCATGAACAATCATCGCATGATGTATACAAGCGCATTCACTAGTTTTGAATTAAATATTATTTGTATTGTATTAGAATATCATTAGGCATACATTAGGCCAACAAATATCAATTAATCAAAACCGAATACTGAATTGATAACGCTAGACAATCAAAATATTCTTAACAACTTCACAGGTTATCCAACCAGATCTGTTAAATAACACAAGACAGAACTTTGATAGAAATATTACTTATTATTAAATTGTATAATATTACATATATTATATATTATCATATTATATCAGATTATAAACCAATGATATATTATCAACATGGAATGCCCAATAATACCTGTGACTCTTAAATGATTATCATATTTGACTCTTCAGACTGACCGTTAAGGTACTACATGTATATCAGTTATTCAAGATATCCATCGCAAAGTACTATACTGTTTTGATCGAATTTATTTTGAAATAAATATGAGAAAGTCCAAAACCTAAGGTAACACGCTTATCAGATACATACAAGTTTACATTGATGTTATTAATGCTCCGGAACGATAACGACCGATTGACAATATATATTCAGAAAATTTCCAAACTTAACTCTTAACTTACAATCATTTGCTATCATTTGCATGATAGGCATAGTAACAATTCAACAAGAATGCGATTTAGTGCCACTATCTGCAGTACTATAGAACTTACGACCAATGTTTAGTTTTCAAAATCAGACAGATAGCAGTCACTGCTAAATTCTGAGCGTCATAGCGAGCTGATATGAGCGAAAGGCCGTTGCGTAGCTCTAGCTCAAAAAATACGCGACTCATCTTTCTGTCTTTTCATCCAACGAAAACCATTGAATGACAGTCATAAGTCCGAAAAAGCTAGGTTTAAGTCAGCTAATAATAACAGACTGCAGAACAATATCACGCTTTTTAAAAATTGATCCTGGAGACAAAGACTGAAAAGTTAGTTATGCAGAGCTATCAACTACTGTAGATGTATGTGGTCTAAAACAACTTGCAAGTGTATTATACTTAGGCCAAAATATCAATTAATTACAATTTAAATAACTATATCAAACTATAATGTCATTATAACATCGTTGATAAAGCAGGAGAAGGCAATTGGCGCAAGTTTGCCTGCTTTATCTTCATTGTTGCGAATGAAGAATCAAAACGGCAACAATCGTTTAATAAAATTTAAAAAACGAATTGGTTAGTTAATAATTGTAGTCGTTCTACAGCGTCGGCGACGGTTTCCAGTTATATACTCGCTATCATCCAACAAACGAATTTCCGAAATAATCCTGTTAACTCAGAAGTTTGTCCGTTATCAGCGATATACTAGTAAAAACAGAATGTGAACGATCAGTTCTTACTCAGATATCCAGTAGGCAAGGGAGCTTATCAAGAAACAATCATGAACAATTTTCAACAAATTTGAAGTATTTGGCATGAATGTCTGAATTCTTGAAAGACTTAACATTTTTTGGGAATAGAATGTGGAATACAGTGATAAAAATTTGAGCAATAGTAACCATCTGGCAACCCAGGGAATAATCATAAATAGATAATATGCATACGGGCTAAAAATAAATTTAGCTAAAAATGGCTTCAAGCAAAACTGCACGGATTTGTTTGATAAAATGTTTACCATTATCTCGACCTATAAAAACCGTCTTAAGTGTCTTATCATGCTGCTATACCAATTCAAATATAACTAGAATTAATTTGTTGTACGGCCATAAACCCCACGTTGATTTGGCCGGTTTCAGAGATCAGCTCATTGGTATCAAGCAAAATTGTGTGATTTACATTCTTGTGCATTTACAAACGTATGACCTTAGATCTTATATTCAACACGTAATCAACATAAAATTGATTAGAATCGTACGTTAATGAGATGATCTACCTACAAGTTTGTAAGCCACCGGTATAAATAAGGTATCTAAGAATGTAAGCATATACTGTATCTAAGTTATCATGGTCTACTTGATGGAATGTCTACTGACATGGAATGCCCAATAATACCTGTAACTCTTTAATGATTATCACATTTGACTCGCTAGACAGACCTTAATTACATGTATATCAGTTATTCAAAATATCTATTGCAAAATACTGTATTGTTTTGATCGCATCTATTTTGAAATAAATATGAGAAAGTCCAAAACTTAAGATAACACGCTCCGGAACGATAACGACTGATTTACAATATAAATTCAGAAAATTTCCAAACTTAACTCTTAACTTTCAAAATTTCAAAAATTGCTAACATATAGCAACATCTAATTTATTATTCTGATGATAGAATCATTCCGTAAATCTAGGCTAATCTTTGGTAACTCTTCACAAGAATTCAGTGAATCTCAAAATGATGCACCACTGATAACAAGCAATTTGATTAAATTGTTAATTTTGATATGATGAAATTTTCTATGTAAAAGTATTGAAATAATAAAGTATACTCTTCTGTAAAATAATTTTATGTCTGTACGACGATAAGAAGATAGAAACACTGTAATAATCCGCAAATGTACACGACAACACTTTCAGCGGAGACCAGCTGTGAATGAAATAAAAGTGAAAATGAAACTTACCTCTCGTACGGCATGGGGAATACGACGTCATTTCATTGTAGATCCTGGAACAATCTTCACTGATAGAAACTAGTGATTGAGTTGCAACGTATTTAGAACTTTGTAAGTAATTGAAATAGTTTGTACATTTTTTGATGTAAAAACTAATTTCAATTGTTGTTTTCTTCAAATTCAAAACGGATGACGTCATTCCTCCCCAACTGAACTGGGAAATATTTCCCTCAAAGTTCAAGGGTCAGGGAAGAAGAAGTTCAGCAGGCCACATGTGTTTCTCAATGCGAGCGGCGAGTGATGTTATTTCCCAGTCTGAATATATGCCATGATGTTTCCGCACAGCATGTTGTCCACATGATTCATTCATGATTCTTATCCAAGGATGTGTGGAGTTCAATCAGTGCTTATAATCGCTGTTACTCTCGCCGAACTTAGTATTTCACCTGTGCGGTGCCATTAGATGATGTAATGTTCTTTTCTTTCCTCGAGTTCTTATCTCATTCTCATCCGTTTCTTACTCCTGTGGGTTTCCAACTTGTTTAATTTATAGAATGAAATAATATGAAGTAGCAAGTACTAACACTAGACAGTGTCCAACAGCTTCTGATGCTGTCTGTTATTATTATTGTCTATTATTGCCGTATTTTCCACACAGAAGCCCACGGACTTTTACTTGGCACTACCTAAATCACAATTTAAGTTATTAATTTAATACAATTTTATTTCATCAATTAATGTATGCAATTGAAATACAATTTGCCCAATTAGGCTAACCCCAATTATCTACATAGTATACAAACTTGTGTATCGTTGGTTAAAATTCTATTTGAGGAAAATTAAGCTAATTAATATCCTACAACAAAACGTGAACCAGTCATGAAATCTATTGAAATTTAATGTAAAATCTTAATTATAGAACAATAAATGAGCAAGTCATTCGATACACTAGATCATTGAGATGTTTCAGAAAATGATAATCAACACATAATTTAGTGACAATAATATAATAAGACACTGATCATTTTTCAGATCAGTGCGGTTTGAAATTAGTAAAATCACTCTTGCTGCATTCTAGCTTTTATGGGAAGAATTGTCCAAGAAAACCAATTGACTTCCTTAAAAACCAATTTGGTTTTGTAGAAAACCAATTGACTTTCCCAAAAACCAATTTGGTTTTCCAGAAATCCACCTGGTTTTCTGGAAAACCAATTGAAAACCAATTTTTTTTAGAGTGTAGACATTACCAATGGTCGTGATAATTTCCCCTTACGCCAGTTTATGATTCTAGATCAGAGGAAATTACATGAAACACTATTGATTATGAAATTTCAATTTACGTCGCTGTCTCGAATCGACTACAACTGCTAAGCAAAAACACAGAGCGCTCTCGAATGAGGCGAACGAGTAGCATTAAGAATTTTCAATATGCCGGTGAGTGGAATTCGTCATTATAATTTTGAACTTTGACTGTGGGGTGACCGATTGTGTGTCATCCGACGAAGCTCAAAGCTTAAAATTGTTTATGAAAAATCATGCATGGCGGACAATATGCATGTACTCGTGTGCATTGTTCTTCCTTGCTGTCTTAAAATCGATGAACTCATTATACAATTGGTGGCCTGGTCACTCAGTTTTTCTCTTTGTCCCTTTGACTCGGTTCAACCGTTGATAAGCGTATAAGATTGGTTGATAAATTTAGAGACTAGAGAGTATACTAATATCCCGCTACACATGAAGGACGTTTTCAAAGAAAATGTTGTATATCGGGCCGAAGCGCTGATGGGAAATTAGGAGATGTGCTCTTCACCTAATGATTTCAGTGATCAACTTCGTCTGTTTTCTTTTGAAAACCGTGAATTTCTTTATTGTAATCAAATAATGATACTTGACGGCTGAGATGTCATGTTTTTAATTCAATTTTCAGCAGCATGATTTCATGATTCACAAGGCGTCATTTCTTGAATCTGAATAGTAATGTAGACCCATTTACATCTATTAAAGTTAATTATGATCAATTTCTTTAATTGTGATGTTTTGCTCTTTCTGTGATAGGTAAAGTTTGTGATATGATCACGTTCAAGAAAATAATCTTATTATAGTAAGGCTGAGCTTTAAGGTAATGGCAACCCATCGAATTGGTAATTTAACGAACTATATTACCTCTCCAAGGTTGTCATGACATGGAGGATTTGTAAATTACTTTTCTTTCTTCTGTATTGCTGTCATTATCAGTCAAATTCGTGTGCATTTTTCCAGAAGTGCAAAAATTTACATATCTCACATGTGGCAGTGGGTCTCAACTCAAGTTCATTTAATGAAATCTAAACTGTATACACATTGGGGATTTAATAAATGCTGAGTTGCTACTCTACCTAATATATTTTGAATGTAATTGGAAAGATCCAATATTGAAAGATGGCTCAATACAAATCATCTTTCAATATTGGCTCTTTCCAATTACATTCAAAGCATGAAAAAAAGCCAATACAATATATTCAAAACTACCTAATATATTTGCTCTATGGAACAAACAAAATTAATTGTTTCAGACAGCTCTGGCTAACAAAGCCCTTGCATTAGACCCAGCAAGAGAGATGCCAAGCTAATCTCTGCAAATGGCAATGTGGCGTGCATTTAATTGAAAGGTTTTTTATTGTCATCCTTTGAAGTGCCACTATCGTTTCATCTCTCCACTCACCGTACGCTGTCACAGCTTAACGTTTGAATGAAAATCGTTGTTTCAAATGTTAAATGACAGAGCAACTTATAATAATTAACATAAAGCAGCATTTCTATTGATGAAAGTAATTATCAAAAACCTTGCTGCTAAATTATTAGTTTGCCTAATTTTTCGCCGGCATTATGGCATGTTCAGAGATAAACGATTGAATTTGAACAGTGAATCGAGCAGTTAACATAATTCGAACACTAAATTTTTAGCAGCCTTAAGACACTGCGCTTCATGCAACAAGGACTCATTGGTGCAACTGAAAATGGTCAAAACTGACTAATTATACCTTGATCGGTGGAATAATCTGAAAGACCGCACAATCGGCCACTCTGCATTTATTTATCCCTGCTTTGCCCGACGACAGATAATCGCAAAAGATTGCACCGAGCCAATTCGACGGGGCATTGAAAGACTATCAATACTATGTGCTTCTCTGCCAAATGATTCATAGCTTTATTATACAAAACGCCGCAAGTCATGAGAAATAAAATTGAGTTTTATTTGTTATTGACGTATTAGCGAGGCGATGATTACATAGAAACAGGCATGACAGGGAAACGTGCTTTACGCATAAGTGGGGTTGCGTCACGGACTCACTTGCAATTTCTCTGTGGACTACATTTGGCTGAGTAATAATGTACTATGATATATTATAATTTTATCGTGAGCACATTGATGATCGATTGTCAGTAATTTTGATATCTTGAATCGCAGTCATTTTGAATTAGATGAAATCATGATAAATGGCAAATGAAGTTACTACGTTATATTTCACACTAGTGGAAAAGGGCAAATAGAATTGTTCTCGATTTGCATTCAGTTGGTAGTAATTCATTCAGGTTCAGATTCATCGCAGGTGTAGAAATTGAAAGAGTTGAATCTCTAGGCTGGATTTCATTAAGGTGAGTGCGCAATGATAATGCTTTTCACTGGAACAAGCAAAATGACATGATAGATTTACTTCCAACGGTTCATATATTGTGAACACAGTTTAATGAACTGAACAGATCACAGACAGCTGACAATACAAAGCTGAAATTGTTCTTATTTGAGCAGATCAATGAATATTAGCTTTGTCCTACAAAAAGGAGAAGCTCAGTTCAATAGCCGTTGAGATTTCATAAATCCTCGATGTGAATTTCCAAAAAATGTCTCTACAGAACTGCCAATCTTTCGTCATTTGGCTGAAATCGGAAGTTCTGTAATGTTGACAAGACACATTGGCAGGCTTAAAAGTCAGTTAATCAGAGCACTATTAGTTGGAAATATCGTGATGGAAATCATACGATTTCGATGATACGATGATACGACAAATCATACGAAGGGATACATTCCACCTGTGTTCTTGGGTCGATCACAGAAATGCGACTTTTTGTATTATTTTAATTAGTGACTAGAATGAATAATAGAAGTTTGTTGTTGATGATTTCAGCCGATCATTCAGGTGCCGATCTAGGTCAATGTTGAATCCAAGATCTTGAATCCAATTGCTGAAACATGCAACGGTTCCTAGATTCTTTCCGGAAGGCGATTTATTGTAAGCTACTTGATCAAAATGATTTTACATATAAAGAGCAATGAAGCGTTAACGTTTATAAATTGCGCTGATCAGCTGACGATACGTGACCATTTTCGGTCACTGGAAACCGCCATCATGTCACTGGGTACCGTTGTCATGACAACACATGTCCAGGCATACTATTGCTTTCATTGTCCATAGCCGTTCTAGTCCCTGATATCACAGTGTCGGATTTCTATGGAGTCAACAACGCACACAAAAACTTGCAAGGATCTCATAAGTACGCTTTCACACGCCCAAACTGGAAAGCAGGCGCGTAGAGTAAGAAGACCACATACAAAATTGCACATGCACCATTGTACAAGCAGCATTCATTGTACACGGTACATGTGTTAATACTTTAACTGGGTCTGTCTCTTTCCCTTAAACATTAAGTTTTTTTTGCTCAAATTTAATTTCAATCCAAACTTCATTGCACAAAGTTTTATTGAACACTCATTCTTAACAAAGACTCAAAAAATCTCCAAAAAATATAAAATAAAAAGCAAAATCTCTGAAAGGTGCATATGATTTCACTAAATCTGCAATGTGTTATAAAATGTATAACATAGTATATACGTATAATATGTATAGCTTAACGAAGATTGTGCTTGTACACGTGGATAAACAAGGTAGAGTGACTGATATTCAAGTGACCTGACACCTTCTTTCCAGAAAATCATTCCCCAATAGGTTTCAAAACCCTATGGGAATAATCCAACGGATGACGGGAGCTTGGCAAGGCCGCTCATTTCAAGGAAACGGACCATTTGTCACTGTCTGCGTTCGCGTTATGGAGGTGTCCGCTGACTGAAGGGTTTCTTGAATGATAATTCAGTCCGTGACTGAAAATATTGTCCGTAAATGGCAGTACTGAAGGGTCCACACATTCCAGGTTTTACTGTATACTGGTCCCCTGTATTCAGTCGAAAGGGCAGCCTTCCACACAAGCGCTGACAGATATGTTCATGAGCTTAAACGCTCTTCTAAATTTGGCACGTATAAACGTAAGGAATATTTTTCGTGCTCATTTTCTACCCGGGCAAACACATACACACGAATCACACGAAGCGAAAGCATCCCTCATCATAACATGGAAATAATGCGGTCAGGTCAAACAATGCAACCAATAAAACACTAATTATGGATTATCTCGTGCTATACAATAAATAAATCAAAAAATTAATTAAGAACGTAAAATTAATTAAGACGAAGAGACGACATGTCTAATTCTGTGTGTATAGCAGTAAAGCACGTTTAGTCAGCACAATCGATGCGATTCCTAAATCTATCGGCATCTAAATCTAGGACTCCACTTAAACACACTTCTTGAGCAGCCACTTCAACACTAAACACGCCAAATTATGCGAGGTTTCAGTGACTGTTAACAACCGGATCACACAGCAAAGACACAGAGACGATCTCAAGTTCTACAAAGAAGTTTGTGACCGCACTTTCGTGCGCCTGCCATATTTTTTTTGATGATCGGAGGGACCAACATTTTCGAGAAATCTTTGGCCCAATGATCTGAATTCTTCAAATCTAAAAGAATCGTTGCGGTCTGAGCATTTGAAGGAATGCACAGCAATCCTCAAGTGACGTACGGCTATCTTTCATATCTCTGTAAGGCATTAAATTTTCTTTTTGCCTTTTTTGTAAATTCCAGCATGTACCACCGTTTTGAATCAGTTTGCACTTCTAGCAAGGTAAAAAAAGTAGATTGATTTTATTGTCTTGATCTCTTAAAGATTACTTAATTTAGTCAACACAACCAAGCTGTTATTTTACAGCATCAATTCGACCGTTGGACGCATTAGTAAAAGCCTCGAAAACTCTCGGGTGTTGATTTTCAATAAACATTCCTTGGCGACAAGGTGTATTACTAATATGAATTAAATAAATAAACTTTCATAACTTCAGCTGTCGCACACAGCGTCGCTTTTCGTTGTGCCTCGACGTTGCTTGAGCATGTAGAAAATCCCTTTCACCTACCCAAATTCTTGGAGAAATTGATAATTCTCATTTGGTTTCAATTGACTTGACAAAGTTGCAATTTTGAATAACGCGATTGTGAAATAGCGTTCAAAGTCAAAGAATAGTTTCCTATGCTGAACCCGAATGTACTTGCACTGTGTTCTATATCATAGTCAGATTCATTCAAGAGAATTTTCCGATATTTATATAACAAAAAAAGTTAAATGAAAATGTGATGTCCTGAATTATTATTTCATGAATAAACAGATTCTAATGCATGTTTACGGTATAACTAATAGGGAAATATGGAAGATATATCAATAGGACAAATATGTCCGATAATTTGTTTGAATTATTGCCTTAGCTCAAGTCAAGAAATAAGAAAAGTATCATCCCAATGAAAATAATTTTTATGCGTCATCTGCGGCATTTCAATAATAATGTTACCAAATTTTGTCATTCTTTCAGAGGATCGGTATTATAGTCAACGTATTCTCCTGAGGTTTACATCCATCATCAAAAATGTTGGAACAGCGCCGTTTCTTCCGTTGCTCGAGAAACATCAATGGCGGTACCATGCCTGTCATCAGTGAGTACATCGCTATTTGACAAAATCCATTCTTCCATTCAAATATCAAAATATCCGATCCATTTACATCTTTTAGGCGGGATTCGAAGACAGGTTACCATTAAACGAGTCGACTTGCAAATGACACGCTAATTTATAAACACATGAATAGACAAGCGCCCTCTTCCTGTGTCATTCCTAGCTTTTGGTCGAATAAAATGAAATTCACAATCAGATGTCAATAGTCGTATTGCCAAATATTAGATTCGACGGGATATGAATACGTAATTGGTAAAGCTCGGATTTCTAGTTCATTCGAATAGTCTAAATGTTTATTCATTTATTTGATAAAAATTTCCATAATATTTGAGAGAAGGTTTTGGAAAGTTTTGAGTCCGGATGCTTCTGGAAATTTAATTACTAAAACTATTTGAATTTTGGTGAAACTATTTATTAAACTCATTGCCATTAGCAGTGACAAATTCTGATTGTCCAGTCACATAAACCGTCATTTTAATATCATTTTTGTTAAGCAGCTATCTAGTTGAAAATTTCTTTTATCTACTATTTTCTCTTCGAAGTCGAGTAAACATCATAAGTATACTTATGATGTTTGTCAAGGCACTCAATGGATGCTAGAAGTCTATAGTCGTTGGAAATGTACCGCAAACACGACACGTTTTCCAGCAGAAACACGACTACCACTGCACTCCTTCAACACGACACGAACAAAGCGAATTTCAAACATACAAACGATCTCCATTCAACACGAACGTCCGGTATGAAATGCCGAGTCGAACAAGCTCTTTCACAGGGTGCTTCTCTAGCCGATCGTTTCGTGCAAGTGCTACAGCCGAATGCTTTATATTTATTCTGCATAATCGTGGAAAAAAATGGATTCCAAACAGCTTATCTTTAGTTAGAACAGGTCAAGGTTATTATCTCACACTAAAAATTCCCAGTGAATATTTTTCAACGCAAGAATAGAATATGATTAATTGTATGAATACGAACACGACACGAATGGCACGGCCGAACATGTTCAGGTTAGCATCATGCTCGTGTTGTGTTTGTGTCACGAACATAGAAGTCAAATGGATGCTCTATGGAGGCTACAAAGGGTCAAAAAATGTTGTACTCAGTGATATATTTGGTCTTATGCCATCCAAGCACTAAGTTGAAGAATGGTTTCTTCGCATCATTGACAATGGGAAAGAACAAAAGGAGATGTATCATAGCTATTTATTTCACGATACATTTCTGCACTATTTTTGATATCGGAATGATAATCAGCAACGTGCCGGTGATCAAAATGCACACCATTTTCTTGGCATGTCGCTCAGCAAAAGTGACGTAGTGAAGACGTATAAGCATGTCTATTTTTTTCTAGTATGAAATCGTTCGAACTGGACGCCTAAACGCCACAGAAATCAGCAGCACATTTTGTTGTATCTCACTGAACAAGGCATTAATCTCCATAAAATTCAATTTACGCTTCGTTGAATAGGGAATTGTATGTATAATTTCATTTCCTAATCGACTGATTCATCACGGCTTTTTTGTGGGAGAGATGTACCAGTATTTAATGTCAATGAATGGAGTCAGTCAATCAAGACAATACATGCTAAAGTGAGTGAGGAGTCATGCTACTCAGCAGCTTTGTAGTAGT
The DNA here is from genome assembly GCA_907163375.1 of Prostheceraeus crozeri. Classification (NCBI taxonomy): domain Eukaryota; kingdom Metazoa; phylum Platyhelminthes; order Polycladida; family Euryleptidae; genus Prostheceraeus; species Prostheceraeus crozeri. The sequence goes on from CAJQUW010008680.1 coordinate 247,144, forward strand.
TACACATAAGTAACTACAGTACTTATAGTAACTAGTAGTTAACTAGTAACATAGTTAACTACAGTACATAAGTAACTAAGCAGTAGTTATCATAGATATATGCTGGTAGTTGCACAAACATGATAGTCATTTTATTTGCTATATGAAATACCTTGCTATATATATATACTCGTATATATATAGTAAAATGCAAATGACTAAATTTATATACAGTATAAAAAAGATAGAATGACCACTAGATCTCAAATAAATATAGTATATTCTGCCGATCGATTTCTGCCTAGTATCTTGGCTTTTCAAGGCAAACTGAATACAAATAATGTAGATATACAACGAAATTACTTAAAAATCAAACATCATTTAATGATGGTTTTAACAGAGAAATGAACATAGCTTCCTTCAAAATCCTATCCAGCCGAGTGGCGGTAGGAGGAAGCTGGTAGAAAGGAGCCGCGAGAAATCCATGGCCGCACATAGCAATGTGTTTGCTCACATTTAATATAGCATAATGTTGATTACTTATGTGCTGTCTATGGACAGTAATACGAGTTCTAAGTAAGTCACCCGATTGTCCGATGTAGTATTTGCGGCAGCCAACGCACTCTAACTTATAAATGATGTTAGAGGAGAGACATGTAAGATTTCTATTCACTGTAAAAGATTTCATCGTAGGAGAATCAGGAAACTTAATGGTTCTACCCGTAATGTGATTTCCTTATACACTAACATCCCTCATAATCTCGGGTACCGTGCTATTGAATATTGGATTGAAAAGGAAAGAGAAAACATCGACAGAAAATTTGATAAAGCATTTATTCTACGTGGCTTAAGACTTATACTAGAAAGAAATTTCTTTTCCTTCGAAGATGAAACATATCTGCAGATAAGTGGTACCGCCATGGGGACAAAAGTGGCGCCCACCTACGCTTCTTTGGTAATGGGTCATTTAGAAGACGCCATGTACATGAAAATCAAGGAAGTATTTACTAGTGATGCCCACACTATTGAAAACTTGTGGATACGCTACCTGGACGACTGTTGGGTAACATGGAATAAGAAATATGGTAGCTATGAGGCATTTTTTGTTATTCTTGATAACCTCCATCCTTCTATCAATTTCACAAAGGAGACAAATTCTTCAGAACTGAACTTTCTGGATGTTAAAGTATATGTAGAGCCAGCTTCAAGACAAATTCAAACTGACATTTACAGAAAGCAAACGGACAGCATGAATTTTGTTCCATATTACTCGGCCCATCCCCGACACATCGTGAAAAACATTCCATATAGATTAGCTATGCGCATCAGACGTATTGTTTCTGAAATGAATAACCGGAAAATCCGATATTCTGAGTTGAGAAGTCGCTTAGTAAAGTTAAAATACCCTTGGAGTTTGGTGAACGACGCCATTAACAGAGCTGAAAATGAAAGTCCTGCAATTCAAGAGATCAAGTCATCTGAAAATTTTATCTCCTTCATTCTCAAGTACAACAGGAACAATCCGAATGTATATGGGGAAGTTATCCAACCAATTACAAATACCTTACCTTTGCTGAGTTCTTTCCATAATTGCAAATTCCGTGCTACTTACCGACAACCCAAATCTCTGTTATCCATTCTATCCAAAAATAACCGCAGGTCTATTACGGGCATACAACGTTGTAATGAGAAGCGCTGTAAATGTTGCGATATACTCATTACGGGTAGAACCATTAAGTTTCCTGATTCTCCTACGATGAAATCTTTTACAGTGAATAGAAATCTTACATGTCTCTCCTCTAACATCATTTATAAGTTAGAGTGCGTTGGCTGCCGCAAATACTACATCGGACAATCGGGTGACTTACTTAGAACTCGTATTACTGTCCATAGACAGCACATAAATAATCAACATTATGCTATATTAAATGTGAGCAAACTCATTGCTATGTGCGGCCATGGATTTCTCGCGGCTCCTTTCTACCAGCTTCCTCCTACCGCCACTCGGCTGGATAGGATTTTGAAGGAAGCTATGTTCATTTCTCTGTTAAAACCATCATTAAATGATGTTTGATTTTTAAGTAATTTCGTTGTATATCTACATTATTTGTATTCAGTTTGCCTTGAAAAGCCAAGATACTAGGCAGAAATCGATCGGCAGAATATACTATAGTTATTTGAGATCTAGTGGTCATTCTATCTTTTTTATACTGTATATATATATATATATATATATATATATATATATATATATCTATATATATATATATATAGGGTGGGGCAGGAACGTAGCATTCTTATATATATAAATATATACTTATATATATATATATACTATATATATATATAAGAAAATCCAATACAACTCAGGAAAAACAAAAGGATCTTGATTCCCGACCAGTTTCACCTCATTTCATGAGGCTAGTTATGGGAATGAAATGTATTTCAAAATTATCGAAATTAGGCATAGATACATAAAATCAACTTCTATTCAGCTTGGGCTGAAGCATAGAAATAAACAATTTTTATGTTCCCGATCAATCCTTGTGGATGTCGGGGACATTTTGAAAATGGGTGCGGCCTCAAATTTATTACATGGTGAAGTGATATTCGCAGCGCACCTAGATATGTGGCGACTTACATCCAACAACATGTTGAAGAACGACATTGTGATTTCATAGTTTGACAAAGGTAATGAATGGTATTCTGATTGATGACAAGGATACTTATTTGAGGAAGATGGAAACAATCCTGTCTGACTCCACTAAGTTCAAACCTTACGTTCTTGACAAACGCTGCAAGAAAAATCCTTTCATTTTTGAAGAGGATAAATTCAGCAGGAAATTGGTTGAATTTCAAAAGAAAAAATACATCAACAAAAATGTATTTTCCAAAATCAAGTCCTCTGGATCTCAGCCAGCGCGTCTTTTCGGTTTACCTAAAGTTCATAAAAGTAAAGTTGATCCGCACTATCGGCCGATCCTAAACATGAAAGATTCCTACAAAAGTAATTTGTCAGAGTATCTTTGTCATCTGCTGAAACCATACCTACCGAAAACTTTAGTTGTGAAAGACACGTTTGAATTCGCTGAGGAGATTAAGAAATTTGATCTTACTCAACATGAAACTGTAGAAATGTGCAGTTTTGATGTTTCTAATTTGTTTGGAAACGTTCCTGTTTCGAAAACAATTGATCACATCTTGACTTTAATTGATTTTAATAACTTTGATCTTTCGAGAACAGCTTTGAAAGAGTTGTTGAGTTTAGTTTGCACTAATATATTATTTTCTTTTAATGACACTCTCTATACGCAGTTTGACGGCATGGCTATGGGCTCAAAGTTAGGTCCTACGATGGCCGCTTTTGCCATGGACAGTATAGAGCGTCAATTTAAAAAATTTTCCGGCAACACTCCTTTGTTTTATAAAAGGTAAGTTGATAACTGCTTTTGCATTTTTCGCAACAAAAAAGAAATAGATTCGTTACTCGAATTTATCAATACCTTGAATAATAGCATTCAATTTACTGTTGATCATCAGGTTGAAGATTCTTTGCGGTTTTTAGACACTAAAATTACTGTTGATCGCAAAAAGATTTTTTTTTTTGCTTTCAAAGATACCAACACAGGAATGTATATTCCGTCGTCTACGATAAAGTTGCGGTATTCCGCTCTTTATTTTATCGTGCCATTCGCATTTGTTCGCATGATTTTCTCTATAAAGAAGTCATTGATGAAATTCTAAAGTTCAGTCGCTTGAATGGATATTCCGACGACTTAATGCTGAAAATCAAAGATGAGGTCGAATAGAAATTACACAATAGACACACCGAGCAGAAATGTGAAATGAACTTCATCAATTGGAATGTACCATTTATTAGCAAGGGTGTCGAAGAGCTTAAGAAACGCATTTATGCTGCCAATAAGTCGTTGCCTAAAAAACTTGAAAATCAGATTGATTTTCAAAACTCTGAAAACCCTAGATTTTTGTCATAATGCTGATACTATCTCGAGTGAGCTCAAATCTGATATTGTGTACTTGTACAGTTGTGATCGCTGCCAAATGCGATACGTTGGCGTTGCAACTCGCCATTTAGCCACTCGAATTAACGAGCATATTTCTGGCAAACCGACTCCGACGGAGATATCTATGCACATTCATCATCCGTCACTTGAGAATTTCAGAATTGTAGGTAGAACGAAATTTCCTAAAATCCTAGAGACAATAATGATCAAAAAGCAACTTCGACACTCTTGCTAACGAGAGGGGTGGATCTCACCCAATGCTATTGCGTCTGTGAATAAAGTTTGTATATAGACCACCATGTCTTACCTGATTTTACCATTTTGTAACCGCTGATGATGGTATGAGTTTTTACCGAAACATGTCCGGAATAAAGAAAGCTGATTGAAGATGGTTTTTCAATATATACAGTCAGCCTTCGATAGTTCGACAGACTCCGTGCTCAAACATAATATCGGATTATCGAGGGTGTCGGATTATTGAATGTCGGACTATCGAGGGCTGACTGTATAGACATTGCTACCATCCGCAGTATATTGGAATTTGACTGTGCTGTCTTTGTCGGTGTAAGCAAGAACTCTGAGAAATTGGAAGAAGTTCACTTTGGTGCACATCGAATCATTTGTGGCCCCATTTGTGACTGCACTTAATCTTCTTCCATCGCTTGAACGTCGCCACAGTTCAGCGGTTGCTTTTCCACAAAATATCCCACAACGGCCATTTTTGCTCTATGAAATTGTACAGAAAATGTTTCCTCGTTCGTGCAGATATGATACAGCACCATTAGCCCACACTCTCACCCGAAAGTCTTCCTTTTCCCAACATATATCAACATTCTGAACTAAATGTAATTTTGCTCTCTTTCCCATTTTTCACCTTTTTATCGACCCCCCGAACATGGCGATACTGTATCTGTCTATGTAATTTAAGATGATGATTCCTATTTCAAGAAAATATACGTTTACTACTGTTCGAATTTTGGCACAGTATTGGTTTGATACTGCTGCTCGAATTTTGGCGCAGTATTGGCTTGATATATTTCCCCAAATTGTGGTGCAATATTGGTTTTATTCTGCTCCTTGGATTTGATCGTTCTCTTGGGTTTGAACAGGGCAGAGGTGTGCGACATGCGTCGACCTGGTCGTCACTTTTTGCTATTCATTTGAGGCTCCACTTCATGCCTCTCCATTTATAATTTTACTGACCTTTAAACAACAGATAGCGCACTTTATTACTTTTAGTAAAATATTTTCATTGCAAGATCGTAAGATTGTAAGATTGATGAACTCATTAAGCATGGAAGTATTTCGTTACTCAAAACTATAATATATCGAAACTCGTTCTTGGACACTAGCATACATTGAATCACATTGAATACATTGAATTAACAATACATTGAAAGCATACAAGCTTTCAATTTTGCATATTTCATCAATATGATTAGAAATATAATGAGATGTGTTCTGCCGTCAATCAATTGTCTGTTGTGAAAGAGAAAACTAAGCTATTTTCATGATTTGAAGATTATGAAGTTTTATCTTTGATTGATAGTCTGAAAGAGGAAGCAGACTAATGTAAAAGCTCGTCTCATTTTCCGAGAGTTGTCAGCATGTGTGCTCATCCTATCAAAACTGACAGTTTGATGTTCCAAATCCTTTTAGAACTACTTTTAGAATCCTTTTAGAAGTACTTTTATTAAAGAGATAGTTTTGAAATCCTTTTCCGTTGTAGTCCTGAGATGAGCGGTCATGAGAAGACTCTTCGCCGACTATCGACTGGTTGACTGCCATTTATAAGTGTTGGATGGTTTTCTTACGGGTGTTAAATGCCAGAGTTAAAAACCGGTAAAAAACCGTCCTGCTAATAACTGCAAAATGAGAAAAGCTGACAAAATCTGGGAAAACTGCTGATTGTGATTTTGTGGCAACTAGAATAAAATCTTGCACATATGCGAGTATCTGCATATCGTCATCTACATTCGATGCATTTGTAAAACGGGTGCAATCTCAGCATTTAGGCTATTAGTAGAATCTTCAGTCTACCGATTTTCCTTGCATCTGAACTACATGAAAACGCTTTGAAATTCTCACTACTTGATTCACTCATTACGAAACGCATAACATAAGATGAAACATATTCAGGTAGGCCTATAGTATTTAGCAATTGAAGAGAAATTTCATCAATTTTCATCAATGTTTAAGAAATAAAACAATTGCACTAGCCTATTGCTTATATGATACCTTAAAGCGCATTGAAGAAATTCTTTATTTTTATGTATTTTTTCACTTATTAACTATGTCAATTTTCATCACAACTACCGTATATCCTAACAGAACCTGTATATCCTAATAGAACCCGAGTTTATGAGTAATAATTTAATAGAAACCGGGGTCTCTGAAGGAACCCGGGTCAGACTAAGAAGCATCATGTGGACCCTATAGCCCATTCATAAACATACCGTTACTGCTGGACAATTGTTCATGTACCTAACGTATACCTGATAGGTATTCATATATTGATTGTTTCATAAAAAATGGATCACCCTTAAACATTGCCTTAACTTCAACTTTGTCTAACTCCGCCAAACTTGAACGAATTTCTCTGAAATTTGGAAGATATGTCAGTTGTGCTTACTAATATCATTGTTGGAAATTTCAAGATGAATATTGAGTTGTTTTCCTGTTATAGATAAAAAAGTAGTAGATAATTTGATCTTCATTTAGCAATGTTACACAAAATCATACCTCACTCTTATAAAATTACATTTGTTTCCTTTGTTATGTTATATGTTGTTCTACAAGCCAAAAGCTATCAAGCAAAACAAAAATAAAGAAAATTGGTCAATCAGAGCCAGTATAGCACCATTATTCATCAACAACAATGTAACTGCTACATGTGATTAACTGGACTTCATGTTCCATAGCTTCCTGACTTCGTTGCGGTGGTGTTGGCAGCACTCCTGATTGCAAATCTATCTCTTACCGGTTGAAAACAATACAATGCACAAATGAACAATAACGAGATCGCATTCACAAAAGGCAAAGTGTCAGCCTTGCTAGAACTAGGGTTTTCTTTTCGAGCTACAAGCAGGCGACTAAATGTCCCTTACACAAATGTGCATCGATGGCATAATGATGATTTTCGACTCTGTCGTAAAGAGGGCTCTGGCCGTCCACGCAAAACATCCAAACGTAGAGACCGCCTAATTTTGAGATTTGTTAAAGTTGATCCAAGTCTCTCGTTAACTGAGATGGCTGCACTAGTCTCGTCTATTTCTAAGTCCACTATTCGTAGAAGACTTATTGAGTCGAATTTCAAGAGCTGTAAGAGGCCCTCTCAGATCGAATTATACAAAAAGACATCTCAGATGGGCAATGAGTCATTGTCACTAGCGAAATCAATGGGATCGGGTTGTCTGGTCTGATGAGGCATACGATATGATGATTGATGCGATATCATCGAATCAATGCCTAGACGAATTGGTGATGTCATTGACAATAAGGGTAGGGCCACAAAATATTAGCTTCTTAAGAACCGTTACTGTATCATAGCTTATCAGATTATATAAGGACATTTAAATATATTAGGGACATGAAATAACATGAAAAATGCTTTCTGTATCATACTTATGTTTTATTTAATCAAATTTTAGGATGATCCACTTTTTATGAAACGGACTGTACAAGACATGACGATTTCACAATTAGTTGGTTAATAGTGACACAGTGAATTTTACATGTAGTTTCCGTTTTTAATAATGTACCGGTGCGTACCGGCATACTCGTACGCACCCAGGTATCACACATAGGTTTCCCTTTTTCGCAATTCCTTGTAGAGAGTGGGTTTCTATGACTTACGTATAATACGGACATCAGAAACAGAAATAAAACAGAATACGAACTTTCGTGTTGAATAATGATGTTCCAGCAAGTATTCTGCAAGAATACATAGGCTACTTAAGATATCAGGCGTATGTAAGAAAGATGTAAACTGCGGCATACTGTGCCAGTAGTATAGCGAGAACCGTCATATAATAGGCCGGTATTTTTATGTAGGTTCACCGACTGCTATGGTTGATATCGTGTTTTTACCGATGAATTTTTAGTGTAATCAAATAGAACCCGGGCCTCTAGCAAAACCCGGGTAAGAGCAACATGAATTAATAGAACCCCCCCCCGGGTTCTATTAGAAGATACACGGTAATTCAAACCCGACCAGCTTGATTCTTACAAAACATTCATTCTAATATCATTCAATATATTATTCGGCAGTGAGTGATTAGTTTCATCAAGTACGTGCATCAGTCACGTAGAGCTGATGAAATCAAATGCATGAAAAGTCAATCCTTGACAGCAGTAGACGAAAGCAGGATTTAAGCCACTGTTAGATGTGATGTCCCAGTTCGATGATACAGCAATCAGTTAAGAGATACTATTTCCGCATCATGTGAATATCCATTTGTTTACAATGAAGATTGATGACAAGTTTCCCAGGTACACCAATAATTCCATTATTCCCATTTTCCCGGTTTTTGCCATTTTTATCCGATATTTACCCGTTTTCCGACCTGTCCTGGTAAAAACCAGCTTTTTTCATAAATTGCTGATCCTGATTTATAACCCAACTGGTCGTATTTCATGACGCAAATTGTTTCCTTTTTTGTAATTCTCTTTCGGGATAATCACATAGTGCGACTGTGAGCAATTGCGGATACATAGTGCCTCGTATGAACCATTGTGGACCCGAAATATTCTCAGTTTCATCAACTATAGGCTTATCATTTCATAGCATGCATGTTGGCAGCGATAGCAACACGGCGACGGGCCGGGATGCCTTGCACAGAGATAGATTATTTGCGTGCAGGTTAGTCCAGAACGGACAAACTCCTATCCCAGTTATTGCTTGCAATGGTAGCAAGCAGTAGAAATTTTTGGCTGCATTTACACGTGCAACTTGATTGTTGACACTTTTCGATCCATGATGAGTCAGAAAACAATGGACAAACAATCGAGGTAAAAGGACATCTTCAATAATCGTGCTTCGTGCGTCAACAGACAATAGCAGTCAAGCGAATGGTGATAAAGAGAAATGCATTGATTCATCAGCCTATCATCCTCTGAGTGTCAGTAAAAAGTGGCGATAAAGTTGAACAAGGCGGAACTTCATCTGTCACTTTCTACTGACACTCAGAGGATGATAAGCTGATGAATCAATGCATTTCTCTTTATCAACATTCGCTGGATTCCTATTGTCTGGTCACGGACGAAACACGATTATTGAAGGCATGCATTTACTTCAATTGTTTGTCCATTCTTTTCTGACTCATCATAGATCGAAAAGTGTCAGCAATCAAGTTGCACGTGTAAATGCAGCCTTACATAGATATTCGTCTCTCTTTGGCTTGTGTGATTGGCCAAGTGAGCGCATTGAAGAGGCAGCTTTTATCAGATGATCCACGAACTTCAACGGTGAAAATGCAGGCAGGCCCACAGAATTAGACAAGTCGTCATTTCTTCTGCTTGACTAGAAAGGAAACATTAGAACATGTAACGCTGATGAAAGGCACAATCTGCTGACATAATACCATAGCAATCGAACAGTGAGCAGCCAGTTCAACATGAAACACGCCAAATTGTGCGAAGTTTCAGTGACTGTTATGAACCGGATCACACAGCAAAGAGACGCAGTCGATGTGAAGTTCTACAGAGAAGTTTGTGAACGTTTTTTCGTGCGCCTGCTATAATAATCGGAAGGACCATCGAGAAAACTTTTATGCGCAATGATCTGAATTCTTCGAATCTGAATGAATCGTGACGATAGTAGCATATTGAAGTAATGCACAGCAATCCGCAGGCGACGCACGACTGATTTTACTATCTCTGTAAGGTATTAAAAATTTCTTTTTGCCCTCTTATTAAGTTCCTGCATGTGCCATCTGTTTGAATCAGTTTGCACTTTTAGCAAAGTGACACGTTTAAAAGATCTAATTCTGTGGGCAGGCGTGTCAAGTTAAAAGTACATATATTCAGCTCAATTTTTCTCCGTGATAAATTCATCAAATGGAAATATTATTCACACCATTCGACTCTTTACGACCTAAATTTACTGACTATGTCGGTTTAATGTGGTGTCAATCTTCTAGTTCGTCAAAATTCAGACTTGAATTTACATTTCGTTCAATGGAAAATTGATCTTCGTGCCTCTCGAATCTATTTCTGTCCATGACCATCAGTATTGAAGAAAGTCATCTCTAGAACCAAACACGCAGAGAAAAGGCCATTTACCTGTGTGAAGCCGTAGAATCAATCCACCAATAGCTGTCAAGATCGCTAAAAACCATTGTCCAGTCGAGGTCAAGAGGCGGGGACATCATCCACCTTCAACTCAAGACGTGCTGCAAAAACATTTCAACGCAGCAAAATACGTCAAGGTAACAAAATTGATAAAACCAAGCTAACGACTAGTTAACAGAAATTAACACACAGAATCCATCACAGAATAGAATAGTATAGAGTAGAAAAATCCTTTCTTCTCATGCAAAAGTGGTATGAACAGAATCCTGCAACTTGTTACATAAGTCAGGAAAAAACGGAAAATTTAACAAAGGATCTGCTATAATGGGTAGATTTCCTCTGTGAAGGTAACAATGTTTGTGATCGTCTGAAAACGCGTACAGAATCACGAACAATAAAAAATTGTGACAATGGATCACAGTCCTTATTGCTGCAAATCTTCTTGATTAGATTCACTCAAAACTTGTCCAGAAGTTCTGTAAGGAAGTCTAACTTTTCATATTTGTCCAACGACAAGTAATTTTATAAATCTGATCGAATTTCTTGAAGTCTTCGTGTCGCATATCACTGACCAATATTGTGCCATATGACAAAAAAACAAAATGTTTGCATGATTCAAAACTGCAAAAAGATTCAAAAATGCTTGCATGATGACATCTTTCCTATTGCCTTTACATTTTAAATTTTTTGACTGAGATAAAGCATGACACCATTTACGATACACATGGGAAAATTGCTCATCCCAACGGAAGACACTTGAAAAGTACACAACAAGTATTTTCAGACAATTCACCTCTTCAATAGGAAGATTTTTTATGAAAAGTTCAGGGTTTGGTGGTTGATCTAACTTTCTCGAGAAAAGTGACTCTTAGGCCTTGTTGACATAATCACAGGTTTGCCCAGGCAAGACTGCGTCCGTACTTCCTCGGAGTTTCCTTCAGCGTGCAAACCAATCATAAGCCACTGCTGTCAATAATACAGAAGATTTGATTGAGTCGAGTTGACTTCATTGATCGAGTTTCCAATCGACTCCAGCGATAGATATTAAATAAAGATCCCTTCGATTTCACCCTTGAGCATTTATTTCATCTGGGAAGTCAAATCTCATAGCCGACGGTCTCTCGCGTTATCCTGTACACGGATCTACAATTTCAAATGAAGAAAATAACGAATTCACAGTTTGTTTGCTTGAAACTCTACCGTCGATCTCAAGCGAGTTGCGAGTAAGAAAGCCAGGGATGTAACGCTACTGTTATATCTGTTATTCGTGATGGTTGGCGATCAACTCACAATCTTTTGAATCATTATCTTCACATTCAGAAATAAACTGGCATTGAAGCTCCGCAATAATTCACAGCCTGATACCGTTGTCGCTATGAAGGGGGGATCTCGTCGTTATCTCAAATGCTCTTGTACCAGAAATACTTGATCAGCTGCATGAAGAGCATTTGGGAGCAACAAAAACGAAGCAATTGATTCGATCGTGTGTGTGTATTGGCCTGGCTAGATTCATCAAATCAATTGACGGGTATGTTCGACAACGTCAATCTTGCACGATCTATCAGCTTAGAGGTGATATTCCTCACTGACTCCAATCGCAAATACGATAAACTCTCCTTCTGAACAAGTTGATTTGACGACTCCAGCTTCCACCACTAGAGGACAGAAGATTATTTAAGTCGCCATCCTGAAGCTTATGTCCCCAATTCCAGAAATTCTCATGAGATCCTCTTCAAGTTCCTCCAAACTTTCGCAAGATATGGTAAACCGAATTCAATCGTAAGCGACAATGGATGATTTCCAATTAAAAGAAATATCGGACTTCTTCAGCGAGTTGGAATAAAGCATGTACTCACCTATAGCTGCCATCCTCAATCAAATGATACCGACGTGGAGAGACTTCACTACGCTGAAGTCAAGGCTTAATAGAATTATCAACACTGGATACGAATCGAACGCAGCTCTTGACAAGGTCATATTTTTATGTTCGAAGTACAGCTGCGGGTAATTCAGTCTGGAGAACTCTTCTGAAAAGAAGCCGGTGTGAAATCCAGGAGCGACCGCCCAAAAGTACTGTTAGAAAGTGAGTTGTTTGTGACTAACAAACGCTAACAACTGTTAGAGATCTGTTAGTCTTTAACCATATGGTGTGCATAAAAAAGTTATTAGAGCTTTGCTTGAATGCATGCATAACAACTTTGTGTGACAGTTTGTATGGAGAACAATGCCACTTTTAGCATCAGTTGTCATTTGATAAACGGAAGTGTACAAACGCATCTCGACCACGTGTGTGAAGTTAGCGGGACAAACCAGGGGAACCATTTATTTTTGCAGCGTGATTCTATTTGAAGCAACTTCTACTTCATCAATTTCAGCCTCCTGATCACGAATCTGGACTGAGATTCCACAAATCACTGTCGTTTTTGAGAAATTCATGTTTAAGGACAAAAGTGGTTCTGCTGTGAAGTTACTGGAACCATTTTTTTATCTTACGCAAATCTCAAATTCTCAAGATATCGCAAATTTCCGGTTAGAAATAGCATTGTTCTGAAAAAAAGCATGCATTTGTGGTAGTAGATTGGATCAGGATGTGACAGAATAAAATTGATTTACTGGATGATTAAGAAAATGGTTCCGCTGGGTGTTTCCCTTAACTTCACACACATCTCGACCAGAGTCAATGTATGACACCGAGAGTGGCGATTATTCGTTGATTATTTCGTCTGTCTATGTTATAAACCGGTATGTTATTTATTATGAAGAAGCCTTCCGACACAATTATGTCGAAATTCAACCTATTCTCATGCCTTTCAGTTGTGTCGCGCAACGTGTCATATAGTCCGGCAGCCAGAACGAGTTTCTGTAGGGACCGAGACCGCAAATGAGACTCTCACACATCGATGTCCACCCTTTTTCCTACTACGAATCTACGCGTCTGTTGAGTTCTTGCTAGTTCCTCTTCTTGTCAAACACAATCAAAGAAAAACACATGTAAATCCAATGGGACGTAGATTTCAGTTTTTGGCAAAAATGATTTTTTATATGTTTTCTCTTATCATCTGAAAAGTAGTCAGTCAAGGAACACAATTTTGACATGGAATGTCTTTAGGTCATCTCTTATTATGTGTATGTGATAATAGCATGCTTCTGATCGGCGATGTATGCGAGAATGTGGTTCAATGTGGATAAAGTTGGCCAACATGTTGGTGTTTGCCGACATTAGGAGGCCTGTAAAATCTGAATGTGTGGAGCTTCATCGATGAATGCTCATGAGCATGATAGGAAATAGGCTGAAGACATTCCATGTCAAAAATCATAGCTCTAGACTTAGGACTCTTCGCTCAGAAGAGAAAAAAACGTAGAAAATTTCATTTAAGCAAAATCTTCAATCTGTGTCCCATTGAATTCACATGTGTTTTTCTTTGATTTTGGCTGACAAGAAGAGGAGCTGACTAGAACTCGGCAGACGCTCAGATTCGCAGTAGGCATGGGGTGCACATCATTGTGTGAAAGTCTCATTTGCGGCCTCTTTCCTTGCTGTAACTCGTTCTGGCTGCCGGACTAATACATCATTCCAGAGTTTTCATTCTCAGGTTTCAAATAAGCTCTGATGAATAAGTTGGTGTATTTGCTGGACAGTGGTCAAATTATGAAAATCACTCAGCGCACATTGAGGTATCTTTTGATATATTGGTCATCGAAGTCGGTGGACTAGGTAGGAAATAGGATATCGTTAAGGTATCACAAGATCGTGACTTTCGGCTTATTCTCAAGGTCAAGTAAACGTCAACGTCAAGTGTATATACGTGGTGTGATCCAAAATGTCCCGGACTAACCTACTTGCAGATAACCTGTGATAACGAATACTACTTCAGATGTAAATTTAGGTCTTTAAGGCATGAGAAATATGGTCGCCGAAATTTTTCCGGTCAGTTTTCTATTTTTTCAAAATTTTCAAACATTTTTGTCTGAATTTCAAGATTTTCCTATAAATTCTAGCGATTTAGAATTAATATATTTAGATTAACTTGACAGTTAAGCTATCACTAATAACCTGACTAATAATTAACGGAAAAACAAATGTTTTGTTCCAGAAAACAGTTTACTTTTCAATGTATGAGCCGTTAGCATTCGTCACTTTTTGCCAACGAAGTCTCAATTCACAAAAAGCTTTATGAAAAAATTCCGGTGTCAAAGAATCAAAAAACTCAGTAACTGCATCCCGCAGTTCAACTGGCGATTCAAAATGGTGTCCACGAAGATGCTTTTTGAGGAATCTAAACAGATAGAAGTCACTTGGGGCCAAGTCAGGTGAATAAGGAGGATGGCTCAATAGTTGAAATCCGTTTCTCGTTAAGGCATTGGTTGTCTCCTGCGAGGTGTGAATCGGAGCATTGTCATGAAGCAAGTAGAGGGGAATGTTTCGTGGCTTTCTTATTTTCTTCCTCGCTTCAGATAACAGATTGGAATAATATTCGCTATTGATTCTTACTCCTTTATCCGCAAAGTCAACCAGTTGGATTCCCGAAGCGTTCCAAAAGACCGTCAGCATCAACGACCGGCGATGTGATGTTCCGGATCGCATTTTCAAAGGGGCAGACTCGCCTGATTTTCGCCACTCTGCAGATTCTCGCTTACTTTGAGGCAGATACAAACTTAAAGGTGTTTCATCCTCTGTAAGGATGCAGTTCAGAAACTGATCTCCGTGCATTTCGAGGAGATCCAAATTTGACTGTGCCGCCAGAAGTCTGTTCTCCTTCATTTCAGGTGACAGAAACTTCGGTACGAAACGTGATGCCAGTTTGCGATATCCAAGTCTTTCGATGATGTCATGACAGGAGTGATAACTGATTCGCAACTCTCTTGACAACTCACGGATGGTTATCCTTCTGTGTGCTGTAATCACTTCATCGCACTGACTCGATTTCTCTTCCGGAATCTCCTGCGGCCGACCAACAGTTGAAAAATCTTGCTCCACAGATTGTCTTCCGCGTTTAAATTCGCTTATCCAGAAATAAGCAGTAGTTCTCGATGGAGCTTTGCTTCCATATGCCAGGCTTAATTCCTTTAGAATGTCACCATTAGCGAAGCCGCGGATCAGGAGGTATCGTATCACACTGCGATATTCGACTGAAGACACGCTTGTCACATCCATCATGAAAACTGATAGAACAAAGAACCATCGTTGACACGGATTTCTTAATGAATGCGTGCTGAATGAACTTCACTGATTGATATCGTAACACATGAAGCAATTAACAAAAGACGTGCAATATTCATGGCAAAGATATCCGTCAAATAAGGTACAAATCAAAATCAATCTAACTATAACAATAAGACAAATCGGATCTCGATCAATTCAGAAAATACAGAAATTCATGTTAAAATGTAAAAATAATTTTTAAAAATAGAAAACTGACCGGAAAAATTTCGGCGACCATATTTCTCATGCCTTAAAGACCTAAATTTACATCTGAAGTAGTATTCGTTATCACAGGTTATCTGCAAGTAGGTTAGTCCGGGACATTTTGGATCACACCACGTAGGTGAAAATGCGTGCGATTTTTGTGCCACTATTGCGCATTGCATGAAGCTTTACTTCCGTTCTAGAGGTTTCATTGTTATCAATTTCTATGCTCTGTGTTGCCTGCTATGTCAGCAGCCTCAAGGCAGAAGCACAATGAATGCTCTCATCACTCTTGCCATACAGCGCACAATAGGTGCTATTGCTATTAATTTCTTGCTAAACATTTGTAACAAATTTAATGTTAATAGTGTTTGTGCGCGGTCGCCCTAGGCCGCATTCTGTCGGTCGAAGAATATTAATTTTCCTCATGATCTTCTCTTAGCCTTCCGTACTTCTAACTGTGTTCAATGCTTCATCATGAATGATTAGACAGTAACCAACTGATTTGATAATATCCAAGTGGAGTTTAAAAAGAGAGCTGATAGAAATTTACTGACGATGAGGAATTCAAAGCAACACTAAATGAACCAATTGAATGAATTTCATTTCTATTGAAATTTGTAACTTATGGATTTCATTGCTGATTCAATTCTACCTGAAATGTTCACCTTTTGACTTGAATTATCGCCGGAAAGGATAAAATGAATTCTCGGCAGAAAATCGCAACCCTACTTAACTCAAGTAAACGCAATCTGAATATTTAATATTTTACAAATGAATCGACTTCTTTTGAATAAATTCATTCGTCACGACAATCAAGCAATTGTGATTTCTTGCTAATTCTGTTACCCCGAAGCTCCTGAATTTGATTCATTTATTTGTTCTCATCTTTCCTGTTCAATCTTTAATCTTTTTCTTTAAAACCTTAGGGAGAGATTCAGAGCACTGACAAATACGTTCATCCCCATTTGCACCTTCAAACTGAGAATTAATAACAGTTATTAATTTTATGTTTTTGCACTTTCCGTCTCAGCAGAGGAACAGTATACTTCTCTCTTGGTTCTTACATTCACAAATGCAAATTTAGTAGACATTAACAACTGCCATCGTTCTGAAATGTAAACTTAACAATTTTAAATATTTGCATTCTAAATGATATTTGCTTCTGTACACTAATAAATATTGACTTTAATAACATATTCCCAGCTTTGTGTCTTTGTAATAGTCTATTACAGCCTTTACGGTATATACTATGTATAGGTATATACACTGTATAGGCCTATAGGTATTTTAATGAAATCTTCATACGTCCTCTAAGTGGTCAGTCTGACGCTCCTTGTAATTGAACATTTTTGATTGCGTGACACATAGACTCCTAGATGTATAATTGTATAAATAGGACATTGTGTCTAGGAGTCTATGGCGTGACAGCAAGGTTAGGTCTTGGGTCTTGAGTTCACTCTTCGGTTTTGGGTAGTCTTGGGGGTACCCAAGAATCTTGGGGTGCGACCCAAGAGCTTGGGTACCCACAAAAGTAAAGAAATTGACCATGAATGATCATTTGCGGTTTTCTTGGAAAAATTCTGCCTAAGTATATGACCACATCATGTCATAGCAATTACATGCAAGCTTACATGTATGTACATGTAAATATGTAACCTACTTCAACCACACGATTGGTCTTTCTATGATAAAACTGTGCTATCATCAACTTTGATATAGACCTACCGTAAATGTCTATCTGATAGTTTGTTCAATTAGTTAGTTCAATTAACACAAGTGCAATGCATCTTGTGTTAGACAGACTTTTGTATATATCATTTTGCATGAAATATAACAAATAATAATTGAAAAAATGCAATGCGTCACACCAATACCTGTATAACGCTTATGCTGTTAAATTGGTAGCCTACAACAATTCGTAGATAACTTGCTTCATATAGCCTCTTGCCTTGAAAGCTAAAAACTTCGGCCTATATTGTTCATTCTACTATTAGGCAGGGATGCGGAACCGGAACCACCTGATTTGGTCGGAACCTGAACCGGAACCACTGAGAAATCAGTGGTTCCGGCTCCGGAGATTAACTAGTGAAATAGCAACTTTGTTAGTGCAATCTTGTTTGAATCTTGTTAATATACATGTATGATTGTACATTGTAATTGAATATACATGTACAATTGTTATTGAATAATTGTTTGACATACATTTTAATTCTTAGAATCAATTTTTTTACTTATGTTTTACAACTACATGTATTAGGAGAGGGTTCCATGATTTATCTAAGGCTTATCATGGAATTATCGCAGCCGGAACCGGATCCACTCTAAGACTCGAGTGGTTCCGCATCCCTGCTATTAGGCTACATGTATTATAAATAGAAAGATATCGGTATCATTAAATGCAGTGACATTCGTTGATGATTGCTTCCTACGATTAGTCAAAATATCGCTATATCTACATCTGTGCTATTTTCATCTTATACGAGGCCTATGTTATGTGTGTCTCGTTTCTCTATCAGGCATGTTGTAAGGAATGTAGCTTAGTCATGCATGTTGTTCTAATTAGGAAATTATTAGGCTGTAGACGTAAACAGGGTTGATGATATTAAGCCCGGAGATAAGCTATGCCGATAGTTAAAACTTTTAGCTGAATATTAATTTGGCCTCAATTCCGCAATAACAAATTCATGTAATAAATATTAATTAATATGAACATTAGATGCATATTAATTGGAGAGCAATATGTACAATATGGTATGTATCAAAATATCTTCATGCAATATTAAATCTCAATCAAAATTCCAAACATGTTCTGGAAATTGTTGTTCCACTTCATTAGAGAAATAGCCACTCTTGGGTCCAATCATGGGGGTTCCCAAGATTATTCTTGGGTCTTGGGGGATACCCCAAGATTTAATCTTGGACTTGGGGGTACCGAAGCCCAAGATTGGACCCAACCTTGGTGACAGTGACGTGACCCTCTCTTTTATTCGTCAATATTATGATCGATATGAAGCTGAAATATGTGCCAAGCTGTTTATCAATATTTCAATATAATAATGCTTAATCAATTCCCATATGTCATCAGGTTGTCATTTTGATAGAGCATCTTTCATTGAAATATTGCTTAACAGCTTCAATGACATTGGAGTTTTACATGACTGAAAATTAGCTGCGTAGAGTGAATTTTCATATCATCTGACTCTATTTTGCTCTCCTTTCTAAACATCATGTGTCCACAAATCAAAATTTCACGGAAACAAAAAAAATAGAGATGAAGAAGATGATTTTAACTTCTGATTTCAATTGTTTTATAGAACATTAACGGAGACAAAGTATTTTTGAAAGTGCAGACACAAACGTCAATCATTGATTATGAGAATATTACTTCCCGTTGAATGTCTTACAAACAATGTGTTCTTAGAACAGAATTCTGTCATGACAATTCCCGAAATATCCATGCATCATCTGCGAGACAAATTACAGCACATTTTTTCATATTTCTAGTCGTTAAATTTTGTTTCATTGATACATAGACAATAATTGATGAAGTAGTAATAAAGTATGAAAATCTATCCTTCTATTTCATAAGAAAGAACAATTGCTTTAACCGGACATGTTTCAATCATATAATGACCATCATCAGCGGAAAGTAACATTAAAGAGACATAAAGGAGACTGTCTCTTTTACGTTAATTTCCGCTGATGATGGTTATTATGTGATTGAAACATGTCCGGTTAAAGCAATTGCTCTTTCTAATGAAATAAGAAGCTCCTCGGCACACTTTGCGTGAATATATCTTCTTGTAACGAATTGAATCGCATCCATTCAAACATGTGGCAGTTATAAGTTGCTCATTTTTCAAGAATGTCATCGTCAGTTGTCAAGCATCTGCGATTCAGCTCGTCAAAGAATTTTCGTGAGGTCAAACTTGACAAGAACAATGATATCTGTATCCGAATCTATGCTTTATGCAAACAGAGCAAATGTTTTGACAATCTAAAATTCATAGAGAGCACAATGGAGAGACAAATTAATTCCGTATGAAGTGAATAAATTCAAAAGCTTTTATGAATGATATAAAGAACGGCACATTAACAAATGCGAATATCCGCGAAAAAGAAGAATACAAATTTTAAGTCATAATGATCTAATATATCTTACTTTTTTAGAAAACCTGGCTTTAAATAGATATTTCAAAAATGCCATTAAATTCTTCAGATACAAAACATGAAAATTCTGAATGCAATATTCAGCTACCCTATCTTTGTAAAGGATGAGTTTTGCAGGTGGACGAGTTTTTTATACCCAATCCGAAGATATCCCAACGTATTTTTACATTATCGAGCCATGGGAATCCTACGGGTCCAAGGACTGTAATTGAGCATCTCCAACAGCCTAGTATTTCAGTCTGCTTTCTATGAATAAGTCCTCTCCTATATCTATGCACAACTTTAAATCCAACATACGCGTATGTCACAGATTTCAAATTTTAAGTGTTTACGAAATTACCTCTTCTCTATCCCTGAAGCGACCTAGATAGTCGAAAATTTGGCAATACCCGCCATCAGAAAAACAGCAAGGCTTTTAAATTATCATACAACAAACAACATGCTGTTCAAGCGGAACTGCAAAATTTTATGCAATATTTTAAGACTAGTTGAGATTTGTTTTTTTGGAGTACTCTACTCAGTAATGTGATCAGATTATTGTCAGTATAATCCCGCTATAACGTACACGGGATATAAAGTACATTCGGTTATAACGTGCACATAAAATATTCCCAGCAAAATATCCTATCTGACTAATAATATAATACCCTGGTTATAGCGAACACGACTATAACGTACAACTGGATATAGCGGACAGAAATTTCACTCCCATGAAAAAATAACGTACAAATTTGTTTCAGCTGATCTCAATTCCTGACAGCTGTAGATATTCTCAGAAATTGTTCGATGTGTAAGTGTTGAGAGTATTTGCAATCCATGAAATTCGCGCACTGAAAATTCTGAAATGATCGAGAGAGTCGCCATATTGATAATTCAGAGCAAACTTTTATCCCAGGGTTCAAGCATGTCACGCAAGCGTCAATCCCTCACTTCAATCTGCGACCAAATAGAAAGAAAGTCTAAGACTCAAACGGAATGGACCCGAGATTATGGTTTATCAAGAACAACAATATATGTGATATGATCACGTGAAAAATACAAAACCAACTGCTTTTGTGCATGACAAGACGAAGAGAATGCGAAAAGGGAACTACGAAGATATTGAGGAGACCTTGATTATATGGGTTGCTCAAGAAAAGATCAAAGCAGAGCACCTGTAACAGGACCGCTGCTGAAAGAGAATGCCAACCAATTCCCCGAGCAACTTGGTGAAACTGAATGTATGGCTGGTTGGACAGATTTAAAGCCTGACATGTGATGCCTTTAGCGTCGTGGAGAAGCTAGCGATGCTGCACAAGCTGTCATAGATGACTGGCAGAAAAATCGCCTGTGATTCTGGCTGACTGTGAGCCATGTGATATACTCGTATTTAACGCAGATGAGACTCCCCTATTCTATCAATTACATCCAAGTAAAACCTTCACTTATAAGGGTGATCTATGTCATTGTCATGAAGAGAAAAATAGCAAGAAACTTTTGACTGTCATGGTTGGCACAAACATGGATGGATCTGAAAAAACTCTCTGTTCCTCTCTGCAGTAGGAAAGTCAGCCGTAGACAATGATGTAGGCCTATACATAATTTACCGTTTAAATAGCAAACTCTTATGACTACCTTCGTCAAGCCAATCTGAATGCAGTATAGGCTACATGCAAACCAAGTAGGTACATTATAACGCCAACAATTTATATGTGTAACTTTGAATGCAAGTGAGTTGTAATTGACTTTTGCATTCAATCAACATGCATTTTCTAATCATAATTATCAAGTCATAACACCAAATAACTTGTTTTATTCAGAAAATATGAAAAGTGATGATGCAAAAGTAGTCCTAGATGGTTTTAGATGGAAAAATGCCCTACCCTTGATATAACGTACATTTTTTTCATTCCCAAGAGTGTACGCTATAACAGGATTATACTGTTTTTCCAAGTATCAATGATGATATTTATAGACAATGGAAATACATTCTATGCGGAATTAATGAAATTCAAGAACATTTTGTGCATGTTTTGAACACGAATATTGCAGGAAGAAGATATTTCCCTCTCCTTTTTCAGACATTATCACAGCATGCCAGACTTCGCTCGCTACATAATACTTGATAACAGGCGCAACAAAGTTGCTGCTGGACACAAATCAAGTTTCTGTTTGGAGGATTCTGAATGTGAAGGAAGTTCCAAAGAGCAATTTCGTTGTAGTCACGTTGCCAACAATTATGGAGAACAAGGTAAAGCAATGCATGCACAGAAGTTGTATTAATAGTTGTTGAGTTAAATCACAAAAATAAGATCACACCTAGTTAACTTCATCCAATCTGAAGAATCATCAGAATGTCCACCTCACATTTTTCGAATTTCAATTTTTTAAGTCAAAATATATTAATTTTTGGATGAAGATCAAGAAAATTGGGTAATCTGACGCTTGCTTTATTTTTTGCTGTCAAATTAAGGGTGAGGGACAGTATTAGCTGTTGTAATTATCCCTGCTGATGTTGCTACTAATAACTTCAGCGGCTTCGATACACAAGTGTCCTCTGCACGGATTTGTAAATAAGAGAAATTCAATTACACATTGATACGTAGGTATCCCTAGGTAAAACATCTGAGGAAATATTCGACGAATACTTTTGCATGAAGGGAGATCATATGAGGATTCGAAACAAGTAGCCACGCCTACAAACGACACATTCATGACTATCTTTAGCATGATGCGCAAAATCTAGTCATATTTCTTAGCTTGGATTACCTTAGAGAGGCAATATCGAACTCAGATAATATGATTTCGTCGATGAGAGAAGGGTTGTTTCCCATCATTATAAGCTGCACTTTACAGAAATATGTAATAGCAGAATCACATATGAGAAAGCAGTATATGAAAAAGGACATTCGAAAAATCATCATTGTAAAATCCATAACACGCAGTCAAAATTTATTCGCGCAGTTCAATATTGCTCAAAAATGTCCTTTTCAGTTTTTGAACTCTCTGTACCACCCATGTAATTGATTTGATAACTACCCCTGGAGCCCACCTACCAGCAAAAATTTCACACAATTATTCTCCTATGTGCACTCTCCAAACAGGCATCAGTGTAGTGCCTGTTGTTTCAAATTCCACGTCATCGATTGTGATAAAACATCACGAAATGTCTGAAGACGTAAAAATGCGCAATTTGGCACCCAGAACAAGTTTCTTCAGGAAACGAGGTCGAAAGTGAGACTGCTGTCACAGAGTGTGCACTATGTGTACGTCTGTCGAGTTTTTCCTGGCTCCTCTTCTTGTCGGAGGGGATCAAACAAAAGTACATCTTATTCAATGGGAAACTGTTTGAAGTATTTTGTTAAACTGAAATTTTCTATGTTATTCCTTATTAAGTGAAAAGTACTTAGTTTGCACAAGCCTAAAAGCAATTATACTTAAATGTGTATATTGATTTTCGATTAGTGTGCTAATTTGATTAAACTAATTCAATGATCGCTACTTGTTAAAACACATTTTCTAAGATAACGACGAGATTTTTGTACAATCTGCATTCAAGTCACAAATTTTTAAATGGTATGTCAGCTAGTCATTTCAAAACGTGTGTACATATATGTGTTATTTTCATGCTTCTAGTCGAAGATGTATGCAAGAATGTGGTCAGATGGGGACAAAGTAGGCCAAAAATGTTGGTGTTTGTGTTGTTTGCCGTCACTATAGGCTTGCCAAATCTGACTGTGTTTGTTGTTTAGCTTCATAGTCAGGACTGCATTGATTATATAAGTCCAAGATATGAAGACATTCCATGCCAAAAACTATGGCTCTAGACTTAGTACTGTTCACTTAGTAAGAGAAAATTTCATCTTAGCCAAAAAATTCAATCTGCGACCCATTGGATTGACATGTGATTTTCTTTGATTCTGTCTGACAAGAGGAGGAACCAGGTAGGACTGGGCCGACGCGCAGATTCGTAGGCATATAGTATGTTCTGCGAAAAACTCATTTTCGGCCTCGTTCCCCGCAGAAATTCGCTCTGACCGCCGGGCTAATATGAAACATAACAATGGACAAAGAAAAATCTGTGGATTGTAAATCAATGCCGATCTAATGCATTGCATTGTATTTGTAAGCTATTTGTCAATTATGTTGTGGAAGTTTCTGATAGCAAATTGTGGGATGTTCTAGGTCAGGATTTTAGGTGAGTTGATAGTTAATTTTTAAATACAAGGGTTCCATGAATTGATATTGTGCGAGTCTACGTGCAGTAGTCATCGACAATTATCACCAAATTTTTCACTGTTAGAATACGGATGAAAAATGAGTTCTCAGAGCCAAAAATTGTATAGCGCTTAGTGTACTGATTGTGAGAAAAAATCAAGAATTCCCTGATACAATTTCTCATTCAAACGACAGAGAAAGTGAATGATTTTCTGGACTAATGTGATTGAAAGCTTTTCATCCACTATCATCACTCAGATAAATAATGGGAACTTTTCGATTGATCAATGGATGACACATGTGGTATAGTGTAATGACATTATGGATGCCGATATTCGAAAATATTCAAATTTTTTGAAAACTGCCCAAATTGAACACAGATTCATTTTAAAACATTGTATAATCGAAAATTAAGCTATGTAAATTCATTTTTGTGCATGAGTCTTTTGTGGTGTCTGTTTGAGCCAACCCACCAACAAAAATGTTTGATATTACTCAATCAGTGTAATGTGGAGATTGATGAACAATTTCCACTTGATTTGAGTTGGTAACCTTTCGAGCTAAGCTAGCTTAGCTGAGATGGGTCCTTAAGGGTGTCCGTTTGAGCCAACCCATCAACAAATCTCCAAAAGACTTTCGATTCCTTTCTCACACACTTAAGACCGACAAGATTGCATGCATTGGGATCGGTTACCTTTCCAGCTAAGTGTTGGTCTATCTCTTCAAAGCAGGAAGATTGAGATTCAAGCAATGAAAATCTCATACAGATGTATGCAGATTGAATAAAAATCTAGTCCTTTTCTCAGAAAATGAGTCGTCACAAATATCGATTATGAATGAACTAGTTTGACTAAATTGTCACATTAATCGAAAATTAATGCGCATAGTTAAGTATTATTATTTTTAGGTATTTTTTTGTTGCAGATTTTCAATGACGATTAGCCGATATCTCAGTGAATTTTTATATTGGACATTCACTAAATAATTAAAGCAAAAATACAAACTTTCATGAATGAAATTTCTCGACTTGCCTTGACTTTCAGCGGTAAAGAAAATATGTAATTTTGAGTCAATGCCTTACAAACGCGTTTCAGAGTATACAACTCCTATCTTAATGGATACACGCAAGATCGAACAACAATCGTTTTATATGAGATGAATGATTTGAGAATTTAAAATTGACATGATATGCAAATGGACAACAACGATCTACAGCAACGTAAATAAAATCAATAAAATCAATTGTCTTGACAACGTCATTTAGGCGCTGCGATGTGAAAGAGAAGTCAGTTACAAATTCAACAATAAAGGAATAGATCCGTCTCTATTATTCATTACATTTACTGATTCTTCGATTAAAATTGATTCGGGGCATTTGTGGCTGTTAGTACACGCTATTATTCTAAAACTATTCTTGTCTAAAAGATGTGGGTGGACGCGTTGAAATTTCAGTTGGGACATGATAGCCATTTAAATGTTCATCAATGCGGGTAATAAGATGTCCGGAAGTTTGAACGATATAGACGTAATTGCACCGTCCACAAGTATACGAATAAGTAGACTTAGCTTTAAGATCAAAGGAAGCAGCATCTTTATTCCGAAAAACATGACTGTCTTGAAAGTGTGAAAAGCTTGTCTAACATTTACGGCTTTTGGTAATTTTTTTCAAGTTATATATCGGTACTTTCTTTTTCAGAATTTTTGTTTCTTGTATGTATGCAAGAATGATGATGCGAATACTATCATAATATCGAAATAGAAACACTGTTACATATATTAGTTTGATTTTCAAGTGAATCGCTTATTTGTGTCAGATAAGTGTATGAATAGAAGACGATTCTAATATCACTAAAAGTGTATACTTCCCTACATTACTTGATTTTTGGAGCTGATTATTAATTATCTCAAGATGATTTTATAAAGCCACAGACACTGTTCTCACATTTCTTGCTGTTAAAGTCATTATATTTCCCATTGAAGAAGACAAATGAAACTCTTCTTCGATGGATGTCAATGAAGGTCAGAAAAGAACTTCTTGTATTTCGAAATTGAGGTTCCATTGTTTCTTATTATTAAAGTTTTTTTCAAAACTACAATAAACCGACAGGGATTTCGTTGAAATAATTAGTTTATTGTTTGTCTTGGATACAAGTATTGACTGAGCGGCATAATCCAATGAATATCATACTAAGTCATAAATTCTAATTGGAGAGTTCTTGCGTCTTATGTACGCTCATATCCGAGAATCTACAAGATTTCTGGCAAAGGAAAAATCTCAGCAACTCTATTTGTGAAGGAACAAACATTTTCAAGAATTTCATGTTCATTCTGGAGTGAAGAAAGTGCAAATTGTTTGACGTTGCAACATTAAAGAACACTTCCCTACAAATAACTTACATTCACCCAACAAGTTTTGAGTTCAGGGTAATATTTCTTAATGATAATTGTGTATAAACAACACTCTTCGAGCGACTCGATTATGTCCTCTTATCAAAACTCATTTCGTCGGTAAGATACAAAGGCGGTGAATTTGAAAGGACGAACTTTTCCTTTTACCACAGAATGAGTTATTCACTTCAAAGGTAGCTTTGCTTTAAAGCAAACTGTAGTAAAGGTTGGATCTTGGGTGAATTTCAGGTAGGCCACTTCAGGTTATAAACTTCGATCAAAAAGCGTAAGTGTCAAAACATACTTTTTTATTGCATACAATGAATAGAATAATAGCATGTTTACAACAATTTTGTACTGCGGCTGTTTTCAAGCCTGTGCTCGGGACCGGAACATTGAAAAGCCCGGACTTGGAAAAATTCTCGGGATCCTGGGCTCAGTTCTTTGAGCGCTACATGCTTCATTAAGTTGGTGAAGTTTAGACACTTTGCATGATAATGACAATGAGATATAATACTCACTTCATTTAAAGCTCATTGTTATTCATGTAACATCAAATTCATGCATGCATGTCTTTTTATTAAATCAGTTGATACAAATCACAGGCCCTGCATGTCAGTTGGAATTGAACTGAGAATACCCGGTCATTATGTACACATCTGGAAAGCTAGCATCTTGGGCTATAGTTGTGACTTTTTTTATATGCAGGCTTCATTGATGTGGTTTGAAGTGATGACATCAGGTTTGAAAGCCAAAAACATTTAGACTTGACAGTTTTTTAATTCTTGTCATAAGACTTCATTCGGATAGGGCTCATTCAAATATTCAAATATGCTGAAAAATGAAGTTGCATAGGTGAGTAGACTATTTTCAGGATATTGTTCATACACCAATAGTCCACCCTTCGTTGCATATCAGATGAATATCTCAGGTCCCACTGTAGTCGGTCAAAGTTCTTCTTGATGTTCATTTTCCAGTTAATGATAATGAACTGGAACACTTGTTGTGTTCAAAATGTAAGCTCTTTCTTTCAAATATATTTAACTAGAAATCTTTGAAAGGTAATCTTTTATGTTTTATTTTGTTATATCTTTTTCTGGTCGAATGTGCTCGAAGGAGTAAATGTATCTTTTGAACATGATGACCATTCTGCCAATAAAAAGACCCCTATCAAAGCATTCAAATCGTGACCATTTTTTCATGGAATATGTGGCAAACTATTGAAACTCTTTAATAGTCATGAAAGAGAAGTTACAGAGTTCAAAAGATGAAATAAATGATTTTATAACAATTATTTAATTTAAAAAAATCTTATTTTTTCTCGAACATCAACAAGAAAAGTGAACTTGACAGTTACAACGATTTTGTAATTCATTAAATAATTCATAGACTTTCAACCATCTACATGTTATCTATCTCTACACGAATTTTTATTCACACTTCAATGATATTCATTATGTACAAAATATCTTTAGTCAGGTCAAGCTCAATTTTGCTATTGCTAATAAGTAACCCAATGCTATCTGCCGCATTATCATTTCTATTTTTCTATACCTCGTTTGTGAATTTTGAAATTTTTATATTGATGATAAAAAGCTTTTCATATCCTTTATAGTCAGACGATAGCTACGAATAGTAGCTGACATTTGCCACTGCTGAAATATAAATTTATATTAAGTCAAGCAGCATCGGCTCTTTCCAAATTCAATAAATATCGACACTTAGCCGAAATATTTTTCAAAATTTCGCCTGTCGCTGTTCTCATCGTTTACCGCCCCTTACATGACCCAGTATAATAATTTTCTTTAATTTATCGATCGAAAAACTAATTCGTACGAAGTGATCGTCCTCAGCTACCTCCAAGCTTGTCCAGGGTGGCATCTGCTGACATGGTTTAAGTCTAGCCAAGTTTCACCCTGTTTAAATATTTATAGCTGCTATATGTAACAATTCTGTATATTATATATATCCAGGCTTATTTAATTTGTGAAGCATCATACGAATTCGGCGATATTAAAACATGTGACATGTTTAAACTGGTGGGTTTCAGCAGGGTGTCAAAACCACATACCACCCTGAATCTCCTCATATGTAAAAGCCAAACAAAGGACACGAGAGCTCCACTTCAACATTTTCCCCCTCTGATAGTAATTTTATTCATTGTGAAAGAAATCAGCCGCTTTGTTTTGAATTTGCCAAAACGATTTTTTGTGATTGTAAATATCCGACTGTACTGTTTTATCTCCAATGTTTGTTAGACGGAAGATTTTCGTCCAACTTTGAACAGAGCATACAAAACTTGTTATTATCGAAATAATTAGTTAAAAAGCCAGAAGCTTTTTAATATCTAATAAAAAAATATATTATAATAAAAATATCTCTTATCATTATGGAAATTAAATAGCAAAAATTGCAGCTTCTGGCTATTTAATTAACTATTTCGATACTCTTATTGGTAATAATGATGCTACAAAATAAGATTGATATTTCACAAAACTTGTTGTGTATAGTAGGCGATACTGATGTGTCAAAATGATGTATGCTTTCGAGGTCAATAATGAAGTATCATATTTGCAGGTATCAGTCCCGGATGCATGGATGTCTATTTTCATGATTATGACTGCCAGTGGATTGATGTAACAGATCTAAAATATGGAAATTATCTTTTCCAGGTGAGAATCTCCAACAACTACAAATTGTTGCAAAATATATATTCATTGAATGTTACATGCACAATGTGAATGTACGGGAACATCAGTTTGATATGTGAATATGTGATTCCTTTGACTTCACTTCGACATCATGGAAAGATCGCACGAGGTGATTGGAAGCACTAAGTCCGAGAGTGCTTGATGGACCAGCGATAATCTGGTCTGATTGCTTGGTGTCATCACTGGCACCTGATTGGTCCCCGACAAGTTTGTGCTTATGACTTGGGGCACCCCTGTAACTAACCGCGAGTTGCCAATCGTGCCTTTTCCTTCTTTTTTAGTAAAATCCTTTTATTTAAGAAGGAAGCTTTAAATTCCTGCCGAATGCAGTTTTCGATTAATGCAATCATCATCCTTTATGTGTGAATTTTTTATGATAGTCGACACTTATTATTAAGCTATTATTGTATCTAAATCTGATTTAAAGCAACTAATCATTCTCGTTTTAGATCGAACTTGATGTCAAAGTCAATTGATCATGCATTTTAATATCTGTCGCAAGTATCGTCTCGTGGAATATTTAACTTGATTAAAATTGCTTAAATAATGTATCTCGGAGATGGAGGCAGCATTTTCATGCGTTGACATTCACCAATAATATTTATCGAACCCTCTCAAGATAGGGTTGGATTCTGATATCGTTCTGATACTCTTCTGGTGGTGCGTTCACCTCTCGTTGACCATTATTACTTTTGTTTATTTGAAAATGCGATCCACAACTGAAGTCAATAATTGTGACGAACTGTACAAATCTTCCGATTTACACGAAAGCCATGTTTCAGCAATGCCATTCAGTTGCTGAAAACTATTTCACATGCATTGGATTTCTTTTGCTGAGATTGGCTCATTGAATGACGTGTGTGAAGTTAGCACCGCCACTCAGCACCGCCATCTTGAAAATGGAATGTGCCACTCAAATAAACCTAACAGATCCATGCATTTGGTGTGTGCCAGCATGTGCCACCCATTATTTTTAAAGAATTCCTCCTAGTTTAGGAGAAATCGCTGGTTGAAAGTTAGACATGGCGGTGATGTGAAGTTAGCACCGCCACAAAATTTTTTTTTCCAAAATACACAATCAAAACATACGAAACACGCACAACAGATAGAAGACCATCAAAGACATTGTGCCAGCAAGTTTCAGCACCTAACTCCACGTACTTCCGGAGAAATCAGTCCCCGAAACCACAAAATGGCGGTGATGTGAAGTTAGCACCGCCATAAAATTTTTTTTCCAAAATACACAATCAAAACATACGAAACACACACAACAGATAGAAAACTATCAAAAACATTGTGCCAGCAAGTTTCTTCTCCTAAGACGCCGTACTTCCGGAGAAATTAGCCCCCGAAAGCTCAATACGTCTGGCGGTGATGTGAAGTTGGCAGAACCATCTTGAAAAATGCATGTGCCAGTCAAACCAACGATCAGAATCGATCTAGATGGAGTGTGCCAGCATGTGCCACTTATTTCTTTCACGAAAATACCACCAGATCCGGTGGAATACCAACCCGAAAGCTCAATGGCGGTGATGTGAAGTTGGCACCGCCATTTTGTGGTTTCGGGGACTGATTTCTCCGGAAGTACGTGGAGTTAGGTGCTGAAACTTGCTGGCACAATGTCTTTGATGGTCTTCTATCTGTTGTGTGTGTTTCGTATGTTTTGATTGTGTATTTTGGGAAAAAAATTTTAGTGGCGGTGCTAACTTCACATCACCGCCATTTTGTGGTTTCGGGGACTGATTTCTCCGGAAGTACGGGGAGTTAGGTGCTGAAACTTGCTGGCACAATGTCTTTGATGGTCTTCTATCTGTTGTGCGTGTTTCGTATGTTTTGATTGTGTATTTTGGAAAAAAAAAATTTGTGGCGGTGCTAACTTCACATCACCGCCATGTCTAACTTTCAACCAGCGATTTCTCCTAAACTAGGAGGAATTCTTTAAAAATAATGGGTGGCACATGCTGGCACACACCAAATGCATGGATCTGTTAGGTTTATTTGAGTGGCACATTCCATTTTCAAGATGGCGGTGCTGAGTGGCGGTGCTAACTTCACACACGTCATTGAATGAGGGTGCACGCTGTGCTAAATTGGCTCCCTGATTTTAATTCAATTTATTGCGTGCTTCCATACCCTCTAGTTCCAACGTCCCTGGTTCAAATTCTTCCCAAGACTGATGAAGACCTATATGGCGAAATGTCTCTTGATTTCTAGCAAGATTTCGGTTATGACTTGCTCGTGGAGTTTCTTACTGTCTGAGGCTGAATCAGACCTTTTTTCTGAATATCTTACCGGTACTTTTCGTGATGCTTTTTGTTGCTCATTTGATTTCGTCTTGTCTTTTACCTCCTGCTTCTCAGCTGTCATAATGAAGTCCAACAATTACAAAGTTTTATCCTCCGCACAGTGTTTGTTCACCCCTCACTTTTACTTTGAGGACGCAGTCACCTGTATTAAAATTACTTTGATGACCTTGGCGGGGTTTTTTCCATTGTTGGGGAACCCTTCCACAAGTGTCGTCCACCTCTGTCGGTCGATCGCATGTTGTTTAAAATATTTATCGCAATTTCAACTTTATTTATTTCATAAAGATCTTGTCGAAGAAATTTTCTTACTATCGGTAGTCAACGAAAGATTTGATGCTCTCTACGATTCATATCAATTATGTCTTAAGTTGGTGTTGAGTATAACTGAAACATCAATTAGAAAGCAGAATTACCATTAGAACATACACTTTTGTACACTTTTTCAGTTTTTACATTTGCTTAGTAATTACTAGTATAATTAATAACGTAAAATTTTCGATAATTGTTCCTATTTTGTACCTTTCAGATGGTGATTAATCCTCAATATCTCGTGGCGGAAAGTGACTTTAGCAATAATGGAATCGAATGCATGTTTCATTATTATGAATACTACGGAGTGCTACGACGCTGTTTTACAAAACATCCGCTGGATTTGGATGTATGAGGCGAACTGCACAAAAAAAGATGTTAGAAATCGGTACTTTTGTTGGTATACTGATACATATTTTTCCCAAGCCGTCCGAATAAATGAAATTAAGTGGAAAGATGCCTAGTTTTTAAAGTAAGGATTTGCATTTCATCTGTTTAGTAAAGCAAAACGCATTCTTTCAAAGGTTTCGATAAGACCAACTGCGCCATACGTAGCCAGGATTTTTGAGTGAGGAGCTATCAAGACAAAAAATAATGAAGTTGTAGATAAAAGATGCACCCGAACGTGCAGAGTTGGACACAGAGTAGCAACAATCTAGCCCAATCCGCCCAACATCAGCAGTCCTGCACCAACCTTGGAGACCTCATATGTTAAGAATGGATGGGTACAGGAACCCAACAAGAACCAACCTTGACACCAAGTAATTGTGCCAAATTATCGCTACCTCATACACAGCCATCAAGCAACTGTTCTCGGACCTACGTGCTCCCAAAAGGAATCCCGTTGCGCGGCCTTTGCCAGCTGTCAATGGAGCTGCTCTCAACAGTCACCAGATCTATTCCCTGTCACCTGACCTTACCTTGGAACGAGAGCTACCTCAGGCTAGGAGCTATCATGACAAAAAATAATAAAGTTGCAACAAAGAACTACACTTTCCGAATCCTATACTTTTCGATAACTTGAATGACATTGGAATAATTTGTAAAAAAAGATAAATGGTGATTAAAAGGTGGTTTCAGCAATGCCATATCAGATCTTGAGTAATGATAAGTATGGTGGCTATAGAGACGTCTATTGGTTTATCTCATCTTAATTTGATCAATTAATTGAAGTCTAGAGAAATTGCATTAGTGATGATTTATGAATAAAGTGCGCTTTGTTTGATGCTGAAATTACATTGATACAACACCTGGAACTGAGATCCGAAATCAGGGACGCCGGCAAGGGTGTTGTATCTGCAACACGTGCCCAAAAACAGGCATCACACATGCAGACGTCGCACATACGTATGCCCTCTTCATGTAGAAATGCTCCCTGGCAAACTGCAGTTTCACGAATTTCATAGCAGTGCTGACTCCAAGCTCCAATCTGACTCTAGTCTAGGTTCATACCCATTGACTGACAAAGCTTTACGATCGTGCGATCAATTGCGGTATACAGTAGTCCCTGTCTGTTACGACCACATCTCTGCCAAGCAAATAAAGTCGTTATGGACAGGTTGTCGCTTTGCAGGTAAACTTTACCTACTTTTTAATATGATATATGACATTACAGTAATATCCAATCATAGGCCTACGCCTACTCACAAGACCAACACAGCTTAATATTGCACGAATGATACTAATTTTTATAGTTTCAGAGGCTATAAAAGTGTCTATTCAAAGGGCCCATTACGCAAGATTTAATGAAAATTTGGAAAACTGTATAGAAATGTAACAATAACGTGATACACAAACATATGAGGCACACATCAATCAATGAGAAAAATTGATGATTGTATTAGGCACTGTATGTAGACATTATGTGAAACTATAAGATGGAACAACCGGTACAATTATGTAGAATTAATTCAGATGTAGACCAGTTACAGAATGTACATGCATGTTTATTCGATAGTGTTTTTAGCATACATGTCAACTTTCTCCGGGAAGATATGAATCATGAATCAAAAATGTTCATGTTTGGTGTCTTCAGAATCCTTGCGTTGTAAGGAATTCGAATATATAAGTTGTATTCACATCAGCTCAATAGTTGTTTTTCAAACTTCTTCAATATTTTTTCGCATTTCCACTAAAGTACACAAACACCATGTCAGGTGAACGAAGGTTAAAAACAAGACAATTGGTGCAGGCATGTCTTTGTTCTCTCATAAGCTGCCAATTGTTTACCTTCATTGTTTAGTATGTACTTTTGGGGAAATGAGAAAAAATGTTGAAGAAGCTTGAAAAACAACTATTGAACTTATGTCAATATAACTTACATTTTCGAATTTTTGAACATTTTTGATTTCAGCCAAAAGAGTAGTGATTCTGTGCTAACTTCACGATATCACTAATTTTTTATTAGCTCACCGATTTTGATGACCAGTATGTCGAAAGAGAGCTCAGAAAATACTCGTTCTCACCGTGCCTGATTCATTATGATACTCACATGTTTTCTTTTTGAACAATTTCGATTTGAAAATTGAGTGATTTTCATATTTTGAGCACTGGTCAGCAAATACAATGACAGATGCCATAGCTCATTTTAAAGCTGAGAATGCAAGCTCTCGAATGATGTATGGCACGTTGTTGTGCGACACGATTGTGGAAGGCATGAGAATTGATTGAATCTCAGTGACAATAAGGTGGTCCGTTTTTTGTGATCAGCTCTGTAGTATATGACAGTATAGTAGACAGTCTTCGCAATCAATGAATCACGGCGTTTCTCCTAGCAAGTAAAACTACCAAAGAAAGAAATAATTCTTCTAGAAGGCACTTTTTAAAACAATACTAAGTTCCAGCAGACCGAAAGCAAACACTCACCGCATTGTTGGTTTGTAGAATTTGGTGCTATCTTTACGAAAAGTTGCTGGTCGATTTACAATCTAATTATGCAATGCAGCTGAAATGAAACTGAACATCATCGCTTTTATATTAAGCAACGAGATAGACCTGCATATTTTAGCTGAATTGCCAGATAATACTTATCTGCAAGAACAAGTGTCTAATTGTTAAAAATGAATAAATACAATTTTCCTTATTCATGATTGCGAAGGCCTCAGGAGTAAAAGAAAAATTAACTACCATAGAGCAAGTATATTAGGTAGAGTGGTAACTCCGCATTTATTAAATCCCAAATGCGCATACACTGTCGATTTTATTAAATGAACTCAAGGGGGATACAGTCGGAATTGTTTCCAAATGTGAGACATATGCACATTTATGCAGTTTTTAAGAATTTACAACGGAATTGACTGATCATAATAGCATAAAGCAGAAGGAAATGATATTATTTTACAGATTCTCAGTGTCCTGACAGCCTTGGAGAGGTAATGTTTGTTAAATTGGCAACTCGATGACCTGCTATTGCTTTCATGCTCAACCTCATGAGTATTTTCTTAAGCGTGATCATATCACAGGCAACCTGCCACTGGCAGAGCAAAATCACATAATCAAAGACAATGATTTCAATTAACTTTGAAAGATGTAAATGGGTCCACATCACTACTCAGATTCAAGAAATTAAGCATGAATTAGTGAATCATAAAATCATGCCGTTGAAAATTGAATCATAAACTTCAAATTTCAGCCAAGAAAGCACTAGGAATGCGACTTTTTCATGAAGACTTCGGATCATTAGGATTCGAATCATGAAATTCCTTTGATATTCAGCTTCATTTCCGCTTAGTTAGGATACTTATTAGCAAAAATGCATTCCTTTTGATATCCAACTTGTTTCATACTACTTATGTAGGTGCGTCACCTCGGTAACATTTAAATTTGCGAAATTTTGACTTTTTTAAAACTGCTCAAATAATTTTTTGGACCACGGGAACGTAATCTCCGCAAAAAACTGAATCTTTTCATATAAAAAATTTCACTGTGTACAGATACTACCTATATACCTATATAATACTCTACGTTAACTACTGCTTTGTCTCAGACCCGAATCCAGATGCCTGCAGATACAACCGGTTCTAAAGACTAACTATAGAAGAGAGAATCTGTTTAAATCAGTGGAAGAGTTTACCAGGCCTGTTGCGAGATATCACGGTTGATTGCGAGGGAAACATAGATATATCATCATTTTCAAAAGGTTAGATAACAATTTTTATCGTGAGATAATAGCATAATTTCCACTTTTTGTACGTAGGCTGTTTGAATTCTATGAATTTCGAATTCTAGATGATATGGAATCGGAATTAGTTGCAGACATTTCACTTTTATCATAATTTTCACTTTTTCACTTAGAAATCTTCATATTGAAGTGAATGACATGACGAATGTAGCGCTTGGAAAATACATTGGCTGCCTAGATAAGCTATAGGACATTTCACTTTTATCATAGTCTTTCTGTATTGAACTACCTAATGGATTTGAAAATTGAATGCTCCATATCAAATAAATTAAAAAGATGTTGATCAATCAACGATTTCAAATTTATTTTGGATAGAAAATTAGTTCATGGAGATAGTTGGAAATGCTTTGATTATCCTAATTACAAAGCTCGCTTTACAAGCCCTTTGCTTCATCTTTCTGAGAGCCGCACTCAATCGATGTATGAAACCGTTTTCGATGGATTGTGACCATTGAAGCATCACATGGCATTGACTTTCCAAAAGAAGTCAAAATTTTGCTGGTTTTAGAAAAGGTATCAGCAAATGCTTTCCGGAAGGAACCGTTCATCTATGTCTCTTCTATCTTTCCCAGGAATGACTGCACAGAGAAGACGAAGTTTTTAGAGACACTGTTTGAATGCTTGTTGCAAAGTCTGCATTCTTACCGGTTAAAGAAGCGAAAAAGGTTGTAGAAAAAATGGAATCAAACTTTGAAGGTGATGAAGAAAAGCGTATCTATAATTACTTTATTGAGATCTATGTCCACAGTTTCAGAAAAACTGCGTTCCGCAACAAAGTGACGCCGCCAATTTTCCAGTCAAAGGAATGGGATGTCCACGATTAAATATTTATAGATGAAAACAGAACAAATAACTTTTTGGACAGCTATTACAGACTTCCAGTTATATCACGGATATTTCATGTGACATTTTAGGCATATTTTTCAGGAATTTCATAAAACTGATCATGATTTGAAAAAGAATTTACAAAATGTAGCTGAAGGTAAGAAAAAGAGCTGAATGCAAATAGAAAAGGAAGTGCATATTCGCAAATTGATCACCAAGTATTGTTCATTGGAATTAGCAAATGAATTGACTTTTTATTGGAATTTCCAAAAACTTGTCCATAGGACTAATAATTCAGCCATTTTTATGTGTATAAATGGATCAATTAGATAATGCATTCTTCTAGAATTTTATCTTGATAACTTTTGTACATGCGCAACGAACTTGCAAAATTTATAGACTTGCTGCTAATTTAATCATAATTGTGAATGATTGGCCAATAAGTATAGGCCTACAATGCAAACATTTTAAAAATATTCGCTGAATAGCTTACATACATACCTTGCGTTATCATTCAGATGGAAAATAAGTCTAGTTACACTTGCAGTTTCCCCATCATTAATGTATATAGGCACCGGTAGGCCTAGATGAAATAACATTTAAGATTTTACGGTGTTTCTATTTACAATATTTCTTATTTACGATGTTTTTGTTACAATATTTTTAACGTTACGATGTTTTCATATGCAACATTTTCCACTTACGATGTTTTCGATGTTACGATATTTTCATATAGATCCTTGCCGACAAGTGATCTATAAAATCTGACCTGTACTCCTTACATACACTGAAATATTTTCCTCCGCTATTGAGCATTATTAAGTTGTTTTTCCAGTGATTTATAAATCAGGACTTATATTGGATAAAGCTTTTTCTTCGCAATATAGCTGAAACCTAACTCAGTGGCTACAAATGCTGTACATGAATTCTATCGTGACGGAATTACAGTTTTGGTAAAGTGACTATTTTCAACAGTTTTTTAGTCATAGAAGAACTGTTTAAAGTGTCCTGATTTTTCTGTTAGAATTCAAAAATACACCAAGATAGAATGTGAGGTAGTTGTTATTATGATCTACATAATTGTTTGGTTTAAAATTTACTTTAACTCATCGTGACGGAATTACACACTTTGACATGACTTTTTGAACTCATCAACATTTTGCATATTTCTGCTCTTCCAAACAAATAGGGGGCCTACAAATCAAGCCACTTCTGTGATAAATTTTAGAACGTGCGACGAATCCAATCATATAAATTTTATAACTCTGTGGTACACTTATCGACTTGAAATCCACAAATTTGTAAACTGATCTATATGTAATTCCGTCACGTGACGGAATTGCAAGGCAGATGTAATTCCGTTACGTTTTCGATTTTGTCTATTGAGAAGTCTTAATCACTGTATTAAGTAGTTAATGGCTGCGTATCATTGCTTCTTCAATACATAAAACAAGTTTCTTTCGAACTGCTATTGTCAGAGTGTACGACGTCCAGGTACGCCTACTTAAACGTACGTGCATAAATACTTAAAAAGCATAGACCTTCTTCTGGGTAAATGATGCTTTTGTACTGCAATATTCTTGTTTTCAGCTTTGATCTACGCATTCATAAAACAATCTCAGTAGAAGTCAGATGTAACCTTGATGAAAGTTATAGTTACTAACTTTCCATAATTAGATTATTATTTTTTATATTTTGTAAGAGTAAAATCCATCAGTCTGCTCTCAATTATATGTTCCTCGATTACTCGAATTGCTCATGACCGAACTTATAAGCATTTTTTGCTACAATGATTTAAATTGATACATGTGTATTAACTTACATGTCTGTCGCAGTCTCCCACTACTTTCAATAAAATGAATTAATTCCCAACACTCCCTCGCTGATGTGCATATTTGCAATAACATGAAAAGATAAATATTATTACAAAAGGCTATCTTTTGTATACTTGCAAAACACTTGATAAACATCTCAAAGGCAGTCGTAGCAAGCGAATAGTTCATCCTCTAAAAATCCGTATAGTCTTGCACAATCTTCGTAAAACCTTGCATCGATCACAATGTTTGCACAGAATCCAATTATCACCAGGCTGGCGATCACTTCGTGAATCGCACAGAAGGCCACAGCGAGCGCACCTGTTTTGATCAAAGCCTTGCTTTTTCTTCTTTTTGCCGGAACGTGTAGCTACTCTGATTATCCTCTTCTTTGCTGATGCTTTTGATGTCATTGGCATGTCGTTGATTTCCGCTCTGGCGTCTTCATGATCAAAAATAGAGGTGGGCATAGGCCTATTACTGTCTAAATCAGCTTACACTCTGGTCATCTTGATTTTCAGTGATCGACCTAAAAAACGAGACTTCTGCATCGGAGTATTTTCGAACAAGTAACAAATCTGAATTGTCGATAGACTCTCGACACAATGTGTAGCACTGGTACGATTCAATGTTTTAAGATCTTTCCAAATATTTGCAGTGGAGAATCTATCACAAATTTGATGGATATCATTTTCGTTCATCATGGTTATTTTGATGGAATACTTGGAAGATTTGACAGCCTGTGCAAATGTTTCCGCGTTTGAAATTATATGAGAACCTGACATAATCAATCTGTGCGCGATACGTTTAACGTTTCCACCTAGACGATGGCAGCTGACGGGAGGTTATTTAATTTCATAATGAATCTCACTTCCGGGTGTCGTCTCCCCAAGAAAAGACTAGCTGCTGAAAATATGTACAGTCTATTTGCTAAAAGATATATACAATTCCGAGCTTTCGCGGAATTGAACATTAAAATTTTCGTGACGGAATTACAAGAACTTGGAAGATAATACCCATGTAATTTACCCATAATGTAATACCCAGAGAATTTACTGATTTCAAAGACGTTATTGATGAAACTGATCGCTCGTCCTTCCTATAGGTGCTTAAATTGGGTTTAAAAATGTGTTAGATTTTCACAGAATTTAAAAAAAATGTTGCAATTTTGTTTTAATTACAACTACGAAAATTTGCACTCAACAAATCACTATATAGTCATTTAATGCGGATTAAGCTACTATAGTGTATACAGTTCGAAGTCATATAAATTGTTTTAGTTTAAAGGACAGTTTATTTTTTTCGCTGCTATGTCAAGAAAATCGTGGAATTCATGTGTACCCTAAAACAGAAAAAGAAAATGACCAGGTCAATGACCGAATCACCGAAATTATAACCCTTGACCCGATCATCCGGAGTCAAAATGTGACCTACTAAATGATCCGCTTCCAACGCTGTCGCACAATTTATGAAAGCTTAAACTGAAATCCACTTATATAAAACTTACATGTGCGATAAGAATTTTCCATGAATCCAAAATCCACATCACCATTGCTGACTACTTGGAAGTACCTCAACCATTTTGAGAGATTAAGCTACTTGGGTTTCGCAGGCTTATTCTTGTAAATTTATGCCAGTAGTTCAGCAAATCCAGATAAAATGACGTAATTTCTTCAACATGAAGGTCCTTGAATTCATGTTAATTTGAAAAGGAATTCTGTGAGTGAAGGGTGAGTCATCTCCAAGTGATATCGACAGCTTATTGTCCTATTATCAAGGGTATTATTATGCGGTCTGATAATCAAGGATGTTGATGTCTTTTACTGACTTAATCGTTGTCATTCTCTTTCGATATTCAATATACTAGATATACAATATATATCAATATCAATATACATAGAGGTCGGATTGTTAGATATTTATGTTCTCTAGAGCAGACATGAAATATCTCCAATAAGTATGCAAAACGGAGACAAAATGAATTGAAAGTAGAGTCATTTATGAATGTTTCATTTAATGTTCATAGCTTGCAATTCTACCTGTGGACAGGTTGGACCTTGGGTTTTGGATCGACCTTGAGTAAGTGATGGAAAACTTGAGTTTTCTATACAAAACTCAACGCATGCATACAAATCAAGTTATAAAAGTTAATATTTTGATTTTAATCTTAGGAGAACTGCATGATAGCAGCATAAAGTTCTGACTTTTCATCAAAATTTGCGGAATATTTCAAAAATGAAATGCTCGTGATTATTAGCTAAGCTTATTTCATTTTGAGCTTGACAATACCACGCATTGAAAGTTCTTCCATATTGCATTTGGTGTAGGCATAAATGCATTTTGTTGCATTCGTGCATATTGAATATCATTCCAAAAATAAATTCACTCCAATTTCGCATTCTAAATGTGCTTAACGATGCACTCACTACGCAACTATAATATTTACTAAGTCTTCTTATATTTCTGAATGATAAAATGAAAACAAGCTTTGTTATGAGCTTCATTCTATGTGTAATTCAATCATAATTAAATCAAAGATCTTCTTCAATTAGTCAGTATATCAGTATAGGTTAAATTAGAGGAAAATTTAATAACGTAATAGATGTACTTAGGCTACTAATTACAGCTATCGCAGTAAAGCAATCGCTTCCCACTGAAACCACACTTCTCATGGGCCTTTTGGTCTATATAGAAGAATCTTTATTTCAGCACAAAATACAGAAAATGCTCTTCATTTACTTGATTCTACTAATTTATTGAAACTTGGACTTGGGTTTTGACACAAGTTTTTGCCCAACCTTGCTGTGTTAGAAGGAAAAATTTCAAAACCTAATAATTACTTGCATTGGATGTATGCTACAACAAGGCAACATGTCTCATTGCTCATCTCTCATCATAAGTATGTTGGTACAAGATCAATTTTTACGATTTTCTTTTATGCCGTCTACAGGCTTTGTTATCAGTACAATTTTATTCATATTCAAATAGGTGACATATCTCATTTGGATCTTATTCTGCGTGAAAAATGCAGGTTATATCTCAAATCAAAGACAGACAAGTCCTGAACTAGACACGCTTGTAAATCACTGGCGATGCATTGCCCTTCGATGGTGAGTGATGATCGACGGCATTGCAAGTAAAGGAGTCAATGAGATACCTTTCCCATTACAAATGAATCCATCAATTTGTGCAAATGTTGGCTGACACCAGTCAATTAATTGTAATTATTCGATGGCACCAATCAATAAAGTGCAATTTCAGCAATCGATTAATTGCGACCAATTTATTGCAATTAATTGCATTCTGATGGCCACGAGTAGCAGACCGTTAACATCTCGGCATCACCTGCATGATCCGATCCGTATGACGACAGGGTGACTGCTAGAGTAAGTATATAGTAGGTAGAGTGTCGACTCAAAAAGTATCTGTATACAGTGAAATTTTTTGTATGAAAAGATTCAGTTTTTTGCGGGGATTACGTTCCTGGGGTCAAAAAAATTATTTGAGCAGTTTTCAAAATGCTAAATTTTGGTAAATTTACAAACTACCGAGATGAAGTCCCTTTATAAGTAGCATGAAACAAGTTGGTTATCAAAATGAATGAATATTTGCTAATAAGCATCTTAATTAAGCGGAAATTAAGCTCATGATCAATAAAATTTTATAAAACCATTAGTCATAGTCCCTTCAAGTCTTTGAGGAGACGTTGAGATCTTATTGAGAGCTTCTTGGCTAATATGTCAAGCTTTTAATTCAATTTTCATCGGCGTGATTGAATGACTCACAAGGCGTCATTTCTTGAATCTGAATAATTAATATGGATCCATTTGCATCTTTTGAAGTTCATCGTGAACAGTTTCTTTGATTGCGATGTCTTGCTCTTTCAGTGGCAGTTTGTGATATGATCACGCTTAAGAAAATTATCTTGTTACGATAAGCGGAGCTTTTAGTAATGGTAACCCCTCGAATTGCTAATTTTACAAACTATATTACTTCTCTCTCCAAGTTGTCATGACATGGAGGATTTGTGGAATACTATTCCTTATTCTGTATTACTATAATTATCGTTCAAATTCGTTTACATTTCTCCAAACGTGTATAAACTGCATATCTCACAGGTGGTACTGGGTCTCGACCTGGTCTCGACTCATGTTCATTTAATGAAATCGAAACTGTACACATTGGGGATTTAATAAATGCTGAGTTACCACTCTACCTACTTTCTCTATGAGTTGCTGCTTGTGACGTACTATATTGATTCACAAACAGCATTATACAATCGATTTTTCAAAACTCAGTAGGCAGAAGTCGAATTACTGCATCAGCTAAATGTGAGAATCGGCCGATGTGTCTATTTAAAGATGAAACAGTTCTGAATTCTGGACAGTGCGCTGCAACTCGTAAAATGCTTTTACATAAGTAACTGTTTGTTTGGGTTAATTGAAGGTATCTTTCGTAACTGTGCACATTGGCAGATCCGGGTGAATGTTAAGGGAAGATACCGGTACGCCTACATCATTGACCGAGTATTCTGATAAACAGATACACTAATTTCCCTTTGGCAGTTGCTTCACTTCTTAATATTCTCCTACGTCTTATATGGCTTCTCTGCTGAAATTGATCGTCGTCTTATTTCTCATCAATTATCTGTGCCCTTCTTCCAGCGGCTGGGTGCGACGTCAGAGGTTGAAGAAACGAAGAGAGTTGAAAGATGGAGACGTCAAACTCATCGACGGAAACAACCCGAACGAGGGAACCGTGCTCATCTTCAAAGGTTACGATTGGGGTTCTATTTGTGACGA
Source organism: Prostheceraeus crozeri (assembly GCA_907163375.1). Lineage (NCBI taxonomy): Eukaryota > Metazoa > Platyhelminthes > Polycladida > Euryleptidae > Prostheceraeus > Prostheceraeus crozeri. The sequence goes on from CAJQUW010008680.1 coordinate 290,551, forward strand.
TGGGTGGGATATGAACGAAGCGAAGATTGTCTGCATGCAGCTTGGATTCGGAGAACCACGCGACGTTCTCACTGGCAATCATTTTCACACTCGGGGCTTTAGTGAGTATCATTATCAAATAGCAATTTCTAGCAATATTGACACCATCCATGTAATTGTTTAGAAACTAACGTTCAAAAAGTCAAACAGGCAGCACAGCAGAGAGCATGATCGAGTGAGTGTGTGAGTGAGAGAAAAAAGGAAGAGAGGGACAGAGAGAGGGAGAGAGAGTGTGTGTGCATGAGAGAGAGAGAGAGAGAGAGAGAGAGGAGGGAGGGAAGGACCATCACTAGGTGACCTGCCTCGCGCTACAGGGTCTATTTTGCCGTCATTACTTGGGTTGTGAGCCCGAGATTGAACTCAGGCTTCTGAAAAAAGAGACTGAGCCCATGCCCGGGACTAGTGCGATGTGCCTTGTCATTGTCAATTCCGGGCTTGAGTCTCCAAGCCCGGGATCCCGATTTTATGGACGTAATTAGATTTGTTATTTTTGTAAATGTTTTGAGCTTCTATAAAAAGATAAATAGATCATATAACTAAATGCAGTTATATATTGATATCTTATTAGATTTTGCTTTCATTGGACTCGAATAAAAGCCTGCTTTCTATCCTTTGTGAGCCATGGGCATACATTTTCATTCACGATTTGCATTGATTAGTTGATCGCTAGTGTCTATGTCATTCTTAGACTGCAAAGTTAAACGGAGATGACATATTTTGATGAGAATGAAGGAATTGGTTATATCCAGAGACAGGCACAGTTTATAGATCCCTCTCGATTGTGCGACGGAATCAATCGCGCGATTGGGGAATGACCAAATCGCACGGCGATCTTTCAAAGTCATTTTCCCATAAAATTTGCTTGATAAGGAAATGTGTAGGCCATTTTCTAACTTTACTACTGAGTATCACATTTTCAGCGTATGAGAAAATCGTACTGATAATTGATGTTGCTTTAGCAGTTCAGCCATCCACTGCGCTGAAACTAGATTGGAATATACTGTACGACGAAGAACGGAAGATCTATCAATTTTCTATGGTTTCCACCAATTTCTTTGGTTCTACTACCGATCAATCCATTTAAATCAAATAGACAATAGAATAAGACAGTCTAATATCCGAACAATAACTTTTCAGAATAACTTTGTGTCATGCTAGGCCCTACTGCACCCAAACATGAATATATTCAGTCAAAATTGCACCCAAACGGTTTGGGCCAAACAAATATATGAAAACATAAGATACATGAGATGTACAAAATACATATAATTTTTGGTGTTAATTTCTTCAAATTACTGTGTACTTCAAATTACTTTTGTAGCATACTTTTTACAGCAATTGCCTTGTATAAAAAGATAATAATTGAACTTGACTTTCCATAATAATTGTCATTGTTATGTATGCACGCACATTAGATTTGTAGGGTTAGTCAAAATCAAAAGTCAATAGTAAGACGACCAATTTAAATTGAAAACTCTATATCTATGATAGTCAGAATAACCGAACAAATAACGTGAAGATAGGACACATGATTGGATTTGTATCAGCAGTTTTATCAGTATCCAACGGCCATTTTTTTCTTTTTGAATAGAAATAATGAATAATTCCAAATTCTTCTGTCATTGCAGATCTGTCATCACAAATAAGAACATCAATTTAGGCCCAATTCTAACTTCCGATGGTAAAGCTATAGAAACAGTTGAACGGCTTGCCCTTCTTGGCCTGACATTTTCCAATACCTTGACTTGGAATCATCATGTGTACAACATAGTGAAAGCTGCTTCTCGGAGAGTTTATATCATTATAAATCTGAAACGTTCCGGTTGTCCGACGTATATAATTCAAAAAGTGTATGTTTCGTGTATACAAAGTTTACTGTCATATGCATATCCCAGCTTTTGCAATTTAACTAAATATCTTTTTCGAGAGTTGATGTCTGTTGAACGCCGTGTGTACAGAATAGTTGGCTTACCGCATGACTCCTCGAATTCTCCGTTGTTGAATGCCACAACTAAATTATGTACAAATCTATTTCATAACATTTGCATGTCTCAGGATCATTCTCTCAGACGTATGTTTGAGGAACGTCCAATTCGTTCTAGACTCAAGATACCTTTAAGGAAACCTTTTACTCGCACTAGGCGTCTCCGAGATTCATTTGTAAAGTTTTGTCCTTAACACTGCTTTCATATACACGTACGTATTACTATTCCTCCTATCATTTCTCATTTGTCATGTACTTCCTTTCTATGTAATGTGCTCATTGATTTATTGAGACAATAAAGATTTATCTATTCTATTCTATTCTATTCATGTAGACCTACCCAGATATCGCCTCTATTTCCAACCTGTAACAGAGCCCATTTTACGACACATGCCATTTCCTTATGCTGGGTACGGCATGATTTTGACATATACAGTATGTTGAAAACGGTGGATTCCCTAAACTTCACGCTTCATAGTTAATGAATAACGCTTGTCTTTGCATTCTGCAACCTTAAGTGCGCAGAGCACATGTAGTACTCATTACATTGCATATTGAATCTCGGTGAATCCAACCTGCTTTTTCAGTATAGCTTCCTTTCGTACAGACTATACATGTATATGATGAGAATGACACTGTTTCGAAGAAGGCACTTGAGCGTTCCTATGCGTTCCTCACCAAGGAGGACAGTAATGAACTCTGTTCCCAAGCTCCCCCCCCCCCCCGACGACAACCCCCTGATTTGATGCATACATTAATGAGTATACAGTTTACCTATTGTGACCTAAACTGATCCAATCTTCATTCTGCACGACAATTTCAGGGAGGCTAGGCGGCTCACAACGATCAATGTCAGTAACATTGCCTAAATTTCATAATGCATGTTATTATGTACATGATGCTGCATCATGCATTGATCCAAATAGATCTTTAAATTGATTGATTATAATTTATGACAATATTTCGTGCTCAAAAAATTATTGTCATGGATTTACTTTCATGCATACATCACGGAAATCAAGGGCTAGCGGTTCGGTACATTGAAAAATTTGTGTGATTCATTTACACGCTTAAACTGCACTTTTATTTCATTCATGCTAAGAAGCTCTCATACATCCAACAATTACTATTTCAGAGCCGCGAATACACAACTGCGAAACATAGTCGCAATAAAAACAATGCAGAATCATAAGCAACAGCAAGCATCATTAAGAGAGCTATTATGACCTGAAGAAAGCATGATTTCAGAAGGATGATGGAAAAATTTCATTTCGAGAACCCAGACTCCGTGTTACTCCGGGAATACAACCCTATGATCCATTACAAGATGCCGAAATGGAAATTAGAATGCAATCGTTTAAAATGCAATTTTTCATTTAGGATTTCTGAGCGCAGATATTTTCGTATCTACAACTCCTCTTAATAAGGAGACATCGTTTTTCGTCTTCTTGAAAATCATGGATCTATTTCAAGCAGCCAATCGTATACTAGCAGTGCGAGTAGCACTTTCGAAGAATGTTTATGCGAAGCTTTGCGTCATAGAGTAGGTAGGACAGTGGTGGGCAACGCGTGGCTCGCGGGCCACTTGGTGGCCCCCCGGGACATATTGGGTGGCCCGCCACCGCTTCTCATATCTAAAGTGGCCCGCGGACATTATTTGGATCGATGATGTGAAAATGACTAACTCTGACTACGACCTTTTGGGAGGTGCATATGAGGATGAGGTATCCTCTTTAGAATTTGCAAAACCATTAATCAACAACTAAATGAGCAATATGATGCCCCAAAAACAAAAATTCACATTCGAATCATCCAATAATGCTCCATTCGTGATGAATGTCTTCTCGTATAGGCGCAAAATGGTCATCACCTGCGCGAGTTTATGCTAAGTTGCATGGTATTCGATGCCTTGTTCAGCATGCTTGACTGTGTAATAAACCACACTTCAATGAACGTAGAAAGAGGCTATATCAGTTAGACCTTGACTATTCAAATGTAGGAATCCAACACACAGCCGCACTTGTTTGGTTGACATATGTTGACGTATTTATATGTAGCACGATCAACAATTGTAGCAAAATCTTGTACGGCTTTCAGGCGGATAGTTGCACTGCACTTACAGACCGTTATTTTTCGATAAAATAAGATACTGTCGGTGAATCACCAAAAAAGTCAAATTACCGTTTATTTACACAAAAGAAAAGCTTCGATGATTTGTTATAGGCCTTGAATATCTCACATGAGTTTCAGAAAGTAAATTAACCCCTTCTTTACCATGACGCATAAAAAAGTGCTTATAGAGGGCCATGACGCCCCAGGGGCGTCATAGCTCATATTGTCGTCTACACTCATTTGTTCTTTACGGATCGCTGTCTGCTACTCGGATAAACTATTAGGCGCTCTTCAGAATGATTTCCTTCATTTAATACGATACGCGCGCAGTTAAACAAACACACAAACACACACTAGTGAACACAAGATGTTGTAGATAGGAAGTTAGGTAGTTAGGAATTGCTTGACGTCTTCCCTTCATCTCATGAGCTGGATGCTGATTGGTTCACAAGATAAGCTAATGATGGATGGACAGTAACATAGAGAATAAGTTGCATTCTGAACTCACATGTTTAGTGAAGCAATAATGGCTAGTTCTGAAAGACCACGTCGGCAAATACAAGTAGTACGAAGGCATGGATTCTCAAAAAGTGATGATGAGACTGATAACAGTGAGGCTGAGTTCGATGAAAGCGAAGAATCCTCGAATGATTCAAGCAGCGATGAATGCATACATCCGTTACAAGAATGAAAAGAACAGAAGTGCAGAATTCAAAGAGTTTACCCGATCATGTATCTTACGACTCATTGGAATACAATCAACAATTAGAAAAAGGCCTGGATCGGTAGGAAGACGAGTATCAGCAGACGGTGATGCCTTTAGTTCACATGAGCCGAGTTATCCAGAAGATTCCTGCGACCGAAAAGAAGTAGAATCCGAAGAAAAGATGCAGAATTTGTTATCAAGACGGAGTGCGAAAGGATTCACGATTCCAATGTGTGCAGTGTCCAGACAAACCCGGATTGTGTGTTGATTGCTTTGGTAACTATCACCAGTAAACATGTTTTGATTATTGTTATATACATGAGCATGTACATGAAATAAACTTGATTTTTTTAACTTGAGGTAATTTTGAATTATTGTACATAAATGTAAGTATAAATAAACATTAAACAACTAAAAGAAAGCATAATCTTGATAGAAAACAAGAGATATAAATATGATGAAAATCTTCAAATTCTTTGGTACGGGGTGGAAATTTTGAAAATTTTGATCGGTAAAGAAGGGGTTAAGATTCCTTAATATTAAATAAATTAGCTGCGCACAATACTGCTGTATTCATTTGCATGTAAAACTTTGCTACATAATACGACCACTTTATATGCACGCACGGTACGTACATCAGCCCATATGTGCGCTTAAAAGTACGGAACAAATGAATATTAAGCCTATGCTACTGCCTTTTATAATTGGTGGCCCGCTATCCAATTATAACTTGGTTGCCCACCACTGAGGTAGAGTGTCAACTCAAGAAATGTTAGCATACAGTGAAAAGTTTTGTATCAGAGGATTCAGTACTTTGCGGAGATTACGCTCCTGCGGTCTAAAAAATATATAATCACTTTTTTAAGGAGTTAAATTTTTAAAATTATTCCTGTGTTTATATCGACGTGGACCCACTATACAAGTAGTATGAAACTCATTAGATGCTAACAAGTACCTCAATCAAGCGGAATTTAAGATGATTCAAGGAAATTTCTTGAACCCAATTTTATTGCAGGTCTCATTGAGATTCTTGACTGAAATTTCAAGTTTTCAATTCAATTTTCATCGGCATGATTTCATGATTCACTAATTTTATGTTTCATTTCTTGGATCTGAATAGTAATGTGAACCGATTTATAAGTACATCTTTTAAAGTTAATTATGATATTGTCTTCGATAATGACTCTTTGCACTTTCAGTGGCAGCTAGCTTTTATATATGATCACGCTTAATAAAATGCTCTTATTAAAAAAGATGGAGCATTTAACCCATCAAATTGCTAATTTAACAAACTATATTACCTCTCCAAGGTTGACCTGACACGAAGGATTTGTAAAATACTATTATTCTTTCTGTATTGCTATCATGATCAGTCAAATCCGTGGTTATCTCTTCAAAAACTGAGAAAATTCTAGCACTATGTCACATTTGGTAGTCTCAACTCGAGCTCATTCGATAAAATCGAAATTTTTATGCACATTGGGTCTTTAATTTATGCTTAGTTCCTACTATACCCAGCATACTTACTCCACACTTTGCGTCTTTCTACTTCAAGTGATGTGAGAATCATAAAATTAAGACTAATTTCCGATGTATGTGCAAAATGCAAGTATGTGGCTTTTTCCCTTCACTAGTCAATTTACGAGTTTTTATCTCATGCATTAGACCGTCATTGTAGAAACATGCAGGCCTTGCCTTTATACTTGTAACAAGTGAAGGAAAGAGAATGGTTTTTAAAGCGCTTCTTTGTTATTGGTCTAACATTTTCATTCACTTCCTCAAGGACATTCCGTTGTAATTTCTGGTTGCACCATTTTACGATGTAAGCTACTTGCTTTCTGAAACAGTAGCATCATAAATAATGCATTTCTGTGACAGAAAAATAACTGTGTGGATCATTTTTGGAATCGTAGAAAAAAAGAAAAGTAACATGAATTATTTTACATGTAAGCATGTTTTCTTACTTCCGGTGCATCTCTACATATATGGCAGCAAATGCATGAACACATGTTCGTGAGAGGCAAACTGAGTTCACCTTAGGCAGCACAGTTCGAAAGAACGCAGTCGTAGACAACATAGCTACGATTTCCTTGATAGCAGCTTTGTCAATAACATAAAGATCATAGCATGAAAGCTTGCTAAAATACTGGAATTCTGTGCAATAAATCGTTGCTATTGGCATTTTAGACTTAAAGTATTTTTTCAGACAATTATCCCTTCATGTTGTTTTATTCTTCAAACCTGCAATAATTTCTTGTGGAATTCTATAATCTACAGTCGTTTCTTGTTATCTATTAAATTTAATGAACAATTACAAAGTTGACAGCAATTAGGCAAAAAGATCTCAATTTTGATTCTTCTGAAAATTTTGTCCTGCAGGTCACATGCTACTTGATGATCTTGAATGTCTTGGGAATGAGACACACTTAGGCGAATGTCCTCATTATTTCCCGTGGGGAGAACACGACTGTCATCCATACGACGAAATTGCTGGAGTCAGATGTTTCACGAAGCCCAAGGTGGTGGATCAATATCCAAAATGGAACCCTCTCGGTGTGGAACATCCTTCTAAGAGTGAAATCATTAGAATGCAAAGGGTAATTGACTTTCTTCGTCTTCATTAGCAGCTACGGTACTTTTGAGCACGTATTGCTTGGAATTGGATGACAATTAATTCTTTGTCAATTAATTCTGAAAAGTTCACAGTTGAATATTGCCTCATGGTGCGTCATAGAGGACAGTTTCATTGAAACGGTCACCTACAGTTTAGACATCAGAGATTTCGACTACTTCTTTTAAATATTTTCCAATTGTCAGCTAAGAAGAAAAATTGTTGCGTTTTCAGAGCCGAAGTTTTCCACCCAAAGGTGAAGCCACAGAATTAAATATTTTGTTTACCTGCTTCGGTTTGCTAGAAGTGTGATTAATACGAAATTGACGGCACATCGAGGAACCTATTAGGTGGGCAAAAAGGAATTCCTTATACCTTACAGAGATAGGAAAAAAGTCGTGCGTCGGTTGCGGATTAAAGTGAATTCCAGCAAAGAGCTTCTATTGCCAAAATTCCTTCAGATTCGAAGAATTCAGATCATTGCGCACATGTTTTCTCCATAATGTTGGCCCTTCCGATCATTATTAAAGAAAGTAGCAGGCGTACGAAAATTAGTTCACTTGATGTTTTCACATCCTCTCCTCGGCATTTCCCACTGCATAGTGCATACGCTGAATCGAATGTTACCGGACGATGTGTGTTTTGGTGTGTGCGAAGTGATATCACAGCACGCACGCATCTCTCACTAGCTCTGGTGTCCTTTGCTGACAGCTTATTGTTTGTTATTTCCAACATCAAGCGATGCACGAATTATCCATTCGAGAAGGAGCAAGTTGTCTAATTCCGTGATGTGCCATTTCGATATTAAGGTTGCATAAAATTTTTCCTTTCTAGGAAACCGAAGCGCGCGCAGATGAATCTAATTCTGTGGGTGAAGCCTACAAAACCGGATGTTGGCTAACCATTCATACAAAGCATCCAAAACTATATACCAGCAAGCTTAATCAACATAAACAAGTTCGAGCTATTCTTCGAAAGATTCATTTTCTACTTGAAATGAATGATTGTGGAGATCACAGTTTCCGGGATTATCAAACATTAATTGCAATTTAATGGCGCTTTTCAATAAATTAATTGAAATTGGTATTCGTGAGCAATCAATTAGTTGTAATTGATAATTCAGAGCCATCAAGTAATTGAAATTAAAAATAATATTTGCTCAAGGTGGACATTCTATATCTTTATTCTCAATTTCGGACAGCACCACCTAAAAAAGTTTTGAGAGATGAATTATTGCGAGCCACCTTTCGTCTGATCATCATATTGCATCCTGATTACGCCTGATGATGTCTGAATGATCAGACGAAAAGTGCCTCGCAATAATTCTGCTTTCGAAACCTTTTTAGGTGGCACTGTCCGAAATTGAGAATAAAGGTGTTAAAAGCAATGTCAATGCCGGCTTGACTAAATGGTCGTTCTATGGATGCTCAGGACTCGAGTACAGAAAACAGTCCTGTAAAACTGCTGTACAATAAATACATTTTGAAATACAGTTCTATCACGTCTGCAACCTCGTGTTCATTGTTAAGGAAACGGCGCATCTATACTTCCCGTCAAAAGTCGTTGCACCCCTCAGAAAAATAGCGTTTTCAATGTTTTCATACTTTATTACGTGTATATAATAGCTTTCAGAGGTAGAAGTCGTGAATGTGGACAGATTTGTCCAACTTTAGTTACTGCAATATGTGTGGATCGCCTATAATTTCTTCACAAAAAAAATGTAATAAGAGAATAAAAAACTGCGAAATGCTACCAATTTCCATTTTAATAGAAATGAAACGTAACATGCAAGCATACTGATACTGAACATATTTACAATTATATACATTTTATACAACAAACTCTGTATAATGTCATCAGTACCTAGTGGCACCGCCTTGAGCTGCGATCACACTATCGCAGCGTGAACGCATCGAACGAATGATACGACGAATGGAGTTCTGAGGAATACTGCACCATTCATCTTTCAGAGCAGATTTCAGATCAGCAATATTTCGAATTTTTCGCTTTGAGATTCGCCTACCAAGCTCGTCCCACACATGTTCAATAGGATTGAGGTCGGGACTGCGACTCGGCCACTCCATGTGAGTGTAGTCATGATTCTCGAGGTGGAGTGTCTCAAGAAGACGGCAGCGATGGGGTCGAGCATTATCGTCCTGTAGAAGGAACCCTGGACCTATAACACTGAGTCCAAAAGGAATACCAACGGTGGTCAAAATCTCACGGTACTTTTCACCGTTCACAGAACCGTTTGGCATCACAAGATCAGATTTGCCGTTCCAGGCGATAGCTGCCCAGACCATTACTGAACCACCACCAAAACCTCGCCGCTCTTGGGTCTGTACTGCAGCTAAGTTTGCGTACCGAGTATTTCTCTTTCTCCAAACCCTCAAGCGACCATCAGTACGACGGAGGCAGAAAACACTTTCATCAGTGAAAATTACTTGACGCCATTCTTGAAGTGCCGACCATGAGCGATGCTGTCGTGCCCATTGCAAACGTGCAAGCTTATGACTATCGCTAAGTGGAAGAAATCTGAAAGGACGAAAGCTGTGAAGACAAGCATCATGTAGGCGTCTACTTATTGATGACTGGGACACTCGAACATTCCTCTCACGAAGAAGTCTCTGTAATTCTAGAATGCTTACAAACGGATTTGCTTCAGCTGTGGAAGTAATGAAAGAGCAGGAGTCTTCAGCAAGAACTGAAGGTCTGCCGGATCTGTTTCTGTCTTTCACTGAATGTGTCTCCCTATACCGTTTAATTTGACACCTAACGGTTGATTTTGGAACATTCAAATGACTGGCAATTCGATTGTAAGACCACTTAGCATCAATACTGAGTGTGACAATACGCCACCGCTTTTCTTCGCTCAATTCACGCGTCGCCATGATTGCTGACTACGTTTGTTGACGCTTGTCCGCACTTTTATTCTTACGACCGCTTGTCACTGAATGGTGTTCACAGCTAATTAACTCCGTGTCATGACCCAAATTGTTTTTATCTAAGTGAAGCATTATAAGACATTAAACTGGAGACATTCGCTAAGAATAAACTGCCACTTAATTAGCTTGAAACTTCAAATATCTTAGGGGTGCAAAGACTTTTGACAGACTGTATAGCAATGTAAGTCTATCATAGTAATCGAACAATCATTATCAACAAATCATCTAGTTAATAAACACGACATGTCACCTCAGTAGACTTCAATTTCGTTTCAAGTAGTTCTGCACACTGGATACGGTCACCGTCAAAGCACATTTTCATATTGACTCCACTTGAAGTTTGCGATGTTTCGTTTTACTAAATTAGCTAAAATCTGAGACAGCATGACGTCTTCAATATTGCACTTGAAATAACTACAGATGAAATTTTGGAAATATTTGATAGAAACACTTTCCACGATATCTATGATCATTTCTGAAAATTCGATATTCATCCATAGAGATCTCCATGGATATCAATATGCGCAAGGCAAGCCTATAATTTTCACATCTTTTTTTACATAGCGAAAACTTAAAATGATCGCAGCAATAAACGAAGCCATCCTTGTGCTGCAACATTGAAAATTTCAGATATTATAACTTTAGTGCTAAACCATTTAAAGCATTGCATTTTTTTGCACAGAAATTTTTCGTTTCTTACCGCAGAGTTAGTTTAGGTTATATAAAGCAAAAATCGCCATTTCGAATAAAAAAATTGTCATTACAAAGCAAAATATGTCGATGGGAGATTTTTTAAAAGAAAGATGTGAATCTCCTATTTCTACAACATGGATGACTGCATGAATTATCATCGGGCAATTGTTAGTGACCGCTCTTTAGTGACAAACCATGGTTTCTGATTTTGAGGGAAGTGCTATGAGTGAAGATAACTTTTTCAATTTTTTTCCAATATGAATAAGCAATACAAGAAAAAAATATGTAGGATTTATTAAAGAATATCTTTTGGTCTTTCTGGCTTGCCAATTTCCGATGATCTCATTCGTTCATTGTCTCACAAGAAAATCTGCTCTTCTACTTATAACTTTTCCAGCGAGATTTCAATATATCTTCTGTACCGTACAGAAATGAAAGCTACGGATTGTACGTGGTTGGTAGAGTTGGAGATGTGTCAGGAGCCATGTGTCCCGACGATTTTTCATTGGTTGAGGCAAATATCTTCTGTCGTCAAATTGGTCAGGGGTATGCCAAGTACATTTACTCGGTAAGTGTTTATAAACTTGTTGCTTGTGCTTTTGCCATGTAGACATGGACCCCTGCCGCAAATCCGAGAAGTGTAAAAGAGAAACTTACAGTTTAACAAGCAGCAAAGGAAATTTTTAAAATGAACTCATTCAACATAATTTTATTCAATGTTCAAGAAGACAGAGTCAAAGCCACAAAAATGAGCAAGCAATGCATGCATGTGTAATAATCTCTTCATTTGTCACTGCTCTATTTATTCTTCATTGTCGCAACTTCGCTTTTATTTACAACATGATGCAAGCAAGGTGTAAATGAGTGTAATCATTATTATGTAAAAGAATCTTTGATGTAAGAATATGAAAAGTCTTGAATATCAATAAGTCACTATGGAAGAAGTAAACAGTTTTCTCTTTTGTACACACAATACACGATTATGTTTTTCCTTGTATGCTGACCTTGCTGTTCTGCAGTCATTGAGTTTTAATCAATGCTCTACTTACTTTATAAGCATTACGTTTCTCATTGGTAAAAAGCTTTTGCTTAATAAATTATAATAGCAGCGTAGTGAAAGTTGTTGCTAATTTTCGACCAAATTTGACATCGCATCCATTTGAATGCAATGTTGCTTCTCTATAAACGTACAGTTCCTTTACGTGTAATGTTTAGAAGCTTCCACTTTCCATTGGTACTTTCAGGGTGTCTGCAAAGTCCTAAATGTCATAAAAGAGTTTTAAAACCCTAAAATGTCTAAACGTCCTGAACGGTCCTGAATATCATCAAAAGTCCTAAAATCCCTTTTAGATCTTGACATTATGTTTCATAAAATCTAAGAACAAGGAACTACAAAGTGCTCGATGTTTATCATTAAAATAATAATATTTATTTCATTTTCAAGTGATGAGGCAAATGAATATTCAAAGAAGTGACGGCTTATCTGTAGTTTTGATATGTGGCATTCGTACGGATTTTGAAATTGTGAATATAGAAACTGCTGAACATGTTTGGATATGTATTGGAATCTCACCTTAGCAATATGATCTACAGAATTACGCTTCTAATATATTCTTGATAGATTCTTCATTTCAGCACCGGACAAGAGTAACTTTATTTAGCACTGAAATTCACGATCAAATCTGTCAAGCTCATTCAACAAATGGATTTTCCCGTGCAGGCTGCGGCATAGAATAGAATCACCATATCCTTGTATGTCGTAAACATGTCTACGACTCTTCTACTACGGCTCTGCGACTCTACTATTCTAGCGACTAAAATTGCGACTATTACAATGACACTGAGCCTTAAGCTGGGATTGATCGGTATCTGAATCTCTGAAGTGTGGCGCAAACACTGCTGAATCGAGGATGTGAGGTAGTTAGGTCCTGTTGTAATGACAAGGGACCTTTTTTTGGAGATGCTCCATTTTCCCGCAGTGAGAGATGAGTGGTTTTCATAGACACCCTCTTTTTGCCAAATCGGCTTGTTGCATTCATATATCACATTCAGTCGGTAACACTTAAAAATTGATGTTTTCAACAACTTAAGTTTCAGCGCCAATGTAAGCAACTGTTCATTATCATGTTCAGCCAGACTTAGAAACATAGTACAGTCCGTTTCATAAAAAGTGGATCATCCTAAAATTTGACTAAATAAAACATAAGTATGATACAGAAAGCATTTTTCATGTTATTTCATGTCCCAAATATATTTAAATGTCCTTATATAATCTGATAAGCTATGATACAGTAACGGTTCTTAAGAAGCTAATATTTTGTGGTCGTACCCTTATTGTCAATGACATTACCAATTCGTCTAGGCATTGATTTGGTGATATCGTTGATTTTTGACTGATCTAACTTTCTCCACTCTCTTTTTAACAGTGACGTAAGTTGTAATACGCCATCTGTAGGTAGCAGTGAACGACGAACGTTGCGTTTTAGAATACTCCATACATTTTCTATGGGATTCAGATCAGGAGAATGAGCTGGCCAAGATAATGTCCTAAGCCCTAATTGAGACTTGCATAAGTTGACTCTACTACTCCTGTGACACGTAGCATTATCATCCATAAATAACCAAGTCGATGGATCACCAAGTTGATCTGTCATTTGGCCAATGTTCATTCGTAAAACATTCACATAGCGTTCAGAATTCATGGTTCCTTGCTGTATGTGAAGTTCAGAGCTGCCATTGGTTCAAATACCAGCCCAAATCAGTAGAGTCGCACCACCTTGTACCCGGGGACGATGTAAATGTCTCGGAATTTCCTGATCAGATTTTATCCATAATCTCAATCAACCATCACTATCCTTCAGACGGACTGATGCCTCATCAGACCAGACAACCCGATCCCATTGATTTCGCCAGTGACAATGACTCATTGCCCATCTGAGACGTCTTTTTGTATGCTGATCTGATAATTCGATCTGAGAGGGCCTCTTACAGCTCTTGAAATTCGACTCAATAAGTCTTCTACGAATAGTGGACTTAGAAATGGACGAGTCTAGTGCAGCCATCTCAGTTAACGAGAGACTTGGATCAACTTTAACAAATCTCAAAATTAGGCGGTCTCTACGTTTGGATGTTTTGCGTGGACGGCCAGAGCCCTCTTTACGACAGAGTCGAAAATCATCATTATGCCATCGATGCACATTTGTGTAAGGGACATTTAGTCGTTTGCTTGTAGCTCGCAAAGAAAACCCTAATTCTACCAAGGCTGACACTTTGCCTTTTGTGAATGCGATCTCGTTATTGTTCATTTGTGCTTTGTATTGTTTTCAACCGGTAAGAGATAGATTTCTAGCTGAAAGCAATCAGGAGTGCTGCCAACACCACCGCAACGAAGTCAGGAAGCTATGGAACATGAAGTCCAGTTAGTCACATGTAGCAGTTACATTATTGTTGATGAATAATGGTGCTATACTGGCTCTGATTGACCGATTTTCTTTATTTTTGTTTTGCTTGATCGCTTTTGGCTTGTAGAACAACATATAACATAACAAAGGAAACAAATGTAATTTTATAAGAGTGAGGTATGATTTTGTGTAACATTGCTAAATGAAGATCAAATTATCTACTACTTTTTTATCTATAACAGGAAAACAACTCAATATTCATGCTTGAAATTTCCAACAATGATATTAGTAAGCACAACTGACATATCTTCCAAATTTCAGAGAAATTCGTTCAAGTTTGGCGGAGTTAGACAAATTGGAAGTTAAGGCGATGTTAAAGGGTGATCCATTTTTTATGAAACAATCTGTAGTTTTACATTGACCGAAAGTCATGTTCGTAATTCTCCTTGATTTATTCGAACTTCCCGGGATTTAAATTCAATCACTTGCTCTGTAGGTAAATTACAACATGCAATTAATTCGCTGCGTGGCGATAATTTATCTAACTTCGGTTCCAGCATTTATCTGAAGGTTTGTGATACAGATATCCTAATTTTTCTTTATCTGAATTGTTCAGCATAGCATGGCTAAGTCACGAAGTGAAGACTTGAAAAGGTGATTGAACATCACAATTTTTCAGTTTATTCAACTATGAAATCGATAAGGCTATGAACGACATCGATGCACATAATTCTATAACATCGGAGCCATAGTTCTTCATGCCTATGATACTTGCATTTCATATTTGTTGCCATGTTCTTAAACAAAACTCTTGATATTTAAAAAGATAATAGTATCTACTTTCCTCCTATTTTACTGTTGCACGTTCACTTTTCATGATTGCCAGTTTTATCATTGTACTTGACGTAGGAAGGGATGCGTCGGCCGGAATATCTGCATTTTTTCTAAATCTGGTAGGAGTCGGACTTCTTCCAAATCTGACCATATTAGTGTATGAAAGGTGATTATATGGAGGTAAGTTATGTGATGCCATTGTTTTATATCGAGCATTGTAATATTTTTAGAAGCAAGATTGAGCCATCATAGATTAACGATTTAGTATAAAAGTTCATCTTACCACTCTTTTAGGCAGTATACAAACTCAGCGTAGAATTAGACCAGCCAGATATCAGACAAAGCTTTTCTTCATCTTATGACCACAGTTCGATGTTTCTACCAAATGCAATTGACTCTTGATTGACCCCTTTAGACAAGTTGATGATCTTTAGCCAATTGTTATTTGATCTCATGTTGCTGAAAAGAGTGAACATTAGAAATGTCTCATGAACTTTGCATGATCAACATCGTCAAATGCCTCAATAGTTACTAACATAGCATTTCCCGTTTATATAATGCAAGTGCCTTCAGAAGAGGATACATAATGCCAAGTATAACAATTGCTAGGTTTAATGTTCACATGTTCTGGGGATAGATAAGGTATATGAATACAGCTCCAAAATTTATATACGTGTGTGATGCAGTTTCCAGCTTTGTCTATGGTTGACAGGCACGCGATAATCCTACCTTATATTCTATCAAATATTGATATCTGGCTTACTTTTCTTAGCACGGATTTGTATTTTTTATGCAAAATAAAACGAAGAAATTTCGCAGCAAGAATTAACCGCAGAATTTTTAAAGCAGAATGAAAGCGACATTTCATTACGGGATTAAGGCATCTTGAACGGCTTGTCTGTAATATTGATCGATTAAACCATTCACGGTTAAACTGCATGAACCTAAGTAGGACTAATCAATATACATCAACGTTTCTACAGCATGTAGATTTAATAGTTTGATAGAATGAAACAAGCTTGGCATGAAAAGATGCGTTTTACTCTTCAAACCCGGCCGAATTTTTCATAAATCCGGCAAAGTCGCTACCGGCAGGATCTAAAGTTTCCGAGTCCGGTACAATCCTACTTTACATTCAAAAACCACAAAGGCACCACTTCTAAATCAATGGGTATTGTTGCTTTACGTGTCCAATTCTTGCATTATATGGTAAAGGAAATGTATCAATGGATGAATGTTCACCGGTTTTGGCTATTTTCAGAATACATCAGATTATTGTTATCTTGAAAATATTTATTAATACATTACTCTCTGTTGTTTGTCTATAATAATATAATCTGTGGAATGATGGAGTATAGACAGCAAAATGTTCCCAAAATAATGATTGTTTTCTTAAAAAATTGCCTTGTGTTTACGTAAAATGGTATGTAACAAATTCTACAACGTTTAACAGCTCGCAAAGTAAACAGGTGAAAGTAAATTGATTGGAAAGTTAAATTACTAGAAACGTTAAATGAAAATTTCTAAAATTTTGTATCAAAAAGTCATAAAAGACTTAAAGTTGAGTCTCACATTCTTTGTAGACACCCTGTGCTTTGTAATCCTTGACAATAATCCTGCTTTGTTTAAAGGTTCCATTCAATTCAACCGAATTTCAACCAAAGCATACTATCCGTGCAGGACTGTGCTATGGGAATGAAACCAACTTGAATCAGTGCAAAATGTATGCTTCTTCCACCGGAGTTCCTTGCTATTCCAGCAATACAACAACTGTCGTATGTACCAACAGTAAGATGAAATAGCGTTTGTTCTACTGTGTAAACAAAACATCCAATAGGTAGAATTGCCTTGGTTTGAGATGACGATAATGGATTTTAGGAAGAGGCGAAATCAACTAAAAGGTCAACGAATTTGCTGCACTCAGCCACATAGACGTGTGACTATTCGCTATTTTTGCAAGCAGTTAGCGAGGATTATATGCTGCTTAAGCTGCTGAAAGCATCATGACAGCAAGCATCATTGATGTGGCTAAAACAGTATTCTGCTCTGCATGCAAATGTGATACAGTCAAAGCTCATTAATTAAGACCATAAATGCCAGGCTTTCAGTGTCCTAATTATCGAAAGTCTTGATTAAACAGCAGGTTATATATGCTATATACATGTTATATACAAATGAAAAAGAGGAAGTGTGATAGAAAACTTTACAAGTACCGGAATGGTGGATGGCATGCGAATTTTAGTTAAACAAAGACTACTATTTGTGAATACGATATCAAAAGAGTGAAATCTATCATCCACGGTTATCCAAGCGACGAAAAAGGAAGATGAAAGGAGAAAGATGGCCATGTCATGATCCTCACGTTCCGTTGGAATATTGTGCAAAGGGTAGTAAATCATACGGTCGACCAATAATGAAGAACATCGGCATTCCAAAAACGTTTTTGGTAGCTATTGAAAAATATATTGATACCATGATACTCGATGAAAAAAGCAGCGCATATAAAATTTTAGGCCGTTAAATTATCGTTCCAGTGATGCTTGCAGTTTCCCGTGACATCACTGTCCGTAATTATTGTCCTTAAAAAACTTTTATAAGCTGAATTCACAAATATAGTAGGCTGAAATATGTCGACTTTCAAATTCGGCACTCAAAGTCACTCTATGCTCAAAGTCATACTTTGCAGATATAGAAGATTACAAAAGTCTTTGAACACTATAATGTTGACTAATTCTTGCATATTCTTTTGTTAGTTCGTCTTGGAAATTGAAAATCATGGTAGCTCGAGTTCATGATCACTGGTAATTTAAAAAGTTTTCAAGATCCCAAGCTTGCAATCACAAGTCATCCCAACATGCAGCGCGTAATATGTAGCATTTGGCCGACTAAATCCTTGTTCAGTGACCGCCGTCTTCAATCGCTTTCAGTGAATTTACGTCATCACAAGCTTCTTAAAACTTCGCATTTAAGTCGTGTCGAACGAGAAGAGGCAACAAATCAAAAGAGAACTGCTGAAGTAATGCTTGCCCAGCCGAAGCGAACCGACTCGAATTTTTCTCGAATCGAATCTCGAAGCTTTGCAGGTTCCTTTTCAAAATGATAAACAATTCTTTCAATCCCAATGACCAGGGTGCCACAACGCCAAATTCCCAGGCTGCTCCAACCCACTAGCTCCTAACTCTGACCGGTTGCAATTAATATTGAATTTTTACTACATAGCAAAACTATAAGTTTTATGATGCAAGCAAGTGTATGCAAGATACTTTGGTCCGATTATTAGAAATAGCAGCCAGCAACTCCTATCAAGAATTTCCCAAAAACAACTTTCTTCAGGGCTATAAAGATATAGGACAGATTGAAACCCTATCATAATTAATGTCATTCATTAGCTTCAATGATAAAGTCACCTGATATATTTTATAATTTCCAGCATTACCAGATTTGAAACCAGATCTTCGCACAGTTCAATCCTCGGCGTATTTGACGCAGTTGCCACTTTGGCTTCTGTCTTGTGCAATGGAAGAAAATTGTTTATCAGAGAGCGCGAATTCTGCTGTTGAAACACAGTCCGAAGGTACTACTCAATTGATATAATGACCATTGTGTTGAATTTTTTGCTTCATCTTATTATTTGCACATATTTTGCATAATGTACGTTATATTTCACTTATTTTTTTAATTTTATTATTTTCATTTCGCCCATTGTCTCATTGAGATCTTTCATGTGACATATACGAGCAATTGGGATTTCATCTGTAATTTCTGTTTAAAATATAAGTCAGTTATCGGTCACATGATCGGCAGATGGTTCACTCCGTGTTTGATATAATTCACTGTAACAGTCACTGTCATTTACTGTAACTCAACGAGAAGGTTGACCTCGAAGATTTG
The DNA here is from genome assembly GCA_907163375.1 of Prostheceraeus crozeri. Taxonomy (NCBI): domain Eukaryota; kingdom Metazoa; phylum Platyhelminthes; order Polycladida; family Euryleptidae; genus Prostheceraeus; species Prostheceraeus crozeri. The sequence continues at coordinate 309,767 of CAJQUW010008680.1, forward strand.
TGCAATCATACATTGGAATACCATGTCTAGGTTTTCGATTGCTGATCTCATGAAAAAACGCTGAGAAAAGGAAATTGTGAGTTGTTGCAACCTTGCTGTATGAGATGACTTTAGTAATGCAATAATCTCATACTTCTTAAAGTCGACATTTTATTACAAACTCATCTCTTCATGCGAATACCAAGGAAGTTGTCACAAATTTTCTGGCTTGAAGAGGAAGGAATGTAAACGAATAGGGAACTCAGCTGCTGATTTAATCTCTCTTTTGGTTTTAGCTGCATGGGCATATCTCAATAGAAATCTACTCCGGTTCTCCTCTATAATCGCTAATGAAGGTACTGGCGACTTTGTACCACTGAATGCTATTCACGAGTGGGAATGGCACGCCTGCCATCAGTAAGTTTCTTGTATCATAAAGTTTTTTCATGGAAATTGATTGTTTAAATTTATGCAATGTGATTTCATAAGATATGTAAAACATCTATCTGGCATTATGTGCATATTTACATTGATGAGTGCCAAGAATGCGGCTCCTTGGGTTGCAATCGACCTCCCACCCTGGGAGAAAAGTCCATCCCTCATTCAACACACATTCATAACATTTGCAAAAATGCAAGAAGACCTCTAAACTTCCTTTCATGTATCACTTCCACCAATTGGGGACAAAAGCAAGAGACTATCGTGTCCCTCTCCAACGCCAACACACGCTATTTAGTATATAACGTGGGACACATTTTGACTTAAGGGAAGAAATGCCACTCAGCTTCGTTATCATTCTTTCAATCCAATAGACAAAATATGCATTCGGTACAGTGGAAAGTATGCATCATCAGGGAATGCATGTATCATCGGAAGAACACCTTCGCAGGGACTCGAAAAACATACGTTCACATGGGATGCAAGTTACAACTGAACCATCGTCTGAACTCTACTTAGAACAAGCAAATTCTATTAAAACCTGTCATACTGAAAAATGCGAAGATCCGTGAACGTGAGAATACAAAGTTGAATAAATATTCAAATGGAAAATCTGAGAAAAAGATTAGAATATTAAAAGTCCAGACGCAAAAATTCAATAATCACTTAATACTTTGAGATCCATGCCCTGATATAGAGCAAGATACATATTAAATAACACAGTATGCAAAGGTTAGCCGAATTAATACTCTAATAGTTTAGGAGAAGGGAAAATTATAACGAAATGTTAAGTAAATTACAAATGAAGATGTACACATGTACATAAAGCTGAAGAAATTTAAGCATCACACTTTACTTGGCTGAAGTGCAAGCCGCAATTGGGAGTAAGAAAGGAAACAAATACAAATATCACATACTACTAGTACAAATCATCATCATTAAACGTAAAAGAACATTACAACAATGACTTCTTAAAGAATAAAATTGTGATCCTTTGTTATTTTACTTAATCAAAGTTAATAATCCTATGTAGCTTTTAATTCATCATATTTTCTCATGCAACTGTGAAAGAATTACTTCTGTCAGATCAGTTTTGAGGCACCGTATGTTGTTACATTTTTTACATATATAAACACAATTGCCACGTTTAGCCACACAGGCCCACCTCTGGTATAATTGTTGTTTCAGGCATTATCACAGTATGAAGAATTTTGCAAAATACGAAATTGTCAATCGGAAGAAATACATTCTAGCCGCCGGCCATAAAGCAAGTTTCTGTCTCGAGGATAATGAATGTAAAGATCCGAATGCTCAGAAGTATCGATGCAGCACAAATGAGTATAACAGAGGAACTCAAGGCATAAGCCCAGGATGCAGAGATATCTATTTACACAACTATGACTGTCAATGGGTTGATATGACCGACGTTCCTTTGGGAGTCTTTGAGTTTCGCGTAAGTATTCATTTTCGAAGTTTTGTTGCAATGACACTCACAAAGACATTACAAATGTCAGTTACAGCGAGCATTTAGCCTACTATTTCTCACCGTTAGGGTAAACAAGAAGTATCATCAAGGATGGCCTACGTTCGTAGCCTCACTCGCCTCCTCCACTTCCAATACGCCAGCACTTCCCAATGTCTGGAACAAAGAACCGAAACATCATGACCAACATGCACACCCCAAGCTAACCGCAAACTGACCCTCATACCTTCCCGCGCCGCCACCTCTTCCACTTCCCCACACCTCCTACACATCCCGATCCCTTCCAACCCGATCTTCTTCCGGTAGCCTCCCAACTCCAAGGAGTGCCCCGTCCTCAACCGGGCCATGCTCACCCTGTCGTCCCTGGACCAATGGCCTCCACAGCACGGTTGATTCCGCTCCCATAAACTGACCGGCAACGATCGTGCGCCCATTCCCTGACCGGTCCCGCCGCTTCCAACACCGGTTGAGAGTCGCATCCGAGCAAGGCGCCTCCCCCTGGTCCAACCTCACGCCCCCTTAGCCACTTCATCCGCCCACTCGTTCCTCACCAGCCCACAATGGCCCGGGACTCACACAGACCACAGGCGATTCCCACACCACCCACCTTCTTCCGCATTAGTTGTTGTCAATTCTCTTCAATCGTGATGCCCAAGTTGTTCATGCTGCTGGCCGAGTCATTCAGTATACTCCTCAGGAACCGGTTCCATTCACTTTTCAGGATGTGATGTTCTGCAGTTTCTTATTTTGTTATCTAGTCTCTGCAGGAGGGGTGTCTAGTTTTCCGATTCGATGTTGATTCTGCCTGAATAAAATTCAATGGCCACTTCGTATTTGAGACTGTAATTCTTTCGCTTCTGTTCATCATCGCCTCTTCTTCATTTTTTCTTTGTGGTAAACCTCCATTTGCTGTAGTGGTGATGACAGGCTTTATTTTCCCATTTTTCTTTTTGTCATCTCTAGATTGCGTTCTTGGCAACTGCGAAATTTAGTGGCACTTCTGTTTGGCTTTCTTCAAAGTTGTCATTAACTTTGTCCGTGGTTGCTCGCGGTGATTCGGTCATCCGTTTTCTGCCGCAGTCTCAAATGCTTGCCTCAGAAGTCAGAATGCACCTCCATCCACCAGAACCGAGATAGTGAGGCTGGGACTATTAGCTATGTTCGACTTAAGCCGGGCACGTCCACCAAATCCCACTGCTCGCTGTTAGAGACTCTCTGGTCTCTAGATGTGCATCAAATTCATACGGTAAGTGACATCTTGGGTTTGGGGGTCTGACTAGAGCTCCATCTCCTAGGTGGGCAACTGACCAGGGTTCACGAGCCCAACCTACCCGGGCAAGGGATATTAATCTGTCGCTCTTCAGCAATTGCTAGATTTTGGTTGGTCATTCTCGATCGTGAAGGTGTCCGGAGACATGCGCTTCACTTTACGTCATTCAGTCCGCCGGTTTGGAAGCGCCACCTTGTACATTGAGGCCAGTCAAAGAGTCATCACTTCTATAGAGAGGTGCGCAATGAGTACAAGCTATAAGTTAAAGTATAATAGGAAAATGAAGGAGAAAAGGGAAACATGATAGGCGTTGTCTCGGTCTGGCGAGCTCATCCCCACTTCACAGATATTGTTTTCAGTCCTGCTGGGTGTCCACTCACCCTTCTCACGGGATGCTGCCATGTGCGGGAACCGGTTTAGTCACCGACCGCTCAACCATGAACAGGTAGTGCTGTATGCATGTTGGCTGCAGCAGCAAGAAGCCGAACTGAGAATTCTGTGTGTTTTCTGTCTGGTTAAAACTACGATACATTGTACTGTAATTTCAATAAAATTTATGAAACATTCTTATTCATTCATGCTATTAGTATTATTTCATGTTCAATATGTTTAAGAAACACACATAAAGCCTCGCATTATATTTCAGATCAGATTCAGATATTCTATTGTATGCAACGTCTATTTGCCACATTTAATGTGACACACTATTTTTTTCAGATATCTTACACTCTATTCTAGCAATCGATTCCAGAATGGCAGACAACAGTTTGTTCAGAATTTAGTGAATGTTTAAAAGCGTTAAATGTCTTTCAAATGAAGCAAAGTCATTCAATTTTTTCACAAAGTCATGGCATCTGTAAAGCAAAGGCAGTTGATAAGAGAATTGGATGACTGATAGCAAAATGACGCACACGGAGATCTCAAAGAGCGAAATCACTTTTCAGTATAATTTGTCGACAAATGCCCTTTTTTCTGGTTCATTTTCTGGTTCAAGTGGATTTTGGTTACATTCGCTTGACCTGATTCAGGAGATTGTGTTCCAATTTTTCCAATTGATAAGCATACAAGCACAAGCAAATAGGCTTTTTCATGGATGGTACAGACGCGCTATTTGAATAGTCAAGTCTTTTCTGATTATTTATGATGACTACCCTCTCCCATCGGATACATGCTCATTACGCTCACCATACATACCAGTAATTCAAAAAAATACGAAAATGGAAATGTTATCTTCCGATTATATTGTTACGTTGATCAATGTAGCATCTGAGAAATGTTCATTCTATGCGAACTTTGACATAAAGAAATAGGAGTCATTTTCATTCAATTTTATGCTAGCTGAATGCTTTGACATGAATGAAGGTGAACCTGAATCTTATTTTATTTCTCTTCATTTTCAGATTATTATCAATCCGGAATTCAAAGTTTCTGAATCTAACTATTTCAACAATGGCATTGTCTGCACACTTCATCACTTGGCGACCACTGCCTTCTTACGTAACTGTCGCTATGCTCATCCACATGATTTGTGAATTGACGAGTATAAACAAGTATTTCAGCAATTTTATCTGAAGGGAAGCGCATCTATATATGAAAATATTTTTACATGGTATTTATTTTTCAGATGTGAAAATTATGGCTATTACATAATTATATTGAAGGATTAAGCAATGGTTTTCCATTTACACACAACTTTACCGAATGTGTGTCAATCAAGAGAATTCAGTAAGATGTGGAAAAGAAATGATAAAAACTTCGAATGATAAATAGGCCTAATTCCTGAATATTAAGTTCAACTTACTTAAATATGCTCAATCATCAATAACGATGCACAACAAAATTGAGAATTTTGCGGATTTGAATAACAAGGAAACTTTGGAAAAAATGTGTGTTGCATTTGTTGCTTGGAAACGTCACGGGGAATGAATTGGTTACAACCAAAAGAACCAACTTGAATGGCAAACATGCCGCACATGTAATGCATATGAAAAGAATTTTCAAACTATTGAAATCGTCTTGACATCAATTATCCAAAACAATCACTTTTTAATCCTTCAAATTTCAAATCCAGAAAAAGAAAACATTAAATCATTGCATTGGTAGATTTTTTGCACAATTTTTCAAATATTTGGTTTGTCTTAATGTTTGTATATATGTAGTTATATTTTCTAGTCAATTCCATATTGAGAAACCGTTTGCTCTCCGGTTATTATGGCTAATATGATTGTCCATGTTTTTAATTAATCACATTTATAATACTATTTATCTGTCGAGTTGAAAACCAAAGAACAATTTTCAAGATGATTCTGCTGACCAATCCAAGAAAATCAAGCTAAGAAACTGAACATATTGATAGATGTCCATATACTCGTATTCCGCTTCAGAAATCTTATCAGTGTGATATAAGATCAATGTTTCATAGTTCAATCCTGTCACATGAAAGTTAATGTTGCGAGCTTTTCGGTCGTCAATTTAGTGAAACAAGATAAAAAAGTTCTTTCTCCTTAATTGAAGAAGTTGTTGGAAAAAGTGGAAATCTTAGTAATGACCTTTCGCATTTTAGCAGAATGCTTTGAAAATAAGTAGATGCATGCAAGTCGAATGCCATATCTATTTGCTCAACAGATTCCAGATAATCAAGTGGAATGGCAAGGATGAGAAAAAAATACGGCACTCCCATCAGTAATGGCTTGTAATAAAACAGCTAAGATATATAGTAGGCCTACATGCATACAAACGTAATGTCAACCCAGTGGAATGTTGTAAAAGCACATGCTGACATCCGTCAATTTACGTATCCCGGAAGCAAACTTGATAGCTGTCGATGAAAAATGGTTTTGCTGTCAAAAAATGTTCCCTTCAATAGGATCGAGGGCTGGATCCACCTGTGTTTGGACCAGACGCAGACAGACGTCTGCCAACTTTCAGGATAACAATGAAAAGAAAATTTATAACAAAAATGGCTACTGTTTCATCTCGCAGAGTCCATTTCCTTCCATTTCCAGCAGTGATGCGGAGTCGGAGTCCCGGAGTCCTATCAAATGATAGGTTTCCGAACTCCGGCTTATAAATAGACCCGAAACAAATTATTTATTCTCGTGCCTATAGCTGTCACTGTCTTGATGTCAACTTTCTCCGTCAAACAAAAGTAAAGAGACAGGAGTGCATGCAAAGCAAAGAGTATTATCCTTTCACTCGGTGATTTAATAGAGAAGACAAGCCTTCCTAGCTTCGATCACACCTATACGCACCAAAGGTCACATCAGAGACAAAAATGAAATACTAGTTTATTTGAGAACATTGCCTCTAACCCTCACGTTAAACGTGTATGATGGCTCCTCTAAAGCGCATATTGAAATCAAAAGTGTACTCATAATTTTGGAGAAGGATGCGGATTTCCTGCCTGGTAGAGACTGGAGAAAAACCGTGTGAAGCACACACAAGATGGGAGGAGCCGAGTCGCATTCATCGAACTTTCAGCGACATTTGACAAACTTCCATCGAAAATGATTGACAATAGATACTATCAAATAGATATTGATATCAGATAAATCACTAAAAACAGGTTCAGGTAAGCTTATAATGATCAATTATTGGTTGCTAGTCAATTTTTCAAAAAACTAGGCTTTATATACTTTCCACCCGGAGTGATAAAATGATAGGACTCCGCATCCCTGATTTCCAGTAAGAGCCAATTCGATGAACTCCTGACATATTCCATAAATGAATGCCACATACATGTTCTGTTACGTCTGTCCGTAACAATACTAGTCCTCAAGTCTGCAAGACAACCAAAAATGTGAGACTGACTATTGCAGTCACCCCACACACGTGATTGCAGCTTGTGTGATAGGCAATTTTTCCCGCTTCGAGACTATCAGTAGAAAAGATGATTTTTTTTTCAAAGAGGAATTTCGATCTTTTATTGATGAACACTGTTACAATTCACAAGACTGCATGGATGGGAAGAGCACTGACCAACATGGCTGATGACTTAAGACGCATTATTCATAATGGTGATAACTATTTGTTGTAGGCTACGTACCTTTTGCTATATTTCTTCGTGAAAAAGGGTAATCAAATATCTGAATCAAAATTCACTATTTCACAAAATGCATCAAAGATATTTGCGACAAAAATATGCAAGATATAAAAGTTGACTGTTTAGGGAGTGCACAATGTTATTCGCTTTAAATCAGCTAATCACTACCTCGCTTCTATACCATTAATCGTCTCTACTGCGTCTGCATATGGAAGTGATCATACAGTAAGTATTATAGTAGCTGTAGAGTGTCAACTCAAAAAAGTATCTGTATACAGGGAAAACTTTTATATGAAAAGATTCAGTTTTTTTGCTGAGATTGCGTTCTTGCGGTCCAAAATATTATTTGAGCAGTTTTAAAAAGCTAATTTTTTTCAAATTATTCCTGTGTTTATATACTGCCGAGATGAAGCTACTTTACAAGTGGCATGAAACGAGTTGGATATCAAAAGGAATGAATGTCTGCTAACAAGCATCCTAATTAAGCGGAAATCAAGCTGATGATCAAGAAAATTACATGAACCGCATTATAATGCAAGTGCCTGCAAGTCTTCAAGGAAAAGTTGAGAGCTTCTTGACTGAGATGTCATGTTCTTATTCAATTTTCAGTGGCATGATTTTATGATTCACAAGGCGTCATTTCTTGAATCTGAATCAAAGATATTTAATATTATAAAGGGCTAGATAGGAAATAGGCAATAGGTGTTTTTACCCTGTGTGCAACGAAACCACTGAAAATCAGCTGATACTGCATGAATTTGAAAATATTTGTAAGCGAGCAACAAATATTCCTTTTCATTGCCCTTTTTTAGTAATTACAGAACTACAACGCATTTTAATAATAGATCAAGAAATTTTTATATATCTAAATACAGCGTCCAAATTGCAACAAATGATAGTCTAGCATTCTACTTTATCTGATGTTTATTTACAAAACGCAGTTGTAAATTAGAGTACTGCTGATACAATGCTTTCAATTAGACTACACTGCTATATTTTACGTCGGTTGATTATTAAATCGGAAGAGCGCATGTTGTATAGCAGTTATATGGCATGTTATATAGGAATAGGACAAATGAAAACCAATTGTTTCATTCTTAGATAAAAGCGTAGTGAAGTTCACTTACAATTCACTAAATACATGACCAAATGACTTTTCTGAACGCATGTATACATGCATATCAGATAACTGATAACATGTATATCGTTGCTTTGCCCACCGTTGCCAGGCCACGCCAAACGCGATTGCCAAACTTGACAATAATCAAACGTGTAAATGTAATTTTGCGGTATGAAATTGCATGATGCAACAGAAAATTAATATATGAATTATCAGAGAATTTGATATAAAATTGGCTTCAGCAAATAAAAACAAAAAACATATATTACGTATGTTGTACAATGCACATTGACAACATCCTTGACATTGACAGACATCCGATGATCGATTCCACTTGGACCTAAAATGCCCTCTGTTAATTATTTGCAATACATAGATCAATATTGTAGTTTCAGCCTGGTGAATAACTCGAAGTGTTGTTGACATGGCTGAGCCTTTTATTGATAGCCAATTCCTCAGTGTAATATTCGGATTCTCACTAAATTTGTAAATAGTCATGAATTCTACAGAGGGAGTTGAATGTTCATCAACACCCCATCAGTCTTCATCTGAATGTTTTTTCTTCCAAATTGATAGTACTACATTAAATTGCTGTATTGCCGCTCTCATCTTTAACATTTTTTTTCAGAGAAACTATTGAACGAATACTCTTGAAACTTATCATACAATATCAGTGAATTATGCTTTACATCATTTGCCATTTCCAAGGCTTTTTGTCGCATTGCACACCGTACAGTCGACAAAACAGCAATTTCGCCCCATTGCCGTAATGCTTTTTTTGCCACGATAAGGACCGTACTAAAATGGGTTCAAATATAGGCATCTATTTCTCTTCTAGCCCTTTTAAACAGTTAAATATCTTTGATCTGAATAGTAATGTGGACCCATTTGCATCTTTTAAAGTTACTTATTTGATTACTATGCTTCACTTTTTCAGTGGCAAATAGTTTGTGATATGATCACGCTTACGAAAATAATCTGATTACAATGAGGCAGAGCTTTTTAGTAATGGTAACCGATCGAATTGCTAATCAAACAAACCATATTACTTCTCAATGTTACCATGACATAGAGGATTTGTAAATTGCTTTTCTTTCTTCTGCATTGCTATCATGATCACTCAAATTCATGTACATTTCTCAAGAAGTGCAAAAATTTGCATCTCACATGTGATAGCCTACTGTGTCTCAACTTAAGTTCATTTAATGAAATCGAGACTGTATACACATTGGGGATTTAATAAATGCTGACTTGCTACTCTACTTAATATACTTACTCTATGCAAGTGATATTCTGAGAAGTGCCTCATTCGGCTTATTCGAATATTGCACAAAAAGCGGCAGTCAGTACGTTTTAATTGTTAAAATCTCATTATTCAGCGTCAAATTAGGTTATGAATTATTTTTGTCATTGTTTGAAACTGAAGAAAATTTTTCATAGAAAGTCTACTGTGAATATATTATTTTATATATTCAGTTATTCAACGTTCGATCTTTTGAATCTAAGCTGCTTGATTATCAGCAAAATTTACTACAGTGGTACAAAATGTAAAAATGAAAATGTAACCGCGAGAATAAAATAAATTGAAGTGCAACTGCAAAATTGTGTATATAACAGTAAAATGCAAATGCAATTGCAGGGCTATAAAAAATGTGTCAATTGTCTCTATCAAAAATTGCAATTGATTGATTGATGGGATTGAATAATTGTAGTCCAATGATTGGCGTTATTGAATTGTAGCAATTAATTGATTTGCTGATTTTCAATGATATTTTTGCTTACTTACATAGCCGTGACCAGAGGTGGAACCGGTCGCCGGTCGGGTCGGGTTCCGGTCAAGTCTCTTTTCAAGTCTCCTTTATTATCACTTATTTAATGTGTGTAGGATATGTAAGTCACATATATAGAAAAGGTATGTAACTGATTAGATGCAACTGGTTACATCCATCGCTCACATGTGAACTGCGATGATTTGTCTCTCAGTCTTAAATCAGCTAGTGCAACCCGCCCATGGAGATAATTTTATGAAATTCACCTTTCCTTTTATGAATCTTTTGAACAAATTCGAACAATTTTAGAGAAAAAGAACATGTCTATCGTTTAATGCCAGTGTCTCCTATGCTGTTAAAAAATATTGTTGAATTTTTCAGGCAATTAAATGCTATTTTGTATTGTATTGAAGCATCAAGTACGGCAACGTTGCAAAATGTAATCCCAAGCTACTATTTGATCAGCAGTAGGATGACTGCAATTCTTCAAGAAGAATACACTTGAGACTGTTAAATGATCAGCTCACAATGTGCAGGAAGGTCTCGATAGAAAATTCTGGACCTCCACCACAATAGTCCACAACAGGTGGCAACAGCTCTAGACCAGTCGTTCAGACGTCTGCATTTCATAAATGATGTTATAGTGTCTGGAAGAAACGTTTATAAAGACGTTGGTAAAGCCATTTCTTCAACTCTGCTAGAATACTGTATGTAGAAGACCAGCTGAATGATAACATCTCCCGACCAATACCTTCCACACTTCGTTCTCTTGATAATCCATTCCCTATATTGCGTAACAGACCCACAGTACAAACAACTACCAAGATCCCCACTGATAAAAAACTTTAGTTTGAGTTTGAGGAATACCTTGCCGCTACCATCACAAATCCAGTAACGAATCTATTAGAGCTCTGTAAGGGAAAACAGTCAGAATTTCCATCTTTGAGTCAACTAACCAGAAGAATATACGCGATTGCGGCATCTTCTGCAGAGAGCGAGCGACATTTCAGTACTGGTGCTATTGTGTCTTCAGAAAGAAGCAGTCTTTCTCCAGCGACTGTCGAAAGTCTGGTAGTTCTGAAGGAAGCGTCGCTTAACGAACTGTGGTAATATTATTAAAAGGCAGCCTAACTCTTTGCTGTTCATATCGAGATGACAAGGTATGTATTTGTTTTCATTCAATGTTATTTTTTCAATAATATTCTTGTTTTCTTTTTACGATGTGCATGTACATGACCTGTACCCATGTATGAGATCCACCTGAATGTCTAATTCTAAAAATATTTGCATTCAATTTAGACTCTTAGGCACCTCCACCATAGAAAGTCAAAGTAAATATATTTTTCTCAACGCGTTTGAACTTGATGATCAGTTCGGCCTACCCACTGTACATGTATGTACGTACCTGCTTTGTCTATGATTATGAAGCGCTGTATATACATACGTAAAGCATACGAGTATGCATCAGTATTGCGAATTGACAGGTCGACTGGCCGGTCGGGTCACAAAAATCTCGACTGGTTCCACCTCTGGCCGTGACCACTCACCTGAGAAAACATTGTGCTGCTAAAGATTTTTTAGACACTTCTACACATCTCCTATCAGCAGTGTATCCTGATGTCAGCAAGCCTACACAAATTCAGAAATCTCCCTCAAGCTTGTTGAATTCCAATGCGCATGAAAAAAGCTTGGACTCATGACAAAAGTAAAAATTTTGAAGTACTAAATAATTGGCACGTAAAATGCTTTTCAACTTCATTTTATGAGATTAATTAGAGGCTGTCATCAAATAAGTCATCATTGTAAATTCAAGAATGAAATTTTGAAACATTTTTAAGTAGGTATGTATCTGATATGTGATATGTATTCAGAAGGTTTTTCTTTTCGTTCCACTCGACATTTTTACAGAACAAATCATTGCAAATGCGCACTACCTAAATGGCAGATGTACTTTGCAGATTTACATTTATCAGACCAATTTGTATTACGAAAGTATTGACCTGCGTATGGTATTTACCCACAGATATCTGCTATTTGAATTTACAAACATAAAAAGGATTTGATTTCACAACAACCTGATCATAGAAATAGCTACCAGAATAGACCATTGATCAAATAAGACGACGAATACAATTCCCCTATTGTTTGAGATGCAATAATCTCTCAGCTGATCCTTTTGTCACGATCTCACATAATAGATCTTGAAGGTCATTCTACGTCAGTCGTCAGACAAACTATGTTGGTTGGGCTGACTTCATTATACACAGTGCATTCTCATTCAAGTTGCAATGACGGAACCGTCGTCTTATCTAAAGCAAGTTCTTTTGGGATTTTTCCTGGAGCGTGGAATATCTCTTGAAGAATGCATTGACATGCATCCGCTTCTCTCCTGCATTGCAAATTGTGACAGAATAGCCTTCAAACGAATAATATCAGAGAACAATTCTGATCTGAATTCGAAATATTTCGTTGTCACTAGTGAGCGCATCCTTGAAATGACGCCATTACAGATTGCATTGAGATTTACAACCTGTGAATGTTTAAGAGGGAATAAAGCATGTCAACATTACGATTGTCTTCTTGAAGATCAAAATTCCATCCTAAACTCTCTCGTCTTAAATGGAGTTGATTTTAATAAAAACAATATTTTGATCAATCACATACTTTGGAAAAGTGACTTGAACCCTTTGGTTTCTGATGCGGAATTATCACTCCTGGAGCAAATACAGAAGAAGTGTATGTCTCAAGGCTGTACAGATCGTGAATGGGACGCTCTCCGATATCTTTACGAAAGGAATCACATTTATATATTTGAGTACATAAGAACGTGTATCAAGAAGGGCTTGCATTGTTGTTCGTCTATGAAAAACGATCACACTATTCTACGAACATTAGTAATTATCTCCTACATGTGGTTTCGTTCAAGATATGATACAGAAAATTTGATGAAGAATTTGTGGCTTTGTGGGTTTCCGATTGTATCACAAAAGCAGCATTTTTTGTCATTGAGAGCTTATCAGCTACTACCGGAGAAAATGCGGAGGCAAGTACTTGAATTCATGGATGATTTAGGATCAATCTCAACAAAACCTTTGTCATTGTCTCTATTGGCAAGAAAGAAAATACGGAGCATGATCCCGTTAAAAGAATTCCATGCTTCCATATGTTCACTACGTATACCACCAGTTCTTCAAGAGTATCTGCTTTATGTGGATGCATTTTGATGACTAATCGGTGACCAATCATCAAAAATAAGGTAAATAGAACTTTACAGCATAAAAGTTGACGTTGTGCGAGTTTTGATAAAGTTGTTGCGTTATCGGAACGTGATATGTAATTTCAAATTATCACACATCATAGAAAGACCACATGAATTAGGAGCATTTGGTGTGATGTTAAGTCCTCAATGTATGACTGTATTCCTATAACTCAGAATTAGTTGCTTTTCAATCATAATTATAAAATTTCAATATTATATTTGCAAAAATTAACAAAATATCAGTTCGTCATAGATAGCTAGAAATGTCATCCTATGATTTGTTTTAATTTTTGATAGCGATAAAATGCCAAATTAGGGTGTCACAACGATGCATGTATACAGTCATGCATAATCATCTACCATTCATTTTCAATTATTGTTTGCTATCTATATACATCAAAAGAAAGTCAGCACATCCTAACATGCGGTGTCCTGGATAACCGTAATCTACGGCAGTGATGACTGAGTCCCTCCTTCTCAATCATGAATCCTTTGCTAATGCTAAAAGTGACTGTCAATAAATAAATGAGAAAATGTAAAATTAATTCAGATATTGTTTCAGAGGCCTACAGTGATTCACGTCCAGTAGAGAAGTCCAAAAATAATACTTTTTTGAGGCACTTATGCTAGGTTCAATTTTGCACTTATTTTTCTAATTTACCATTCATTTTAAAAAGGTTTTCGCGTGGAATTGCTTGAATAATTGCATGAAGTGGGTGTTCATATCATTATCTTTCAGGCAAATAGCCGAATGTCCTAACAAATCATTCTGTACGCTTAACCATCAATTTTGCTAAAGAGTTTTTTGTCTTTTGTACAGTATTGTGATTCACTACTGATTGTCACATCAGCATTAATGTGAGGCATAATGATGTCTGTCATCATACAATACACAGATGTTCATAGTTGAAAACTGTTATAAAATATAAATTATGCAGCATGTTATGAAATTAAACCGCTGAACATCTATAATTACCTTTCATCTGAGGCAGGGGTGAGGAGTCCTATCATTTTGATACGACTCCGACTGCGGGTGGCACGCATATAAAGCATAGTTTTCAAAAAAACTGGTGGCCTACATCAATAGATCATTTTAAATGAAAGTTTATGACCTATGCACCACTTTTAAGTCGGATGTATGTGACGCGACTTCTCCCATCTTGCTGATGTTACGTGATGCTCTACCAGGCAGGAAAATCCTCATCCTTCTCCAAAATTATGAGTACACTTTCGATTTGAATAAGCGTTGGAGGAGCCATCACACACGATTAACATGAGGGTAAGAGGTAATGTTCTCAGACAAACTGGTATTTCATTTTTGTCCCTGATGTGACCCCTAATGTGCGTAGCTGTGATCGAGGCCAGGAAAGCTCGTCCTCTCAACTAAATCACTGAGTGAAAAGACAATATTTTTTCACCTTCACGGTTCATTCCCTCAATGATTACAAGCTTTGCATGCACTGCTGTCTCTGTACTTTTGTTTGACGGAGAAAGTTGACATCAAAACAGTGACAGCAATGCGCGAGGATAGATAATTTGTTCGTATTATATTCCGACTCCGCATCCCTGTACTGAGAGGTGCATCCTTGAACCACTGGCGTTTGAGACAACTTGTGCCATGGGATCGAGGATGTTGAAGACAGTCTTGGGTTTGGGGGAACGCTTGAGTAAGGTGAAGGACAATCCCCAGGGAAAGAAGATGGCTGCTGCAATGCTTTGGCATCGCCATTATAAGAGACAATGCTCAGTCCATCCTTTGTGCCTCATCTTAATTGCTTTCTACCCTATTTTAAATTATATTTTGTACTGCTATTTTGATTATTTCAAGTTGTGTTGTTCATGCTCATGTGTAGGCCTAAAAGCCATTATCCTTAAATATACATGTGGTTTATCAAACATCATGCACTAACACAAAATAAGTTTCATTGGATTCCAGGTCCTTGCCTTTCCTTCAGTATGCTTCCCTTTCTATTCCAACTTTGCAGATAGCCACCAGGATGACATGTATTCTTCTAACTCTTTGACATAATGCTAGAACTCTATGACGCAGAATAGAAGATAAAGCAATTCATTATAGGAATTTGAAATTTTTGTCGTAAATCTCTTCACGGTGGATATCATGGATAAATTTGGTAGATATTTTAAACGAAAAATTAGTGGAACAAGCTTGTTAGAACAACTGAAGTAGGGATATCATAAGTCACAGTAAGACTGCAATACCCTAAAATGCGTATGTGTATTTAACTCAAAACGTCGGATAACATACTTCTTGGGAATTCTTTTCATTACATCTAACATCATCATGGCAGGAGGAGGATTTTATTCCTTATATGCTGTAAGAGACTTTATATATAACTATCGAGTGAAAAATGAGATTTTGAAAGAATTTTTATCTCATTTTAGGATGACAGAGATGAAAAAATCGCTGAATTGGAGGAAGAAGTTGAACGACTTCGGGGTGCCGCTAGTCAGGCCGGAATAATGATAGATTCTCGAGCAGCAGCATCATCAGTAAGTCTGTAATAATACGTGCCATGACAGCAAAAGTGTGGGATATAAGATATTGAGATTCATATGAATTTCAGGAAAAGCTAGAAAATAGCTTTCACTTTACAGACCTTTCCAGAAAAAGTATTTGATTTTTGTAATGTGCACAAATGAAAGTAATTAATAGGTCCAGCCCCAACATATGCCTTCAAATGAAAGATTGAATGGTATATAAGGGAAAGTCCTTCAACAGATGCGGTCAAGATTTGCTTTAAAATACACGTAGAGTTACCAATCTTGTGAACGAATTACGCCTTCCAACTTAAGCGTACAAGGAATGTTCTAATTTTGATTAGTAAAACAATAAAAGCTTTTACTTGACAATAATATCTACCACTACTCATTACTTCATTGCTTGTATATGAACTTATTTTTCTTACAAACCGCAAAACAGGCCCTAAAACATTTCATGTATACAAGCTTGAAATCAATTCAGAAGTTGCAAAAGGCTGATCAATTGCACGCCAATATATCGGCTGACAAATGCACTTCAACCTTCAAATATGTAAATAACCTGATCTATACAGGAAAAGTCAAAATTATTCTGTATCCTATCACGTCCCCCAATTTTTGAAAATAGTGATGGAATATCAAACTGGGTTCCTGCATTCCTGCACTGGATATAGCGGCAGTTATGCAATAATGTAATGGATAATGTGATAACTGATATTGTTAGGAAGTTTGGTGCACACGCCGCAATGTACTCATTTCAGTTATGACAGCACACGCAGTGACAAGATAAATTGGTCATGTCTTATCGTTTTGCAATATCTTACGAGTACATGTATCTATAATGTCTGACTTAGAAAAAACAAGGTTTGTTATTAAAGGACGTAGTGAATACGTAGCAACTTTTCATTGTTCGAAGTGATAAAAGGATAATTTAGTTTTCACAACCCATTCCTAGTTCCATACTCAACAAACATCAGTTACACGGTTGGAGGAACTGATCGAGTCTTTTTCAATCCAACGGGCTTTTTCACCGGCTACGAAAATCTACATTCAACCAGCCGGGTAATCAGTCGGTCGCAAATTTGATTTAGAATTGTTCTATAGCAATAATACTATCATTTTTAAACTTATACCGCATCAATATCAGCTGAAGAATGGTATCTGTGTAATGCATTTAAGCGGATGAAATTCAAAAATGAAAAGTATTGAATTTTAAATAGTGTTTTGTTTGATTCAAGTGAATCCATTTTGGTTCGTTCGGCAAAGTTAAGCAAAACTGTGCTGTGATTCCAAGCTTGAGGAGCAGCATTAATTTACCGTTTTTCTGTTCGTGCTTTTTCTTTAGAACTTTAATGGCTTCAATATTTAGAAACGTTCAAAATTACATTAAGAAGAAGAAGAAATCCTGCTTTTTGTGTGATATCTTAGCAAGGCTTCAAATTCAAAGCATCTACAATTACACTAACTTACAACTACGTGTACACTAATTGATAAATACAGCTTTTTAATTCATTGACCGCAATCTCAAGTCAATAATGAATCTCAAATCATTAGTACGTATAAAGCGTAGAATAGACGGGTGGGATATCTTGGAAATATTGGTTAATAGCTACAAATCTCAAATCAATATAAATTCATTTATAACATTATAATTTCAATTCATTATAACATTTGAGATAGAAGACACACAGTCATCAGGCATTGTCCATGGCACAGTCTATAATTTTAAGGCATTTGATGCGACGTAAAACTGAACACCCAAGAGTACATATGTTCACTCGCAAAAAGTCAATGATAAATTCTATTTATAACTTCCAATCGAGCTCCAATAACATGGCAGTTTAAGAATTTCGTTGTTTTATAATTGATTTTTTGATTTGCATAATTGAAAAGAAAATTGCCTTAATTGACTTCATTTGCCGTGAAACCTGTAACATGCAGCCACCTTGACGAAGTGTTAGAAAAATAGACCGCCACCCTCAAATAGAACGTCACGTAATAGACCGCTACTTCCTATATGTTTCATCAGTATAGGCAGTGATTGCCAAGATATTTGTTTTGTTTATCGTCTGTCCGACATCCTGTGCTACTTGCAATTACCTACATGTGCTCGCTGCACATCCATCCCACGAATACCTCCATGAACCATGATGATTATAATTTACAATTTATTTAAATTAGCCATTCAATGCCTGTATGAAGACACATCTGTATTGTTAGTCATCTTGCTTTCTATTTAGGTTGTAATCTGCTTACATGTACTAGATGTAGTAAACCAATTACTTGTTAATTGTTCAACCCTTATTACCACCGTGCGGGTAAAAGTAGGCCTAATGCTTGTTGTCAATAATGCTCATAAATCAATTTATTGAATATCGATGTCAGTAAAATATGTATTTAGTATCATATAAAGTTTCAATCACAAAATAATTAGCCATGCTAACAAGCCGAGATATAAATCCCTTCTACATAATATCCTCTTCTTGCGGTTTCATTTCCTTTGCATTGCGAATTTATTTTTATGACTTATTTAATGAAGAATCAGAAGTACAGTCTAGCTAGATTATTATCCATAGGCCCTATTAATTATAAAAAAATATTTCTCGATGCCACAGATTTACACACCTAGTCTAGAAACAAGCAGAAATGGAAGCAAACAAACTTGATATTAATACAAAAATCAGACTGCGACACAATTACATGTTTCTCATAAAGTCGACCATTTCAATTTCCCTTTCACTCTTTTAACCTTTCCACAAAACTATGTGCCCTACAGGACAGGAGACCGACCTTTTTGTCGGACAAGTTTTAAATTATTGGCGCATCTATATTGGAAAAAGATTTTATCGACAAATCAATCGCACAGCTAGTACTCTCACTAAGACAGGGTATAACAGCATAGATCTTAAGCGCAGTGCTGAGAAGCAGCTGCATAAACAGAATGAAACTTCTCTGAAATAAGGATGGGTACTTTTCTGCTATGCAGCTTCTTAATAATTGCGCGTGCTTTTTATTAATTTGATTAATGTCGAGACTGCTTTTATATAGCAGGACACCATGTGGGTGAGTCTGAGCGTTTAGGAGTAGGGGCCGAAACGCAAATCCTTGCCCAAGATCCTGCTGATGATCTCAATTGCACATGTTTTCGATTAGGTAATCTGTTTTAGTTATTCTTTCCTGTAACCTATAGGGATCGCCACATAGGTCCTCTGGAGGGAGAAAATTCAAATTCCTTTTCACTTATCACTATCTTCGACGTCATCTTCCTCTCAATCAAAGCATTAAATTTTATTCTGACGCAATCATGACATCTGTAAGCATATGAGCGACCAGACCTGTGGATTCAGGTTTAGTCATAATGCAAGCAAATGTCGCAATCACTGCACCACGGCCGCTCCTACCGCTTAATCAGTAGCGATAATAAATATTTCAATCCTCCAGAGTGAGATGTCATTAATTAAAAAAGAGACATTTTAGTCAGACACATCCACCTCAGTGAAGGGGGTTTCAAAAACTTCAATCCGCACCCAATTGGATTTACATGTACACCAATAATAACAATGTTTTATTGTAAGTTACAAAGGGAGGTAATGACATAAAATTGACATCAAAGAAATATCAGGAGTGTACTGGTACATAACAAAACGCCTATTTAAAGGCCGGAAAATTCTGGATCGCCTGAACTCGGCAAATTCACAGGTCTGGTACAACTCGCAGATTCGTAGCAGCCATGGATAGAGTGCACTGCATTTTGCGAAACTCCAGTTTTCAGTCTCGTTCCCTGAGAAAATCGTGCTGCCGGTCGGACGAGATGATTCAACAACTTAACTGTCAAACCTCTAATATTCATCAATCAGGTGAAACAATTGGATACTTTCTAATTGAACCAAAACTCTTTATACATCGAAAGTACTTCTTCAGAAGTAGTTTGATACTCCTGAAGTATTTTATTGAAAATGAGGCATTTGTAAAAATAACCATGCATTTTTAAAGAAAGAATTATAGAAGAACCAATGATATGCTCTAATGATTAGTACATCGGATGAAGCACAATCACAAGCAAGTCTGCGATCTCCTCTAAAATCCAGATAAAAGATTCGCAGTAAGTTATGCAGAGGAGATGAAGACCAGTAGGTTTTGAGAGGTATACAGCTACATGTGTCATCTACCTAAAACAATGATGCACTTTGTTTCAGCTGCACTGTCAAATATAACTTTTTCTCGCAAAATGACTGAATTCAAAACGTGTGTGAAGTTAGCGGAACCACTCAGCGGAACCATTTTTTATTGTAGCTTAATTCTATTCGAAACAGCTGCTAGTTTGTCAATTTCAGTCTCCTGATTACGAATCTGAGCTCAGATTTCACAAATTCACAGTCGCTTTTGAGAAATTCAAGTTTAAAGATAAAAGTGGTCCCGCTGTGAAGTTAGCGGAACCATCCAGCGGAACCAATTGCTGAGTCTCGCTGATTGACGCAGTAAATGAATTTCTTTTGGTCACTACCCGATCAATTTTGTTGTGCTGATCACGAATATGTGCCTCATCTTTCAAAACAATGCATATTTCACCCGGAAATCTGAATTTCACTTTTTCTGCAAGCTGATTGTGAAGTTAGCGGAACCATTTTTCAATACAAAGAATTTGACAGCAAAATCCATCCTCTCCTACTAATTTGAAGCTCCTAATCACAAATCTGTAATCATATTTTCAAAACTCGCCCGCATTACAAAGATATTCCTCTATCTGGGTCCGCTGTGAAGTGCCCGGAACCACCTACTGGCATTAAAATTTCAAATTCTAATTTTTGCACAGAATCACTGCAATAGACATACCAAGAGAATGGAATTGCTTCACTGATCACGGTTTGCCGTCCGATTTCACGGGAGAATAAGTACTTGCCGAGAAAAATTGATTCTACGGTTTTCAAGGATTTCATCGGAATGTCAGCAAATGCAGCATCTCAGCATCGGAATCTTTGTAATGCGGGCGAGTTTTGCAAATATGATTACAGATTTGTGATTAGGAGCTTCAAATTAGTTGGAGAGGATGGATTTCGCTGAGAAAT
The DNA here is from genome assembly GCA_907163375.1 of Prostheceraeus crozeri. NCBI lineage: Eukaryota > Metazoa > Platyhelminthes > Polycladida > Euryleptidae > Prostheceraeus > Prostheceraeus crozeri. The sequence continues at coordinate 330,692 of CAJQUW010008680.1, forward strand.
TCTTTGTATTGAAAAATGGTTCCGCTAACTTCACAATCAGCTTGCAGAAAAGTCCATGAAAACCGTAAAATCCATTTTTCTCGGCAAGTACTTATTCTCCTGTGAAATCGGACGGCAAACCGTGATCAGTGAAGCAATTCCATTCTCTTGGTATGTCTATTGCAGTGATTCTGTGCAAAAATTAGAATTTGAAATTTTAATGCCAGTAGGTGGTTCCGGGCACTTCACAGAGGACCCAGATAGAGGAATATCTCTGCAATGTGGGCGAGTTTTGCAAATCTGATTACAGATTTGTGATTAGGAGCTTCAAATTAGTTGGAGAGGATGAATTTCGCTGAGAAACTCTTTGTATTGAAAAATGGTTCCGCTAACTTCACAATCAGCTTGCAGAAAAAGTGAAATTCAGATTTCCGGGTGAAATATGCATTGTTTTGAAAGATGAGGCACATATTCGTGATCAGTACAACAAAATTGATCGGGTAGTGACCAAAAGAAATTCATTTACTGCGTCAATCAGCGAGACTCAGCAATTGGTTCCGCTGGATGGTTCCGCTAACTTCACAGCGGGACCACTTTTATCTTTAAACTTGAATTTCTCAAAAGCGACTGTGAATTTGTGAAATCTGAGCTCAGATTCGTAATCAGGAGACTGAAATTGACAAACTAGCAGCTGTTTCGAATAGAATTAAGCTATAATAAAAAATGGTTCCGCTGAGTGGTTCCGCTAACTTCACACACGTGAATTCAAATACATATAAAACTTTTAAGCCGGAGCCGCAGCTGTGGTATTCTCTGTCGTCCCCGGCTCCAATCTACTACCACGACTCCGAGCGACTCCGTCCCCAGTTCCGAAATCCCGCTAATTAGAAATGATCACAGATTTTGTGTTATTGAGTTTTTGAAAAGTGCGATCATTATTGACTTGAGATTGCGGTTGTCAAATTGAGAAGTTGTGTTAATGAATTTGAAACGGTGATCATATCCGAAATACACTCCCCTAAATGATCATTTAATTTTTGAAATATGACTTTTTGATTTTTCCTAATTTAGTGAAGCCTACTGCAAAGCATCAAAGGAAAGAGATTTATTTTGACGGGAAGTTATAAATTTATTGAAGCCTAAAAGTCACAGATTTCGACATTTTGCCTGTCATATGAGCAGGCTATATGACAAAACCACATGGCACACTTTCTTCACATACTGGTTTTAATGGGCTTAACACAGCAACTTGTCGATGGTTGCCGAATAGCATCCGAAATCAATTAAAATGCAAATTAAATTATTTCACCAATGAAGCCTGGACTCTTCTTCAAATTGTCGGTATTCTGAAGTTTCAGTTAGGCTAGCCTTTATGTTTGTATTTATTACTCTATTTATAGGCAAAGATTTTCAACTTTTAATTGTTTTTGTGCGCACTAGAGTTTTGATGATCTAATTTCTTCAACGATTTTCTTTTAGGGCATTTGCTTAAGCTCATATCCTTCCGTTTCCAGAAACTTTTAGTTTTAAAGCTTGTCGTATTAAACTTTAATCAACTAATTAAAAATTATTTTGAAGAAAGAGTCGATATCCATGCAATTAGTCATGCCATGGTTGGAACCGGTGAAGAATTTTCTGACCAATCCAGTAACCGACAGACCGGCCAAACCCAACCGAATGATCATGATCGTCTCTTATTAATTTACACTTTGTCATTCAAACAGATGCGACACCGGTTTCTACAATTTGTAATTGCCACGACCATTTTGAAATTAATAATGTCAATATGTTTTTCAGTTTTTTTTTCCGGAGGGGTTATGCGCCACCTATTCTATTCACTGAATCTACTCATTTCAATATTTGGTTTTCTTTTAAAGTTAAATTGGTTTTGAAATTATTTGATTTTGAACATTGTTTATCAAAACAAAAAATATAGATATATAATAAAATAAATGAGCCAATGTGTCTTTTCTAAATTGTTTATTAAACGACACGTGTTATCTCACATGTGTTTCTTTAATGAGTGAATTAGGCCTATTGAGAATGAATTCCCTATTGTGAAATTTAGGTTATATGTAAACAACTTTGGTCTGTCAGTCATGTCTAAAGTGCTTTCATCAGGGCGCGCAACAGGGATTGTAGGAAATCAAGTTCGAGAGAGAGAGAGGTCTTTTCGTTTTTAGGTGGAGTGAAGCAGGCCTGTTAATTATTTTATGGTAATCAAAAATGCAAACAAAAGTATTATACAAACTTCTGGTATTAGGATCACACGTGACTTCACCTGTTTTATTTGCGTTGGTGAAACCCATCACGTTCAGAATAAATTCATTTCTGTGGCTCGACTGACAATATACACGTTGCACACCTCCCAACTCCACTGAACAATCAGGCGAGCTAGAGCTGATCAGACATGAGTTTCGAGATGCGTAGGCATGTGAGTAGACAAGATCACAAAATATTTGGGTATTGATGATGTTTTTTTAAACAATCTTAATGTCGATCTCAAAAATATGCCATTGATCATCTATCGGGGACAATTTATGTAAGTTTAGTAATCCGTAGATAAATTGTATATACATTACAAATTATTATTGTCTGTTCGATCGATCTCAATAATTGCTGCAGATTGATTTAGCGACCGGTTATCCACCGGGTTGGTTGACGGATCGACTTACTCCGACGCAACCCAGTCGGTAACCCAACCCAACCGGCCGACTGGTCCCGGTCCCAACCTTGAGTCATGCTAAATAATTTTTTCCATGTTTATCGAATTATTCAAACGTTTAGCGAAATATTCGCTGTGATATGATAAAACTAAATTTCATTGTGAAACTTCACTTCCAGAATATGAATTCTATCAACCAAATGCAAAGAGAAATTGATTTTTTGGAGTCCGCTTTAAGAACTCAGAGAAACAAGTATACAATATTGGAAGATGAAATTGATTCGGTGAAGGAACAAAATGAGGTCTTAAACAAGGCGCTTGAAAAATCAGGGTATGCTCAAAGGGATGAAGCAAAAGTGGAAAGTTTACTAAAGCAAATGGAGATCAAAGACGACGTAAGTAAACATTTCGAGTATTTCCCTTTGGCTGATAGTTCCTGACTATTCATGCGACATTCACATGATGATTTTGATAAAAATTTGAACGATTTCAGGAATTGAGATCTGCACGACAATTAATTCTTGAAATGCAAAAAATTGGATACACAAATCTACCTGCAAAAATAGTGGAGGAATCGAAGAAAGCAGCTCATCAAATTGTGAGTGCTTCGTTTATGCACGTGACGTGTTACAATTTTCCAATTTCAAATCGCATTTGATGTTTTTTACAGGAAGAAGCGAGGAAAAACCAAGAGGCTGCTTACAAAGGTGAAATGCAAGCAAAAGCAAAATTAGGGGAATTGGAAGGAAAATTAAAGACATTAGGACAAATGGCTGAAGGTGACAAAAAAGTTATCGGAGATTTACAGGTATATGTTTCATACAATCGCTAATCAAGTCAATTTAATAGTAGCTTTAATATCACTGAAATATTCATAGACTAAAGAAATGAACGCAGTTGGGAATGAGTTTCATAAAAAGTCTTGTTAAGATAATTATCTGTTTCTGAAGTTTATATGGAAATGCATTCGCTGTGTCAAAGCCACAATCTGCAGTGCATCAATGCGCTGTGTTTGTTCAGTTGGTTGTTCACTTTTTTGACTCGAATGATTCACAGATAAACTCTTAAGCTTCTGCTAATGCGATTAATTTGGTTCTGCTGTAGGCTACATTTATAGCATCACATGGAGGCACTTTCCTCCTAGGACATAAGTAATGGGCAAAAGACCGTTCCAGGACACCATAAAATTCAAAAAATAGTATCTTTAAAAACGACATAAATTCATGAATTTAGACCCTTTTTCAGGTTTTTAAGACCTAAATACATGAATTTAGTCCATTCAAAATGTACCATTTTTTCAAAAAATGGCATTTTTAAAAACGACGTAAATTCATGAATTTGAACCCTTTTTCAGGTTATGAAGACCTAAATTCATAAATTTTGATTTTTTTGAAAATTTAGCCGGTCTCAAAATATCACGTAATCTCAAATTTGAGAATTACAATTTTCTCGCTTAAATCATGACCGTTCCAGGACACCGAAAATCAGAAAAGTTAAAAATCTCAAATTTGTGAATAACAATTTCCTCGCTTAAATCATGACCGTTCCAGGACACCGAAAATCATAAAAGTTAAGAATTTCAAATTCATGAATTTTATCCATCTTTCAGGTTTTCAAAATATATCATGTGACTAAAAATATTTCTTTAAAAATGGAAGAAACAAAAGTGGAAGAAACCGCAAGAATATATCCTTCGTTATCTCAATTAAACTTTTACGGAGCAGCGTGACTTCTTTCTTTCTTTCTCTCTCTCTCTCTCTCGATCCTGTCTGTTACAGGAATATTGTATTCACAATGACATGCATTCTTTAAAACAATTGCTTGTCTTCAATGAGAATAATTCCCATATGCTTTTAATAGAATGACCTTGAACGCTAATGGAAAAATACACCAATTGTCGAACCGGTGTCAGAAAGTTTGTCGACATGGCTGTCGATATGGTTCGACAGTTGGTGTATTTTTCCATTCAAAATGATGTCGCATGAATGATTGTTATGGAAACCAAAAGGAAGAGAAATGCTCATTCATTTCTCTTCTCTCTCATATGTCTATTGTGTTTAGATTGTATTTGTTCTTTTGTTCTCATAGTGTGAATGAGATTTCACAACCCGTATCATGACCTGTTGTCTGTGATTTCCTTCACTCGTATCAGCTGACACAATTTTAGCAGCTGCTACACGGCAATTCTTTTGAGAAATTTCTGAAATAGATTTTATTCCATTTAAAATGAGTAACATTAGAGACTTTCTAAAAATATACAGCAAACAAACCACATCAAATTTCGATTTAAATGAGATTGCTAAGCAATTGGGAAAAAAGAATTTTCACATATTGATGAGTAATGAATTACTATTGATAAAAGATGTGCGAAACACTAGCTCTACTAATACAATGCAACAATGTAACGTTTAAATTTAAATTAAATTAAATCATTTCAAAATTGAATAAGTAGTAAGGAAAGTCATCATTGTGGAACAGTTTTAAATCAATACCCCCCTTCTGACTGAGTAGTAAGGAAAGTCATCATTATAAAAATGTTTTAAATCAATACCCCCTTCTGACTAAGTAGTAAGGAAAGACATCATTATGGAACAGTTTTAAATCAATACCCCCTCCATTTCTGACTTCTAGGGGTCCCTTAAGAAATTTTTTTATTATAAAATGAGCAACATAAAGGAGTTTTTAAATTATATGGAACGCAAACCACGACAAATTTCGACCTAAAGAAAATCGCAAATCAATTAGGAATAAAGAATTTTCATGTTCTAATGAGAGCCGAATTACAATTCCTAAAAAATAAGCCAACAGGAACCTTCAGTTCCCGGAACAAAGTTCCATCAATAACTATAAATTTCATAACAAATCTTCATACGTCAGATGAAAAAGGAATACATTGGTCTGCAGGTATCTTTAATAAAAATCGAGATAATTACTATTTCAACCGCCCGGAGGCTGAGAACTATTGGTTCGACTCTTATGGACTTCCACCTACAAACGAAGTCAAAAAATTACTTGGCAATGGAATTTATAATACATTTCAAATTCAAAAACCGGGAACTACTTATTGTGGTAAATTATGTCTCTATGTTTTATTTGAATTACAGGAAGTAGTACCATTTCTAGATATTATGTTAGAATTGAACGAACCGTAGGTTCTATGGCTACGCCTAATAAGGGAATTGAATAAGGGAATTTAATTCCCGAAAAACGTTGGTTCCAATAATAATGATAATGATAATTAAAAATCAGTTCGTTGTAATTCATTTTGATAAAATCGGCCTCTGATATTTTCGTCATCTAAATCTTTGATTTCGTAAGTAATCGGATAAGTTTGATTTATTTTACAAACTTCAAATATTTCTTTAGTCCAATAGCCAACAAAGCCTTTTTCAAATTTATTCTTATATTTAAATATTCTAACTCTATCTCCAATTTTAAATTTCGGCTTAAGTTTCTGCAAATTCGGATTACTCTCATTCGAATAATTATTCTCGAATATATTTTTTTCTTATCAAATCAGGGTCGTCAGAAGCATTCTTTGGAGTTTCTTCAATACCAGAATGAACTTTATTATTGTACTGTTCTACAATTCCTGGTAATATCTTCAACCATTTCTGATTTCTTTGCTCAGTAAATTTCTTGAATAATTTATTTTTTAACGTCCGATTGAATCTTTCTATCACTACGGCCTTCCCTGCATTTTCAGTTGAATAAACAGTTTCAAATAGTGGCTGAACGTTTCGGTTATAAAATTCCGATCCTTTATCAACAAACAATTTTTTGGTTTTCTCTTACTTTCTTTAAAGATTTCTTCAAACGCATATTTAACTGAAAGACCACTTTTATTTTTTAAAGGCTTTACCCAAGCGTATCGTGTATATAAATCTATAACGGTCAATGCGTATTTATAATCTTTTTCATTCGGCATATGAGTAAGATCAGCACTCCAAATATCATCTTTATTAAATACTTTTACTTTCAATAAATATTTATGCCTTCTGTATTCTTTATGAATTTCAGACGCGTAGGTTCGAGCGTTGCTCTCAGACAGCTTTGCTGTCGTTTCATTTAAACCCTGACCGAATAATATTTTAGCTTGTAAAGCTTTCTTAATAAACATTCTTTCAATTTTTTATCTAAATGTAGGATTTTGAATACTATCTAATTCTTGAATCATCTTCTTATCAGCTGCATGACGAGAACTTAGATCATGATTTCGATAAGCTAAATCATGCCTGTAAGCTGCGGCATCTACTCTATTTATTGGTTCTTCACCTGGTTTCGGATTATTATTCTCATCTAGTCTTACATCTAATCGAGTTCCTGGATCAGTATATGAATGACCAGGAAGATGTTTTTCTTTCGAATATTTACTCCAAATAAATCAAGGAAAGTTTTCTAATGTTGTTTGTATGTCACCTCCAATATGCTGACAATTTGAGTTTTTATTTTTGTTTATTAGATAATTCAATAAATCTAAATTAGAAATTTTTAATTTAGTTAAATTTTCGGAATTTGTAGAATTCATTTTAAAAGATTAAAAAAATTAAAAAGATAAAATAAAATAAATGTTTTACCTTATCATACTAGGACCTAGATATATTCCAGAACCATCTTTAGTTTCCTTAATTTCAATTAAATCATCAACATTGTGGAGAATATTTTTAAGAACACGTTTTCCTTCATCAACTAATTTTAATTTACTAATAAAATTATCTACTATTCCGTCACCCCTAGCAACTTTCTCTAACTCTCTATTATGACGTTTTTGTTCTTCTAATGCTGCCTTCTCTGATTTATTTTTATTTACTGCTTGGACAATATCAGCTGTCCCACCTGCAACACTTCCTGCTGCTGCTGTGCCACCTATTATTAGTGGAATTAATGGGAGAATTCCATCATTCTTTTCTTCTTGTAATTGAATATTCTCTATCATTGGTTTACTTATGTAATACTTTTTTTTATTAATCGTAATAGTTTTAGGGGTATTTTTGTCAACAATATTACGTAATTTAATTCAACAGTTTTATTATTGTTACTTTTCGCTTGCGACATTTTTAATAAAAAATTTTAAGTTATCAAAAATTTTAATCTATTCTAGTTATGAATAAATTTTAATCTAAGAATTTTTTTAATCTATTCTAGTTATGAATAAATTTTAAGTTACCAAAATTTTTTAATCTATTCTAGTTACGAAAAATTTTTAAGTTAAGAATTTTTAATCTATTCTAGTTACAAAAAAATTTTATTACTTATTACTAAAAAAATTTTAAGTTATCAAAAAATTTAATTAACTTATCGGAGCGAAGCTCCTCCAGGCTTCAGCCGATCCTAGCCATCTTTCCATTAAGAATTTCAATTTAAATATTTTACATCTTCTAGCAATAAACCATAAGCCATCAATGAAGTTGTGGAATCTTTTTTTTCAATATTAATTGTAACATCACAACCGGTCTTGATAATATCTTCAGATTGTGCACTTAAATCGAAACAGAAAACAGGATATAAATGTCTCCAATCTCCAGGAGTTAATTGTGGTTCAACTCCAAATTCTATACAAAGATTTCGATAAGAATCATATCCTTCCATAAATTGATTATTGGTATCATCGAATCTTAATGGATCAATTGGATATCGGGTTTGATTTAATGAAACTTGTAAACTTCGAATTGTATTAATATGGAAGAGATTATTGTTCTTATCAAAACTTGGAGAATTATTTCTTTGAAAAGTTAGTAATAAATATCTTGGAGTATTTGAAGTTCTAATAAAATGCCAGTTAAATCTTTGCTCTGAAAAAGTTACTGAACTAGCAGTACGCTTTAGAAAATTTACTGGAATTGGTTTGTTCGTATTTAATCTTTTTGCAATGGTTGTTTCAACCTCTAAACTAGGAGTAATATGCTTAATCCACCATTCAAGTCTATCAATTTTTAAATATGCTTTTTTTCCAGTCTTACCAAAAAAGATTAATTCATTATTTGCTGTACGATGAATTATTAACTTAAATTTTAATTGATATGATATTTTATCATAATCTAAATATCCGAATAATGGAGACAATGACCAATTAACTGTCTGTTTACTTTTCTTGTTAAATTCACGTCTTTCTTTATATGCATCATTATTTGTTTTATTTAAATGTTTTGCAATATTTTCTACATCTTTCGCAATTCCTGCGGCATCTGTTCCAGCGTGAGTTAAATCATCAACAATTATACCATCATTAGTATCAGGAAACCAACCTTCGATTTCATACTTTTTATTATTTTCACCAATTGTTACAAATCTAAGCATTGTATCAATTACACCTGGAGAATCACTTATTGTTTCTATATTTTGAGTTGCAGCATCTAAACGCATTTGTGTAAATAATCTTGGAAAGAAATTATTCTCTAGTGCAATATTATCGGTATCTGGTAATGGTGTTGTAAAATTGGCATCACTATATAAAGAATATTCACAGTGTAAAAATGAATCAGGTAGATATAAATAACTCTGCTGATTATCAACTTCAAAAATTAAATCGCCTCCAGTATTTACTCTACTGGAAGATCCGGGATTCATAGCAATTCTTATATAGTCATTCTTTTTTTGATTATAACTGACGAACGGAGGATCGTCTAATCTAAATTTATTTTCGATAAGCGAAGACATTTTTATAAAAAATAATTTGACTTTTTGTTTTTCTCACAGACAGAAAAAATTTTTACTAAAATAATTTTGCTAAAATAATTTTACTAAAAAAATTTTACTAAAAAATATATTTTAGAATTTTGCTAGACCAGCTCCGCTACAGCTTTGCTGGTTAGACCGAAGGTTGCTGTTAATACCATTGCCTCTTATTTCTTCAATTGAACGTTTTATGGCTACGCCTGATTTCTTCTTATGTTTACTATCAGACGGAGCTCCGCTCCTCAAGGTTTCACCCCCTACAGCTATGCTAGCAATTTTATTTTTTGTTTCCTCTGAAAGTTTTTTTAAATTTTTTAGTTCTTCAGAATCATTCCTAAGTTTACGAATAGCTTCTAGTTGTTTTAATTCGTTTTGAGATTTAACAGCATTTGATATTGCACTAGCTGTACTACCTATAGCAGCTGCTCCTTTTGCAGCAGATGTAATCAAATCTTTATTATTTTTAATTAAGTTAACGATACTACCAATACCAGAAAAGATACCAGCCCCTTCTTTTTGGACGGCACCTGCGGTGCCTAGGAACTTTTGTGTTCCGACTGTTTCTACACCGTCATAATGGTAAACAGATTTCATAGATGGTTCATGAGAAATTTTTTGATTTGAAGCAAAATGTTTAAGATTGTGTTTATAAATTATAGGCATTTTTTAGGATTAAATTTGACTTTTGGGAAAAAATATTTACGATTGGTTAGTAACCTGAGGACCTTTGGTCTGATCGGCTGAAGCCTCGAGGACCTTTGGTCCGTTTAAGATTTACGTTTGTGAATGGACAACAACTTCGAGATAACTTTATTAATTGACTGCTGCACTTTATCTATTGCGTCAAGCAGCGTGTGATGTACTTTAATTTCTTTTCTATTAACTTGCATTTTCTGCTGATTTATCTTCAATGCCGTTTTAAGTGCATTTAACTTAATTTTAAGAACATCTAATTGTCTTTTAACAGCATCTAACTGTTCTTTATTTTCTTTAGAGTTTTCTTGTAAATTTTTCTTTAATTCATTTTCTAAATTGATTTTAAGAGTTTTTATTTTATCAAGTCTTTGATTAAGCGAGTTTACTTCATTTATTATTCTATTCATCTTTTTCATTTGTTGAGTAATTTTAGAACTTAATTCATCAACACTTTTTTGGAATGTAGTTTGTAACTGCTTTAAATTTTTTTTAATTCTTTCAGGTAGTTTTTCTATTTCATCTTCTAATTGTTCTTTCAATAGTTGTATCTGATGTTTATTTTTAATGACTGCAGATTTTAACTTTATAGAAAGTAATATTAAAATTTTTGATTGTTCAGAAATCTTTTTAAAAAGTTTTGCTATATCTGCTTCCAGCTCTCTATCCTTTTTATCAAGTTTTAATAATTTTTCGTTTAATGATTTGTCATTAAGTTTTAGCAACTTTAATTCATTCATCAGTGGAACCAAAACATCGTTTATATATTTTTCTTTTAAGTCATTGATTTGTGTATCAACATATTGTTTATTTGTTAACTCTGTATTTTGTTGCGGAAGAATAGAAAGATGCAATGGTCCAGATAAAACGTCTCCAGTTTTCATGATATAATTTTCTATCTCTATTTCTAATTCACGATTATTCGGGATATATGCACCTCCACCAACATTTGGTATCATTTTTAAAACAATAAAAAAATAAAATTTTTTCTAATAAAAATAAAAAAATGGAAAAACCAAATTTAAAAAAATTATATTCGTCCGCATCATCCTGTTCTTCTTATTCGACGAGATCAACGGGATTTGAAAATATATGTTTTGATAATAATAATAATAATAATCCATGTATAAATGTAAATCTTTTGTTTGAATTACAAGCCGAAATATTTAGAGAACAAAAAAAAGGTTTACCTTCTATAGAAACTAACTATTGTTTATTTCCAGGAGACCCGTTTATTAAATTTATGGAGATTGTAAGCAAATATCATGATGTAGCTTATGTTGAATTAAATAAAGAAAATATGGTTATTATTGGTCATAATAATGTTTATGGTTTTATTAGAGCAGTGTTACCAATTAGTGATACTGAATGGATAGAAAATAAAATTATTAATTATATTAATGTTAGAGAATTAGTTAAAAAATTAAAATCTTTTTCCAAAGAAAAAATTAGATTATTTGTTGATGAACAAAATCAATATAACATTCACATAGAGAGTAAAAAACATAATGAAGAATTATTATGTCAAGTTTATTATAGAGACACAATTTATAAACAAGAAACATTAGAAATGCCCCAAAGATATGATGATACGTATATAGGATTATATTCCAACTTAAATATTAATTTATTAAAATCTTATATAAATGGTTTAGCTCAACAAGAGAAAATTTATATGTGGACAACACCTTATACTATTAACAATGACCATAATCATAATCATAATAATCCTCTGAATCATATTGAAGAAACTGATAATATAAATGATGATTCTGAAACATCTGAAAAAGGTGTAAATGGTAAAAAAGATTACAAAAATATTAGTAATTATAAAAATTTATCTAAATTTCATTTTCTTACAATTGAAAATAATAATGATGGTATAGTTGAAGATACTGTTAGACAACTATGTGTCGGGTCTACAAAATTTAAATTAGGATTTACATCTAATCAATTTAAAATTTTATCATCTTTAATAAAAACTAAAAGTGATTCAGATTATGGTGGTGTTATTAAATTTTCCAAAAAAGATCAAAGACCAATATTTTTCTCTATTATATCATTATCAGATAAAAAATGTAATTTAGAGTTAGATATTCCAATAAGAGAATGGTATCCTATCATGGAAGGGCATCCTATACCAAAAAGTGTAATTTATGATGTTGAAGAAACAATTTATGATGATGATGAAGAATCAATTTATGATGATGAAGAAGAATCAATAGTTAGTGAAAAAAAAATTTAAATTATCTTTTGATAAAACGTTATATGATAAAACTTAATATGATAAAGAAAATAAAATAACTTAGGAACGTGAAATATATAATAATATAAAATAACACTCAAGTCCTTGATATTAGAATGTTTATATCTAAATTTAAAACACATTTTTTTCCTTAAAAAATAAAAAAAATGGAAAATACCAAGTTTTATTGTAACTTATGTAAAAAAAAGTTGCAAACAAAAAGAAGTTATCAATCTCATTTAAATAGTAAATTGCATTTACAAAATGTAGATCGAGTTGATGAAGGAAATATATTAAAATTAAATAATTATATAAACTATCTAGAAACATTGCCTACTGATATAAAAGTTAAAAAAATGTTTGATGATTATTCACATTCGGAATATAAAAAAGTTTTTAATAGTGAAGATGAACATGAACCAGATGGAAGATATTTATTTAGCGATACTGATGAATTTAACGAAATAGATGAATTTGATGAAGCCGTAACAGATATAAAATATTTATTTAATCAGTCCGTTGAACATAATGAAACCGATGAAACTTTTTATAATGTATTAACAAACTTTTACAATATATTTAAGAAATCTTTCAAATGTTATATGAATGTAGAAGTACTTTATACAAAAAATGGACCTGATGGAATTCCTGAAGAAATAATACAAGGACATTTTACAAATTCACAAGAAATTCATAATGTAAATAATATACAACCCATATTTGAACAAATGATACTTAAATTAGAAAATTGTATAATTGAAGCCCAGTTACGTGAATCTTGTTGGAGATTTAAAATACTATCTAAGAAAATAGTAATTGATAAATATAAAAATAATACTGGTGGTAGTTATGTTCCTTTACCTTTCAGTTCACCACAAATAATCAACATAAAAAATGAAGATGATTATTGTTTTCTGTGGAGTATTATAGCACATTTACATCCTGCAGAATATCATAAAGAAAGACTAAGTCATTATAATAAAGAAGAATACATAAATGAATTTGATCTTTCTGATGGCTTACATGAATTTCCATATGATTATAATAGGTTAAAAAAGTTTCATAAAAAGAATAAAAATTTAATAGAAGTAAATGTTTTTGAATTAAATGTGAATTATGTTTCTATTGGGAAAATTACTCCACTTTACTCAGATTCAAAAAAATTTTATTTGAATAATAAAAATTTATGTCAATCAGAAATAGTATACAATAAAACTGGAAATTACATGCATCATAATATTTTTTACCAAGGAAATATAATATGTACTGAAAAATTTGAAATTGTTAAAACACTATCACCAATAATGATTAATCATAATAATTATAAAGGACGTAATTATAATTATGATTATGATTCCGATTATTTATCTTTATCTTTAGAATATCAACAAAAATTACAAACTTTAAATGAAATTTTACAAAAATGTAAAACAGATTATCAACAACAAACAAAAATATTAGTACAAGAATATGGCCATAAATATCAAAATAAGATAGAAACGATTCAAAAATTAAATGAAGACAATAAAGAATTAAATAATGAAGAAAATGAAACCAATCAAAAAATAAATGAATCTTTAAAAAAATGTCTACAACAATATAAAGAACAATATGATAAAGAATATAGTTATCAGTTACAAATATTAAATCAAAATTTTCATCGAAATACATTTAATCTTACAAAAGAAATTGATGAAACACATGAAATATATCAAGATAAATTTGAAAAACTAGAACAGACAAAACAGCCAGCACAAGCGAATATATTATATTATCAGGGTCATTTTATATTGTGTAAAGATGTTTCTATATTCACAAAAACTTCAGATAATGCCAATTTTCCTTGTCTCCAATGTATGACAAGTTTTAGAACTAAAGAAGAAATGAATAGACATTTGGAGAATTGCCAACAAAATGAAGCAGTCAGAAACACATTTCCAAAAGATGATTATTTAGAATATAATAAATGGTATTTTAAAAATAAAGTACCCTTTACTATTTATTGTGATTTTGAAGCATATAATGTTAATATGACACAAAATCACGAGACCTTGGAGATGTCTTCCAGGGCTTTGCCCGATTGTGATAATTGTACGGGCCAAGCCCTAGAACCTTCGGTTTATAAATATGAAAAAAGTGCATCTGAACAAAGTAAAGAAAAATATTTATTTGAACAAAAACCATTATGTTGGGGAATGTACATTCATTCAAATTATCCTGAATTATTTAAATCAGAATATTATCAATACTATGGTGAAGATAGTTCAGAAATGTTTACAAAGAAAGTAGAAGAATTACAAGGTCGCTTTTCACAATTGCTTGAAACAAATATACCAATGATGCCATTAACAGAAAAAGAAAAATTAAATTTTATTAATGAAACAAAATGTTATTACTGTGGAAAAGAATTTGCAAAAAATTATAAAAATGGCAGAGGTAGATATCTTGATAAGGTAAAAGATCATGATCATCTAAATGGATTATATAGAGGTGCAGCACATAAATCTTGTAATCTTAATGCTAATAAATTTAAATATAATTTTGTTCCTCTTTATTTCTATAATGGTTCTAAATATGATTTCCATCTAGTAATGAAAGATTTATTTTCATCTGAAAAATTACAACAACAACAAATAAATGTACTATGTAAAACAGAAGAAGAATATTTTTCAATGCAATTAGGTTGTATTAGAATTTTAGATGCATTTAGATTTTTTACTCCTTATTCATTAGATGTTATGGGAAAAACTTTGAAATCTGAACAATGTAAAATATTAAATAAATATAATTTAAAACCTTTAATAGGAATATTTCCGTATGAGTACATAACTGGAGATTGTAATTCTGTGAATAAAATTATGGAAGAAAAACAACTTCCTCCAATAAATAAATTTAAATCAACATTAAAAAAAATCACAATTATCTGACGAAGACTATGCAGAAGCTGAAAAGAATTGGAGAGAGTTAAATTGTAAAACAATGTATGATTATACAATGAAATATCTTCAGATAGATGTATTAATACTAGCTGATCTTTTCGAAAACTTTCGTGACATGTGTTTAGAATATTACGGAATAGATCCATGTTATTGTTATTCTACACCAGGTTTAACATGGCTAGCAGGATTAAAACATACTGGTGTTAAACTTAAACATTATAAAGAAAATACATATGATAAATTATTATTTTTTGAATCTGGAATTAGAGGTGGAGTTTCATCAGTTTTAGGTAATCGTTATGTACAGTGTTACAATAAAAAAGTAAATCCTGATGATTATGGAATAATGAAACCTTTATCTCCAGAAGAAAGCGATCAGTTTATAAAATTGTTTAATCAAAATATAGAAGGACTTATATCAAATGAAGATAGTCAAGCAGCAGTTGATGAAATCATGAGAGAAAACTATTTGTTATATTATGATTTTAATAGCTTATATTCTTCTTGCATGATACAAGAATTACCAACAGGTGAGATGGAATGGTGTAATATTCTAGATTATTAAAAAACATATGATGGAAATTATAATCATGGTTATATATATGAAGTTGATTTAGTATACCCTGATGAAATAAAAGATAAAACAAAATATTTTCCTTTCTGTCCCGAAAACAAAATTCCTAATATAGAAGATTTTTCAGATTATCAAAAATCTTTAATTCCTAAAAAATACAGACCAACAAAAAAACTTATGTTAACACAAAGCAATAAAGGAAAGTATGTTGTTGAAGGAAGAATGCTAGATTGGTATTTAGATCATGGAATGATTCTCACCAAAATACATCGAAAACTATTTTATCAAAAATCTAGGTGGTCAAAAAATTATATAGAGTTCAATATTGAAAAACGCAAAATGGCTAAAAGAAATAAAGATGATTTTGGAAACGTGTTCTTCAAATTAATGAATAATGCATTTTATGGTAAGACTTTAGAAAATGTGCGTAATAGACAAAATATTGAAATAGTTTATGATAAAGATAGGTTTCAAAATTTAACAAGGAAACCAACATATAAAAGAACTACTAGATTTAGTGATGAACTATGTGCTGTACATTTACGTCGAATCAGCGTGAAACATGATAAGTTTAATTTTATAGGATTCACTATATTAGAATTAGCTAAACTATTTATGTATAGATTTATATATGATTATTTAGCACCTGCTTATGGCAAAAACTATAAATTACACTTTACAGATACGGATTCTGTTTTCTTAGAATTAACAATACCGTATAATTCTTCACTTGATGAAGAAATAGATAAAATAAAAGATTTTATTTATCCTTCCGAATTATGTAAAGTAAAAGATGAGTTAGGAAATGAAGATTTCATAACAGAAGCTATATTTTTAAAATCTAAATGTTACTGTTATGATACAACTAATAATATTAAAACACATAAAACATTAAAAGGAATTTCAAAGGCATCAGTGGCTAACCAAATAACATTTCAAGATTATAAAAATGCATTATTTAATAATGAAATAAAAACAGCATGTAATTATAGACATAATTCAAAGAAACATAAAATGTATTTAAAAGAAGAACATAAATTAGCATTAGATCCATTTGATGATAAAAGAAAAATTTTACCTAATGGAATAACTACTGAACCTTTTTAATTTTCTAATTTCTGAGATAGACAAATTTGATATATACATTAAAAAAATAAAATATTATAACACTATATTTGTATATTTTTATCACTCGGCAAACAAATCTTCGATGACTCTATCATGAATTTTTTTATCAATATTAATTGTAATGAAGCCATAATCTTTTGACCAAGCATTGTTACACGATTGTTTAAATTCATCTTTATTTCTTACACATAAATCTCTTAACAAATCACTTAAGTTTCTTGCATTTATTTCAAATAGTATAAATATATTTGCATTCTTTCTAATAACACTTCCGTCTAATGAATACATACTTTGTGTTAAATAAAAAACACTACAGTTAATATGTCTACCTCTTGTGAAATAATTTCTCTGAACTGACTGATTTCTATCATTAACACAATCATCAAAAATTACACAATGTTTCATTGTTTTATCTAGTTTACTAGGATCTTGCATATTACCACTATCATCTATTAATTGTATTTTTATATGCTTATTTTCATTAGATTCTACTAACTGATTATTTTTTGCTGCTTCTTCACACCACGAACTTATTTCTTCTTCATCTTCAGATTTTTCATATTCTTTGAATAATGAAGCAATTGCTGTTTTTTTAAGATTATTTTCAAATCCATATTTTAAAAATTGATAGACGGGTTGTTCTGCTGTTGTTGTATAAATTATAAGATTGTTATAATCCAAAAAATTTGGAGTCGTTAAAATTTTAAACAATAGATACGTTTTACCACATCCTGATCTTCCGCAAATAACTGTCAAAACTTTATTAGATAAATTTGGATGATGATTAAATTTAAGTTTTTTTTAATTTAATGGGGGTACTTCACTCATTTTTTAATAAAAACATTTATTTTTATTTTTTTATTTTTTGTTTCTAAAGAAGAAGAAGAAAATTAAACTTCTCTAGCTTCGCGTAGGAGTTTATACCTCCCGAACCAAAAGATCTATCATAATCTCTTCACCTCCAAAATTTATTTCTTGTTCTTTTTCATCAGTGATTCTAATGTTAATGTTGTTAATAGTTTTCTTGTAATAGGGAAATATATTAATGTTTGTGGAATTACATTTAGTCTATAACCAATGGGTACAGTAAAAGCTGGAAAACTGAATATTAAATTTGACAATTTACCATTTATATATCCTCCTTCAATAATGTCACAATGTACAACAATTGAATTTATTTCAGTTATTTTTGTAATCTTCTCACCTAAATGATAACCTTGACTATAGGTTTGTTTATTAAATCCTAATAGCTTTGACAATGATCTATCATGATTAAAATCAACTTGATGATTTTCGTCTAAAGTAAGAGAAAATTTATTAACTGCTGGTTCAACTGCGAAATGTAATTGTTTCTTATCTTTAAATGGTATACCTAAATTTCTCTTAATTTCATTTGATATTGATTCAACTTCGTAAGAACCAGGAAGAAAAGTTTGTATTTTCCACGTTTTTCCTTTATCAGTAGAATATCTAAATTGGTCATTCACATCTTTGATAACGTTTTGAATAGTGTTAAATGTAGAGAAACTAGTCAATGCAATTTGATAATTTTTATTTTGTTCCAAATGTAGAATGGGTTCTAAATTACAAGTGTGTGATGAAGTAGTTGTTATAATTTTTAACGTCGTACTAAATTTTGATGAACCCAAAATCTCTGTCAAATTTTCTAAATGATTATTAATTTTGTCTAAATCTGCTGAACACATTTTTTAGTTAAAATTTTGAATAAATACTATAGATAAAAATCATAAATAAAAATCATAGATAAAAATCATAGATAAAAATCATAAATAAAAATCATAGATAAAAATCATAGATAAAAATTAGAAACAACATATTTCAGCTACGGGCAAAGCCCTTAAAGACATCAGAGATGACCGGTTATACTTTTATAGTCCTCTTCATTTAGAATCTTCTTTTCTAACAGTCTTTTCAATATAGCATGAATTTCATTGAAACTAGAATTATGTCCTTCTTTTATTGAAGATATTAAAATATTTAATCTATTTAGTAATTCTTGTGGATCATCTGGTAAAAATACAGTTGTTTCTGTTTTCTGTTTTTCAGATAAACCTTTTCCTACTTTAACTCCCGTTGATAATAAATTTTCTAATTGTTTATAACGTCTTAGAGATTTTACTGCACCAACTCTATCTAACATAGCTTTATATTTTATGAGATCTTCTACAGCATAATTATTTAAATCTGCTCCTCTTAAAAGATTAACAAAATTTCTATCTAAATTAAAAGGAGATTTATCTGGTGAAAAAATTAAACCTCGAAAAGGTTGTGGAAATATTTCTTTTTGTCCGAGATAAAATCTAGGTATTGTTTTTCCATCTATAAATGAAATAGAATGTTCAAATTGCATAGATTTTGGTAATTTCTTTTTAATGTTTGATTCTAGTAATCCATAGTCATCTAATATAGTTTTGTGCTCTGGATCTGTTATATCAATTTGTTTATCATTATTTGTACTATCTTTTTCAAGAGTTTTAAATGGTTTCATAGTTTTCTCAAAATCAGTTTTTACTTACTCGGTTTGCTGCATTTTTTCAAACATATCAGATTGAATACCAGCTTTTATCATTCTATGTTGAATATGATTTTCTTTCATAATATTTCTTTGTTTTATTAACTCTTCTAATTGTTTAATTCTTTTAAAATTATCAGCTATAATTTTATCCATTTTTAAAATATAATATTTGAATTTTGTGGTAACATTGGAATACAGCAAAAACATTTTACTGAACAAATTATTTTTTATTGCTTTGTTGTTTGACATCTTTTCGTTTAAAGTTTTCTCGTTTGAAGTTTTGTTTAATGAAGTTTTGTTTAATAAAGTTTTGCTTAAATTTTCGCTTAAAGTTTTTAGCTCTTCTAAAAAAATTTTGTCATTTTCTTCATTAGAAATTTTACCATCACTAGAAATTTTGCCATCCTGTTTATTCTTATCATCAACTTTTTCTGACTGTAATTGAAATGATATTTGATTTACTTCATTAGCTATTTGATCAAATTTTTCAATCTCATCTAACGTAATAACATTATCATCACATACTCTTTGAAAGTAGTAGTGTAATTTGTCATAAACTTCTTTAATATGTAAATGCTTAGTTTTTAATGATTTTCGTTTCTTAGTTATTAAAGATTTATCTAACATTGTAACAAGTGAAGTTGCAAAAACACCCGTACCTGTTAAAGCTGTAGCAACTACTGGAATTACTAAAACACCTGAAGATATAACAATTGTTAAAGCACCTAAACTTATTGTTAAGAATATGCCAATTCCTTGTGTTACATTCTTAACTTTACTCCATCTCTTTCTTAATTTTTTATAATGCTCTAATCTTAATAATAATTGAGATTCCTTATCTTTCATATAACGTACTCTATCTTTGTGTTTTTCTTTGTTCATCTTTTCGATGTTTATCTTTTCAATGTCCATTAAAGTAGAACTACGTTCATATGATAACGAAGGATATATTCTTGCGGTTTCTTCCACTTTTGTTTCATCCACTTTTGTTTCTTCCATTTTTAAAGAAATATTTTTAGTTACATGATATATTTTGAAAACCTGAAAGATGGATAAAATTCATGAATTTGAAATTCTTAACTTTTATGATTTTCGGTGTCCTGGAACGGTCATGATTTAAGCGAGAAAATTGTTATTCACAAATTTGAGATTCTTAACTTTTCTGATTTTCGGTGTCCTGGAACGGTCATGATTTAAGCGAGAAAATTGTAATTCTCAAATTTGAGATTACGTGATATTTTGAGACCGGCTAAATTTTCAAAAAAATCAAAATTTATGAATTTAGGTCTTCATAACCTGAAAAAGGGTTCAAATTCATGAATTTACGTCGTTTTTAAAAATACCATTTTTTGAAAAAATGGTACTTTTTGAATGGACTAAATTCATGTATTTAGGTCTTAAAAACCTGAAAAAGGGTCTAAATTCATGAATTTATGTCGTTTTTAAAGATACTATTTTTTGAATTTTATGGTGTCCTGGAACGGTCTTTTGCCCATTACTGACATAAAGGATTTTCTCTGTGTTTTCTTGTTAGGTAGAATCCAAATACTAGTAAAATGAGTAGAAGAAGCTTGCTTAATGGTGTGCTAATTTTTCAGAAAATTCGTAGTAGCAATGTCAATAGAATAATGTAGTGAATGAAGAAAGATATCACAATAAAGTTTGCTACTTTATATATGTACACGTATATATATAAAAACCTACGTCAATAAAAACCTATATTGGAAAGATTTCGACAAAAGTCCTTTTCAATCCAAAAGGACCAAGCAAAAAGGAAAGCTTTCCTTTTTTGCTTGGTTTAAGATTGTTGTTACTTTTGGATTGAAAAAGACTTTTGTCGAAAGCTTTCCAATATATATTTTTATTGACCTCGTCTTCTTTTTCTTAAAAGTAATTCAGGTCAATGGTGAACCGTGTTTATATATATATATATATATATATATATATATATATATATATATATATATATCCTTATTTCTTAGCTTCACTATTTATTTATCTCTGAAAATTGGATCAGTGAATAATTTTACTTGCTTGAATACCTGATCAAAAACGTCCGATTCTACTGAAATTATCGGTTTTAATGACTTAGTTTTCATTTATTTGCTTAATTTTTGGATTACATTTCTTAACATTTAATTTTTTTAGAATAAAGTCAAAAACATGGGGAAAGAAAAGGATGTGGCATTGAAAGCATTGAATGAACAATGGGAACAGAAAGAATCGAAAAGAGTTGCAGACGATAAGAGAATGATAGAGCTACTTGAATATCAGATCACTCAATTAAAAGTTCAAGCTCAAGCGGGTGTGGTTGTTATGCCTAAAATGCCCCCCGGAGCAAAGCCGAGACAAGATGCCCCAGCAGTTTCTTCAGCTGATACTGATGCTCTAAACAATCAAATAGCTACTTTAAAGAAACAAAATGCAGAAATTATGGATAAGTTAAAAGCCTCGGGACAAAAGGCATCTGCAGTGGTATGTATTATATAGTTACATTTTGTGCAATTCAAGATTTTTGAAAGTAACATTTCATTAATGAGTCACAGGAAACATATGGGCCACTCCAGAAAATGCCACAGAAATAATACTACATACTAGTCATGTTCCTGATCCTCGCATACATGCAAACAGCCAACAGGAGCCATTAGGCCGAAAGAATTCCAATCTATGCATTTTCATAAGAAAGAGGTCTCAATCCTTTCTGTAGTCGCTAGTTTCAAAGTTGATGGTGAAATAACCGACGAAATTCATATTTTCTTAAATGACAGTAAAATCCCCAAAAACAATGCAAACATCGACTAGTATATTGATGTATGTGCTCTATCGGATAAATTAAAAAGATAGAACCATAAAATTGTGCAATATTCCTTTATCAGTCGTCGACTGAGTAGAGCCCTGATAGAATTTGATGATTTTTTAATCATTTCCGGTAAATCGATTTACCTGGATTTTGCGTTCTGTGGTCACATGCTGTAGGAGGTACTTGTTTCATTTATAAAAATAGGATATTTCATGACTTTAAACCAGGGATGCGGAGTCGGAGTCGGAGTCTCATTAACTTGAGTGATGATTGAATGTGGGAAAGCTTTCTAAGTGACATCTTGACACAATGCTGCCATTTCACTTAGAATTTTCTTGATCAATATGTTATGAACAACTTCCAAAAGTAACTTGACAAATAATTTACTCATTGTACCATCATGGTATACGTTGTAAGATATTAAACTTCCTTTCTATTTTGATATTATTTTCTAATTCATTTTTAGAAGAAATATACACTTCTTCAGCATACCAGATTCTATATAGAGAAGCAAATACTTGTGCAATCTTGAAATTGAAGGGAAACTTGCAAATCATTGACCAAATGATTGCAAATCATCAAAAGTGTCAGAAAGCAAAGTGAAGATTTTGTGAATGCAGGTATCAAAATGCGGTCTATCAAAATGGTTAAGAAATGCAACTCTCTAGCATTATCTGGAAATCTAAGCGAGACTGTGGCGGTCAGCAGAAGGCTGGGAACTAAAACTTCTGATGCTCACGAGCAAAAAAATTCTCAGAATAATTTTGGACGGTTAGTGAGAGGCAACGATTACTGGAAACTAAGGCGATGCAGAAGAACGATTGTGTAATGTTTGATAAGGCCCTTATTATTAAGTCACCACTCAGCAAAAATGAAAAACTGCTTCAGGCCAAGTTATTCATTGCAGTGGCAAGCGACTGTGGTCGAATTGCGCAAGATTGGAGTTCCCATTGCGACAGCTTTTAGCTCACCTTATTCCAACTTGGAGATTAGAATGTGATGACTGGAGGTCACATTGTGATAAATCTGAGCTCCTCTTAAAAAAGATTGGAGGTCACATTGCGCAAATTAATAGGTCCCATTGTAACAAATTTGGAATTCCCATTGTACAACTCGAGTTCCGATTGCAAACATTTGTGCTTCCAGTATAAGATTCTTTTCTGTTAACTTATAAGCTTCAATTGTGTGAAACTGGAGCTGCCTTGCCAAAGTGCAAAAGCACCTTAATAACATCACAATTTATACTTGCATAATTACAAGGAATATTCACCAGGCAGTCGAAACCAGATCAATACTTCAAGCCTACAAAAATAATTTTAAATAAAAAAATTTTTACAATGAAATTCCACTGCATATATTCTATGTACTTTAGACGTCTGTTATTTGTTTTCCTAAGTCCACTATAAGTTTTTTGCTTCCCACAGTTACCTCTAAATTGTCTTTGCCATGTATGAAAATGATTAGATTATTTACATCTCATTGTGAAAATGTACATTGAAAGTACTGGCAATAACTATATCTTCACATTTTTCAGAACAACCAGGAACTCCAAAACCAAGCCAAGTTTTACAAACAGGTAAGTTGCAGGAAAATTGTTTAAGTATAGTGGTATTAGTAGGGCAATGCATGAAACACATTGTTGTTGATAACTGATAAATATACAAGTGCTTTGCATTAATTGGTGCTGACTTGTACACTTGCATAATCCTTACTTAGTATTTCATAGTCAGATGCTATTACTATTTCACTTAACAAATCAAATTTATGATTCCATACTTGTAAGACACCACTTTGCAGAAGTACTCACTATTCCATATTGTAAGGATAGCGCCAGTGAAGTTGTCATCGAATCAATTTCAATGCTTTACTTTTTATTCCAGAAACTAGAAGAAAAAGATAAAGAATTAGAAAAGCTACAAAGAGAAGTTAAGCACGCTAAAGACGCTTCAGAATCACAGGCAGCAAACGTTGGAAAGGTCAAAGATCTAGAGGAGAGAATCAAAAGATTGGAGAAAGAGAAAGCTTCAATTGCAGAAAATTATCGTTCCGAGATGTTGCTACGAAAGAAATATTTCAATATGGTCGAAGATATGAAAGGTAAAATAAGGGTGTATTGTCGCATTCGGCCAATTGTAAAACATGAACTTGATAAGGGACATAAAATGGCTGTTAATATTCCGGATGAGTATACAATTATTATTCCTCATCCTCGCGGTGCTAGAGAATTTCAGTTCGATCGTGTATTTGATTCCAATTCCTCGCAGGAAAGTGTCTTTGAAGACACAAATCACTTAATTCAATCAGCAATTGATGGCTACAATGTGTGTATCTTTGCTTATGGACAAACTGGTAGTGGAAAGACTCACACACTGATAGGAAATGTCAGTGCTGGTTTAGGTGGAGTTGCTCCAAGAGCTTTTGGAAAAATATTTGAGTTAATCAATGATCCAGCAAATGCGTGAGTTTTTGTTGAATTTTAGTGTGAAGTTCGGTGTTGTCATTCAAAACATAATTACTAATACGTATTTTTAATATCTTTAATTTTATTATGTGTGTATCTTTAAAATTTTTGCTTAGCAAACCTCAAACCAGGGCCCGAACCTGTTATTTCTGGAATATTCAGACCCTGGTCCGACCCGCTTGTCAACACCCACTCGGCCCGCAATTTATACATAAGTATATAGCATTCAGGACTGATTTTTCTCAAGATCTTTTAATGTTTGAATCTGTAAACTTGATAAATTTGAGTTGCATTTCGTCATTAGCGGAAATTGGTCTGCAATACTTTGTACTATATGTACTATAAGCACACTTGCTACTATATTTCGTGACTATTAGCGGTCAGCTTCGAATTTCTTTCACCTATGGGATGATTTGTTCCTAGGCAATCCTGTTTAGCACTAGAATCTAAGGGAAATAGATTGCACACGACAGAAGGACACTCTTGATATGATCTCGACATCGATTCATTGGTTTTCATATTGGCCGTTCTTGAGGGGGAGCCCAGAGGGTTCAACCCAGCTGAAAGGGGTGCCAATTTTCATTCATATAGTGATATTCAGAATACTTCCGCACTCTAGGAACTGGACGTCTGCCGGGTCGGCGTCGGTGGGTGTGGTCACGGGGGCAGAAAAAAGGACCCAAAAACACGCTGGATCAGCTGAGAGAGGTGCAGGTTGAAACCAATGCCAAATCCTTGGTCATGATCCGCCTTAACAAGAATGGACAATGATAGTCATCTTCGGTGGTGGAGGGCCTCAGACAGACACTCCAAATAGACCCCAAAAGTAAACCTATAACCTGTCAGCCAGGCAAGATCACCTGAAAGTGCCGGATGCAGCTTGAAACCAATGCCAAATCGTGTATGATTGCATAGGTCTCCATTCCAGTGGTGGAGCAGCACCACTGTCAATTCCACTGGGATCAGATTAACACTTCATGTAGTTCAGAATGTGCAAGATATATGAAGGCAATAGTTACTTCTATTTCAGTCATGTAAAAAGAGTTTCAGAAAGCACTTCATGTTTTTCAGAGCCTAAAAATGAAATTCAGAAAGTGTTGATTGCATTGTAAAACAGAAAATGTATCCAGAAAATGTAGCATCAAATGTAATTGAGAAACTGTAGGTTATATTTCAGATGACATCAAATGTATTTCAGAGACGTTGAATGGATTTCATAATGTGTAAATTATATTTTACACATTGGATATGAATTTCAGAATATGTATTTTTCATTCCAGATTTGCAATATGTAGGCTTGGAAGTAAGCCTACTACTTTTTTTCAGAAGCAGGATGTGTAATTCCTAATGCATAATTTGCATTTCAGATTCATAAAATATAGTTCAGAAAGTTTGAAATGTATTTAATAAAGGACAAAATGTATTACAGAAATCGTAAATTCAGGAACTTTTAAATGATTTTCATTAACCAGGTTTCTATTTTTACTAATTTCTTGAATTAGATGCGTTTCCATGAAATGCTATTAATTTATTAAACACACATGAGCTTCTAAACTGGAAGCTCAAATCAATCCTCTTTATCAATAAAATGTTCCAGTTCTATCGTTGATACATTACAGAAGTGAGTCTTCAGGATAACTGCTGCATTTGTCGACCATCTATGTTGTGAAAGTCAGTAGCTAGGTGCCTTCCTTGCCTACATCTCATTCACAAGAATTGCAGCACACAAGTATTGGCAAATGATGATCCTTCTTGCCCGCTTTGTCGAGAGACAGAATCAGTGGAAAGGAAGACATATACATGTAACAAGAACACGGACAACTATGACTGATCTCTGACCTATCGTCGAAGCTACCAATAAGGGAGAGGACTTTCAGAAGGGTTAGTCGTGAAATTCAAAGCAGCCTACACGTGTGTCCGATCTGATGAGCCGACTGGAAAACGCAAAGGTGAATACAAACCGAAGAAGTTGGACGAAGAGGAAATCGACGGTATCACTGCTCTTGTTACGTCCAACCCAAAAGTCTTACCCACCGTTCCCTTCAAAGTCACGTCCTAACTATCTTCCGCAAGTCGGTTTCAACCACCACCATTGGTACTGTACTGCAGGGTGGACTTTGCACTGTCAAGGCAGTACATCAGCCAGTGACTCAAAACAAGGATTTGAGGAGAACATACGTCCGAAGTCTCAATGACTATATCCGCGAAGGACGACAAGTGGTGTGGGTGGACGAGACGGAGTTCAACCTCTTCATCAGAAGAAATACTGGTTGGTCCAGAGCGGGTCAACGAGCAGTTCAGATGGGAGAATGTGAACGAGTGTTGTCAAGGTCTATTGGAGCAGTGGACTACCAGCGGCATTGGACTTCAAGATCTTGTTGTTGTAATAGACAACGCTCCAAGTCATGGCCGTTTAGCTGCCGTGTTCGAGGGAAATAACGTCGCTCTTCTTCAACTCGCGCCGTACAGCCGTATCGCGGCAATCTGGGAAAAAGTGAGAATTCAAGTCAAGACGGCTATTCAAGTGCCCCATGTTGAAGGCCCCCAATCGCGAGAACAAACGATGACATACATCGAAGGATTGACCGAAGAAGTCATAACGTCAATAAAACCGGGAGACTGTGCACGAGCTGCTCAACATAACACTTCATTTCATAAAGCTGCCCTCAATTTAGAGGACATGAACGTGGGACGCTCAGTTTTTTGTTAATAAATAGTGTTCGATGGAAATATCCGTTTAATACATTATGATGAATATTACCTAAATTACCTAAATTACCTAAATTTGAGACAAGATGGAACTGAAGTCAAAAGTAGTTAGCAACTTGATAATTTACAATTTCTGAAATGCATTTTGACCTTTCTTGAAATCGATCTGCACATTCTGAAACACATTTTGCTGCTTCTTAACTATATGTCAATCTTTCTCAACTATACTTTATGAAACTGAAATGCAAATTATACATTAAGAAATACGCATCCTGCTTCTGAAATTAATACCCAATACATGAACTTTATACATTATGAAGTCCATTCAACGTCTCTGAAATGCATCTGATATCATCTGAGTATAAGTAAATAGTCTTGATTAGATTTGATGTTACTGAGATACATATTACATTTTCTGAAATATAATCAACACTTTCTGAAGTTCAATTCATGGAGTTCATCAATTTTGAAATACATAAAGTACTTTCTGTAATTCTTTTTACATGACTGAAATTGAAGCAACTCTTTCCTTAATACATCTTGTGCATTCTGAAATACAAGTTTCACTCTGAAAATATACTACCCTAAAATGAATATCAGTAGCCTAATTATATGTATTCTAGAATTTCCGATTGCAAATTCTGTTGCGCCTTCTGTATGATAATGACCACAGTAATCATGACAGATAAATGCAACAGTATTGTAGCTAATTTAGCCATGGACATAGATCCCAACGTGAACAGTGTGACAGTACCAAAAAGAAACGTCAGCCAATTGCTAGAACCTATAAAAATTAATTTCAAAAGGAGTAAAAAGTTTTATACTAGGACTTTTTGTAACAGTGCATATACCATATCCTAAATGATATTTAGTTGTATGCACATGTAGTGGGGCATAGATGCCAGTGGATTAGTTGATTTCAATGCTAATGAGGACCTTTTAATAACGTCCATTACTAGAAAGCACCATTTGATCCACAGCTTCTTGTCTTTAGACCAACAAAGCTTTATACATTCTTTTTGATTTTTTGTTCTTTTCATGGAAATATTTTGGATTATATGCTATGAGATGAAAACTTAGAGCAAAAAATCTTCGATCGAATATGTATTGAATAAGTTGATGAAGAATAAAAGAAATGCACGAAACGTTTCGTCTTCGACTTGGTGACTCGTGATAATGTTAGCCATTGGAATGCTGGACATTGATATCTGGACGGAGAGAGCGAATCTCCTCTGCTTCCACATTGCGACACACATCCATGCTACATACATGTAGGTTGGAGCATAGAGTAAGTATAAAGTAGGTAGAGTGTCGACTTAAAAAAGTGTCTGTATACGGTCAAAATTTTTATATGAAAAGATTCAGTTTTTTCGGAGATTGCGTTGAGCAGTTTTGGAAGAAGCTAAATTTTTCAATGTTTATATACTACCGAGATGAAGTCACTTTATAAGTAGTATGAAACATGAATATTTATTTTATGATTTTATTATTTTATGATATTCAAACCTTTTGAATATCAAAAGGAATGAATATTTCTAACAAGTATCTTAATTAGGCTGAAATTAAGTTAATTATCAAGGCAATTTCATGAACCGCATTATGAAGCAAGTCTTCATGAAAAACTTGAGATCTCATTGTGCTTATAGGCAGAAATTTCAAGTTTTTAAATTCCATTTTCATCGGTCTGATTTTATGATTCACTAAATGCATATTTCATTTCTTGAATCTGAGTTGTAATGTGGACCCATTTACATCTTTTAAAGTTAATGATCACTGTCTTTGATTGTTATTTTGCCCTTCCAGTGGCTGTGATATGATCACGCTTAAGAAAATACTCTGATTAAGAAGGTCGAGCATTTAAATATTAGTAACCCATCGAATTGCTAATTTAACAAGCAATACCTCTCCAAGGCTGTCATGACACGGAGGATCTGTAAAATACTATTATTCCTTCTGTATTGCTATCATGATCAGTCAATTCCGTGGTAATTTCTACAAAACTGCAAAAATTGCATGACTCACATTTGCTATCAATACCCAGATAGGTCCAATTCGAGTTCATTTGGTAAAATTGAGAGTGTATGCAGATTGGGTATCTGATTAATACTGAGTTGCTACTGCTACCTAATATACTTACTCCATGGTTTGGAGTGCAATATCAACCACTTCACATATCCTAAACAGGGTGCAATGAACCGTCCACGGAGATATATGTAAGCATTTGAAGTCGAGACATTGAAATGTTCTCTCAACCTTGAACTCATCGTCTTTGTGGATTACCTATGAAGAGCACAACAAAAACTTAATGAGATACAGATTTACTATATTATACATTTGGACTTGTAAATGCCATGACATTTTATGTTCTATTAGTCACTTTATTCAGCAAAGATTTGGTCGAAGAACTCTGATTCTCTACCGACCGATGTCAACCACGGAAAGAATGCTAATTATGAGCTTGTGATCATTCTTACTCTTGTTCAAGAAAACGGCCACAACAGGCTCTCGAAAAAACTCTTTTTCTTTAGTATTTAGGGATTCCAGGAATCTTCAAGTAATTTTCTATCGGATATGTATGATATGACTTATGTATACACTCTGGGCATGTACAGTGATATAGCGTGTGGATCCAATGCTCACGCTACTTGTAAAAGTCATAAGTGGTGATTCTGTTTCTATCACAAATCCTAGTAATACATGTACTGCAATACTTATATTTTAAATGCTTTTGTGATAGTTAAATAATACAGGAAATGTAAAAAAATCTTAGTACTCTATTTAATCAACTCCTATGTTATCTACAAAATTAGGCTAGATTCCCGAATTTAAAGTTCAATTTCACAGTCAGTCGTTTTCAGTTCGACTTGAAGCGACGATGTTCACAAATGTCCAACTGCGAATTACAGACGATTAATTTCGAGCTGCAGCTAATGCACACCTGTAGCCATGCGCTTTTACTTTTAAAGTGTAATCTATGGCAAGAAGATAAATCTGAAGGACAATCAATGTCCCCATAGTAGTGAATGCGTTTGAATTTTGGAGCACTGTTTGCAGTAGGATGGATAATTCTGCTCACAAAAAAGGTCACATTGTAGATTGCATGTACCAAAAGCGTCAATTGTGTTTACTCAAAGCAAAGAACAAACTGGGAACCGTTCGGAAACCCAGACAGCTGTCAAAATGTCTTGGATGATCAGCATTTTCGAGAAAGAACTCTACATAGACTCTTGATTGGTAGACCTACACAGACCTATAAATCGACCAGAATTTTCCAGTCCGGCTCTAGTGCCGGTCAGCTTAGCTAGGCTCATGCGTCCAGTAATAGTGTGTTTTGTTAGCCTTTAATAGTAGCTGTAGGAGACGGAGCTCGTCCGCTCACGAGGGAGAACACGCGTACCGATACTGGAAACGATTTTTGTATTGTGTGTATTTAAAAGGAGATGACAACCAGTTGTTACGCAGTCAGTTCATATAAACAAATAATATTCAGTTCTAAATAAATACAATTAGATGCATAGAACACAGAACATTACATGTCCCACTTATAGGACATACTGTTTTAAATGGACAATGTGCGAGTATGCGTAGTACAATCGAGGCTCATTTTTCTCAAAATCATACTTTTCAATCTGTAAACTGAATGAATTTCTGTTAAATCTTCGTCATAAGGTAAGAATGCTCAACTACTTTGTCATTTTGGATCGTAGAAGTAGATAGCCAAGTGATCTATACATTTACTTTTAAGTAAAATTCAGAGAATTTGTGAGAATTTCCCTGTCTAAGTTAAGTGTATGATAACTGTGATTTTGAGTTTCCAACATTTTGTTTATTCAAATACACGAAAAGTATTCGAAGTCCATAATTTGCGCTTACAGGGCTGTATTATTTCATCGCATTATTTTTATATCATAGTGAGGACAGTTTTGTCTCGAGTGATTCATTGGTCAAAACATTGGACAAACGAGATATACGCATGTTTCCATATTAGACTCCACACCATGTGATTTGCATTAAGACATTTCCTAATAAACTATGATAATTAATTTGCTCTCGTATCTTAAGCCGTGTCCGTTTTATGTTCAAAAATTGCCCCAGCCAGGACAGACACCAGACGTCAATGTACATGCATCACATAGATGGATTCTGTTGCGTCCTTCTGTGTCAGTCTAGAGGTGACATGATTCTATCTCAGCCACTGTATGCTTTAGTGGCAAGTGATAAACAGATTTTTCGTCTCCCTTTGGCTTGCGTGATTGGCCAAGCTCGCGCAACGCCTAAAATAGGCTAACTCGTTTAGAGACCACACGAGCTTCAATTGTCGCATTGAAGATTGAACATCTGCCAAGTGAAAAGTACATTTCTTTGACTCAACTTTCCTCTGCTGTGATAAATTCGTCAAATGGAAAAAACCAAAAGATCTAAATTTGCTGTGTGCTTTAAATGTGGTGTCATGTTTTAGTTCGTCAGGATCCAGACTTCAGTTTTCGTTATGTTCAATGGAAAATTTATCTTCTAGCCCCCCCCCTCCCCGAGACGTGTTCTAGCCGTGAACATCAGTATTGAAGAAAGTCATCTCGACACGCAAGAATGATGCATCGCTTAGCATCATTTTGTCTTTTGACAAAGTTTAATCGACAGCAGCGCGATCCTCGCGCACTGCAAACGGTCTTTCAAGTTTGCAAGATGTGAGGTAGTAGGTAGCAACTACAGGATTATATAAAATTCTCTATAGAATGGAATCGTTCATGCATTTGCACTCTTTTTTTCACAAATTACGCCTGACAATTGCCGAAACCTGAGACGCATCACAGTTGGGCAGTGATGAGCAAGATCCGGTATTTTTGGGCTTCCCGCACCATTGTGATGAGCATTGTTTTGTATACAATACTATGTATTTTAGTTGTGTACGCATAGCCTGTTACTCATATATTAAATAAAGATTTACGAGGAATTACCAATTCGTTTAAAGAGTTCTTGCGTTCTTTTTACTTTACTAAGACTTCTCTGACAATTTGATGATTTTTGTGATTTTCTTAGATTCATATTAACCAATCTGATGATTTCTATTCAATAAAATGTACGCATTATTATTGTGCGACCACTCAATAATTGTTGAACAATATTAACACCTGTGTATGAATTTTCAATTATATTTTTGTATTTATGTATCCCATGTATTCTTCATTAGGTGCACAGTCGAGGGTCTTGGGTCTAATTGACTAAGAACTATCTTATGCCAAAAGAGTTATCTTAGTCTGGGAATTTGTGATGCACTCAAATTTAATTTGATCGGCTAGGTGCGGATTACTGGATCTGACGAAGAATTGAATTACTGAATCCTGCCATAGTTGTTAATTCATGCAACGAGGCAATATATTGAAAGTTATTTCATCAAAATGATTCTATTTTTATAGAGAAAGGATGATAACTGTGAATCTTTACAAAGTAGACTAGCAAGATGCCCATATTCAAACATCTTCAAACACTGGAAGCCGTCATCGTTCAGGAACCGCTGTCATGACAACGTGTATCCACGACCTAGCATTGTTTTCAATGTATCAATGTACATGTCCGATCTAGTCCTTTATTTTTGTTGGATTTTTATGGGCATAACCTAGTCAATACCTTAACATAAATGAATAATTTGTTATAATGATAATCCTATTCAAACATACTCAACCATCTTCTTTCAGAAAGCAATTTGTTTTCACAGTCCAAGCTTACATGTTAGAACTTTACAACGATAAACTTTTGGACTTATGTGCGAGGAATGCAGAATATTCAGTAAGTGTAATGTAGCATTTAGCTAGTACAGTATGTGTATTTCTTTTAACATGCTTACATTTTATTTTCTATTTGGTAGGAAAAAATGGAGATTAAGAAAGATGACAAGGGTATGGTTTATGTTCCTGCTGCAACTTTAAGAAGCGCTAACAACGGAAAAGAATTGCAAAGTATTTTTGAAGAGGGTATTCAGAGTCGTCACGTCGCTTCGACAAGTTAGTTGTTCAACTTCTACTTGCATTACTTAGTCGCTAAGCCGATCAACTGGCATAGATAATTAAACCTTCATTGATTGCATGAACTCATAATCGCACATTAAATCCAAAAGGTCAATAAATTGATAAATTCAATTCAATCCAGTTATAGTCGATTATTTCAACTTGATTTGTTCCGACAATTTCTCCTTATGGCTCCTCGCCACTTCTCTCAATCGAGGGCATCGTTGGGGACAAGTCAGGGTAGTCGAAGATATTCGTCGACATTGTTTCTCCACGACTGCTTGGGTCGGCCGACTGGTCTTCACCCTGCCACCTCCATGGATTGCACTCGCCTTGCGGCCTTGTCCAACAGTTGTCATTCATTCTGATGACATTCCCGAACGTACGCAGACACCTTCTCCGTACGACGTCGCTAATTTCCTCTAACCTGAGCCTTCTTCTCACTTCTTCATTTGAGATCCGATCTTGAGGAGAGACACCACACATCCAACGCGCCATTCTCATGTCGTTGACTTCAAGTCGCCTCAGTGATTCCTTCGTCATGGCCCACGTTTCGCTGCCGTACAACATGCAGTTTCTGACAAATGCTTCGCCTTTGTTCTTAAATTTGGTGCTTTCGTTGTCAAAAAGCGCGATAGTTCTCTGAACTTACTCCAACCACATCAAATTCGAGTCTTTATTGCAGGCCGTTGAGTCACCGTTGACTTCAAAGTGAGCGCTGTCCGAATCACTTGTGAGCTACACCACGCTGCCAGGACAACGTCCACATACGTAACTCACTAAGGTTCTCAAGCTACCAATCACGCCACTGCACCGCTTATGCGTCCCCACCCATTGCAGGAAGTGAACAAGATTGAGTTAGCACCGACACCATGCTGCAGATTGTGCAGGGATACGCCGCAGGCATTACGGAAGCGTTGAACTGGGGGGCTGCATCGCATAACCTTGGACTTCTCAATATTGACGATTAAACCTTTCTCGGTAAGGGAATCTTTCTATAAAGCAATCTTGGCAGACAGTTGCTCACTTTTGATAAGCAACTTCAATATCAATTAATCTGCTGTTCATTATATTTCAGACTCATTAATGCGTCTTTCAAAAATCCCATAGTTAACATAACGTCATTTTTAGAATATCATAATTCGCATCCGTTCATTTTTAACTGGGTCCTGTAGCGCAATTTCGGAACTTTCATGTCACTGTATCCAACGATAAAGATTGTTCCAGTCGAATTGATAATATATCAAATCTCAATACATGCTCTATCATTTAAAACTACTTTTACAACTGACGACTTATAATTTACTATCAGTCAACGTCACCACCCCTCACTCTTGCAACTCTAACGCTGCCCAGGCTGTCATCTCCAATAACAACGCTTCGTTTGTTTCCTCTGATGCACACCGTCAGCGCGTCACTATCTGTGCGAGAGGAATTCCCGTTTGGATTTCCGGGCAACGACATCGTGTTTCTCACAAAGGAGGTGTGTGCTGGTCAAAGCTCAGATCCGTCCCTATCGCTTCTGAGGTCATTCCCGGACGCCAAAGACAAAGCGCCCCCTCTCTAAAAGACTTCCTTCGATCATCCTGACCAACATACGCTCCATCTTCAATAAAGTTGACGAAATTTCTCTGCTTCTTAACAAACATTCCCCCGACATTGCTGTAATCTGTGAGACATGGTTGGATAACACCATCCCTGATGACGCGGTAGCTGCTCGAATTATACTGTACTTCGAAAAGACAGGAACCGACAAGGTGGAGGTGTGCTGTGCTATGTTCGGGACGGTCTCAAGCCAACAACAATTACTGGGAGCGATGTTCCGTCACTTAACGTGTGCAAATCTGAGTTTCTGCCGTTCGTGTTGCCCAATCTGCTGGTGATCTCTATTTATCACCCCTTTTGGAACAGCCCATCAGACCACGAGGAAGCCATTTCATGCATTTTAGACATTATTGATTTTTGCTTCACTTCACGACTAGATCCTTCACATGCTAGGATCGTGATCACTGGTGACTTCAACGATCTCCGTCTGTATAATAGCGGGATATCCAGACTCACAGGACCGACGGCTATCGTCAAGTTTCATACCAGAGGCGATAATACACTCGACCAAATTTTCACTAGCTTTGCAGTTGATGTATACCCCGAACGATCCGGTCCAATTGGCAAATCGGACCATTCAGTAATATTGTGGATTCACAAGCCGGGTAGACGGCAGTATACAAAAAAGACAATCAGAAAATATTCGAAAAGCACTAAGGAGAAATTCAGCTATCTAATTCAGCAATTCAAGTGGCGCAATCTTGTGCGTTCAGAACCCTCTCTTGATTCGGCGAGTGATCTGTTTCAGAAGTGCCTTTATGCACTTTTCGATTATTGCTTCCCCCTTCGAACCATACGTCTCCGCCCATCTGAACCTCCTTGGATGAAACCCTCCCTGAAGATCCTCATCGATGACAGGGATCGTGCGTATAAGGAACGCAAGATGGCGAAATACTACGGACTCCGCGAAGAGGCTGCGTTACAATGTAGATACCTTAAAAGCAACTACGTTAATTCAACTGTCTCTTCACGCAACAACAAAGTGATATGGGATGCCATCAAAAACATAAGTCGCAACAATGTTGAAGCTAAAGCTCCTATTCCATTTAGTGCCCAAGAATTCGCGGACTATTTCTCTTCGGTCTATCAAAATTCAGCAACTCCACCAACACTGCTCGACGGCTCATCTTTTCCAATGGACGAGAACCAGAGAGAAAAGTTGATAGTGACAATCCCAGAAGTGACCTCCATTCTCAGAGAAGTAAGGAAGAAGAGCCCAGGACCGGACGGAATTCCATTCTTCGTCTTTCGCGATAATCCTTTCCTCCTTTCTCCGGCCATTACGGACTTATTTAATAGAAGTCTCACTACTGGAAAGGTCACATCTTGATTCAGGCTAACCTTCATTTCTCCTATCCCAAAATGCCCAAAACTACCCAGGTACAGCACTTTCGTCCAATCTCCCTTCTTCCAATTCTTTCAAAATGTCTTGAGAAGATTATTGCGAAGAAATGGATCCTCCCATGTATTCTAAGCAAGATTGGTGAGGTGCAGCACGCCTATAACCCAGGTAGAGGCACAGCTGTAGCCATGACTCTTATGTACAATCGCATTTTGCAGTTTTTAGACAGTAAATCAGGTGCAGTTCGCGTGCTAGCAATTGATTTTGCCAAAGCATTCGATAAATTGCCACATGATACTGTTATGAATGCATGCACAAAATTTGAACTTCCGACTCCTGTTGTGACTTGAATACGCGACTTTCTCACTAATCGTTGTCAATCTGTGTGCATCAACTCCAGTGTCTCACGCAATTTTCCCGTTCAATCAGGTGTCCCTCAGGGCAGTATTATCGGGCCTATTGTATTCTGTATGGCCGTTGAAAGTTTTTCTGTCCTACACTCCAATTCATCTGTGATAATGTATGCAGATGACTTAACCCTTTTACATTTTTTTCGATCGACTGAAGAGGACATTTTACAATCAGAATTTGATAATGTACTATCTTGGTCCAGAAATGTTGGTTTGTCAATAAATGACTCTAAATGTAAGTTAATGAACATCGTCACAAAGAAAGATTTGCCTCTAACTCCAGTGATACTAGAGGATGGCTCTGCTTTAGAGACTGTTTCGTCTCTGAAAGTTTTAGGCCTTCATTTGTCCAATGACATGAAGTGGAACATTCATATCAACAAGGTCGTCTCGAATGCTTCACGCCGCATGTACATACTCTTGAATTTGAAAAAAATAGGTTGTGACGTGAACACTTTACGCAATGCTTATTTCGCTTTTGTCAGATCCTCGCTTCTTTACTGTTGTCCTCCTGTTTTTGTGAATCTGCCTGATTATCTGATGAGAAAGTTTGTTAGAATCGAGAACAGAGCATGTAGAATCATAGGAGCGAAAATTGAGTCCTGTATTGAGAGTGCAGTTGAAAATGTCCGTCGGTCCCTGTTTGAAAAGATTGTAAAAATGAGAACCACCCCCTTCATGAATTTTTTAGCGCTTAAGACAGAACTTCGCGCAGTGCATGCCCTCTACGCCCTCCTCGCACGAAGACCGATCGCTTTAAATCTTTATTCATTCGCTTTTGTAAATAATGTTTCTCCATATTTGTTCTTTTCAGCTGTTATACTGTGCTGCCAACTGTAATACCTGTGACGCCTACCGAATTGTATTGTGGACTGCAATAAAGATCATTATCATTATGCACATGGTACAAAGGTGATTGCAACATCGAAGTCAAGCCATCAATTTTGTTACTTTATTTCTTAAAAAGCACAGTGTATGTCCTCTTATGTTCACTTCTTTGGAGGCCTTTTGGGCGATAAATCACCTTTGCATGTGTTCAACAAGTTCCTTCAAGTATTCCGTTACCTTGATTTGATAACCCTAATTAAATTGTGTTCATTCATCTGGCTCAGTAAGCTAATAACGAACTATATCTATACAAGAGTCCGATGTTGACGAACGTTTTATTGTGCTTGTATTTTCATATACGTATCTCGATGATAGAAGAGCATGAGCTTGCGATATTTTACCACCGACTTTTTTCTAATTTACTTTTCAGAGATGAATTCGGAAAGCTCACGCTCACATCTCATCATCAGCGTTGTAATCGAAAGCACCAACAAAACAAACAAGCAAGTAGTAAGAGGGAAGCTATCAATCATAGATTTGGCAGGAAGTGAAAGACTGAGCAAAAGTGGTGCAACTGGAGAAAATTTGAAAGTACGAAACTTTTAATATTCTATTAAAAGAATACTTGAAGTAGGATGCATGCACTAGTAAATCAAGGCATAGAGTACGAGTATGACAGCTTGAAAGAGTGAATGACGGCTGATTTCTACCAGATCTATTCTACCAGGGGTGGTCTCTTTTAAAATGATTGAAATTTTCTCACGATTTCCAACGGCAATTAGAATTACGTGTATATATTCACATTTTATATTTGCAGTCGCAAACTTTTAATAATAGCAGTAGTAAGAGTTTATTATAGAAAACAATGAGAATCACAAAAAGTCACATAGATAAAGACAAAATTATTCGAGAAAAGTATCGTTGCTGATTCAAAATGTCACGCTTCAATGGCACAGCGAATTGAACTGGTATAATCAATGGTACAAAACTATACAAGTTCAAATTTCAGATTAACAACCAATCATGAGTTGTCTGTGAGGGAACGAAGTGAATGATTTTGCAGATGAGCAGACCATGGGAAAAATGAGTTTGACCGTCGAAAAGTGGATGAAGTGGGAATCCTAAACCATCTTCTGTTGGGTAATATATCAGGAACAAAAGAATAATGATAATAATAAGAGGGACTATGTGCACCAAATGCAGCGCCCCGTGCTTTCGGGGGATCTGGGGGTCAGAGTTAACTTTGAAGGGGGTTTCTTTGAACCCCTTCCCCTCTGCTAAAATAGTCAATATCGATGAAATCATCAATAGTGCAGTGACATACTATCGTTTTTGAGTACCATGTGCTCTTTGAGATCGAATAAGAAGAATTTGCTCAGTATTCCCTTTAGCCGAACCAGACTAGAAAGTACATACTTTTCTGTCCGTGCTCCACCCATATGCAATGAATTCCAACAATTATAAGGCAATCTCAAACTCTTAAGTCATTCAAGCACCTGTGTTTTGATCATTATTTTAGATTTGCAACGAGTTAATTTTCATTACCTTTTTCATTGTTCATAACTCTCGGCCTGTATAGGCTCCACGGTTTGTAAATTTCTGCAGAATTGCAATTTTAGGTATTTTTGTGTAATTATTGCACTTCTTGCAAGAAAGTCAAATCAAATTTTTGAATAAGGTAGGTCTCATGAGTAGATTGACCATGTCAATTCAAGAACTGGCTGAGCGCTAGAGTTTTTAAAATTCGAAAGAATTAGCTCATCACTACTATCAGTATGTAAGTACATGTAGATGGTGTATACTATTCCTGATCAATGACATAGCGGTATGTAATATCAGTTCTCGTATATTCAATTACCTATGTTTAAAGATACACCAGATACAATTAATTCGTGAAACTGCTACTACTTCCTCCTTTCTGTGCACTCAAATATTCTTAAGTAGATTTTAGAACAGATAAATAATGCAGCCAAAGAGGGTTTATAAATCCACGAGGTTCAGGCTGCATTTCATCCAATTCTAAACTTCTTTGAATGGTGAGAGGCAAAAATCTGGCCCATGACATCGTCCAGAAAACGGAATTTAATAAGCATAAAGGTATGTCCGAAATCGAATCTCCCTTATCTGAAATTGAGAGTGAAAAGGTGTTGTAAAGAGACAATATATTCGTACTGTTTGTTCTATATATTTGCAAATATATTGAAGTATAAAATAACGAATTAACAATTTTAACAAATTGTTTTGATTCACGAAGTCCTAATTCAAAAAAACTTAGAATTTCATTGATATCACTATGTAAATACCTTAATTTCCATGAAAATAAAGAAGAATTAGACTAATTCACTTAATTTTGTTTTACAGGAAGCAAATTCAATCAATATGTCTCTGTCAGCACTTGGTGACGTCATCGCGGCGTTAACCAGTGAGCAAAGTTTTATCCCTTATCGTAATAATAAACTGACTATGCTAATGCAAGATTCACTTGGAGGAAATGCGAAGACCTTAATGTTTGTCAATGCATCACCAGTAGATTTCAATTCAAACGAAACAATCAATTCACTCAGGTATAGTGCATATATATATATATATTAAATGAGAAATGACAAAATACGAGTATATCTTCGAAATGAATCATTTCATGCTGCATTTATTTTGTTAATTATTTATAAGAAGAATTTTAAATATTCAAAATGCATCATGAATAGACGCATGTTAAAATACTGCATTCCGTCAACAAAGCGATCATTCTACAACAAATTCAACAGAATAGCTGTCTGTCCAATCTGCTAAGTTGACATGAGCTCATACGAAAATGTTTCCTAGTCTGATATAAGATAAATACTGCAGAGTGAATACACTATTGGCAATCGCTGACAATTCTGAATTTGAAGAAAGTGAAAGTGGTATTTGCCTTCTCTCTTGCATGGCTTCCACACAATTTGAACACTTTATACTTGCGCTTTTTGAGTCCTGTTTGAAAATTTTGATTATAATTGAAAAAGTGCAAAAAATCAATAATGTATATATCAATAGGTTACATGCAGTTTGAGGTTTCTTTAAGCAATGTGATTTTAACCCGACAACACTCATTGATGCATAAAATCTAGCTGTGTTTTCCCATCGGTGTATTTGATAGTATGGCATCGTAGACTCATGGACGGAGAGCAGACAACTCACTCGTTGTCCCCATCGCAGCCTCCTCGGTCAATGAACCCTGATTTCATTTCACGAATACAATGCCAATCATAATCTAATCACGTAAAGAGCTTGATCTCTTGCAGCACCTGCAAATGATGAGAAGTATGCCGCCGTTTTTCGAAGCGTATGCTGAGCGCGCGACATGTTTCGGTCAGCTCTCATTCAGGCACAACGCTGGACTGGCAGATAATACAAGACTGAAAATAAAAAATAGTATTGTAGAAATCACAATCAGCAGCAGCACAATAGAAAAATGGAAAA
Organism: Prostheceraeus crozeri; assembly: GCA_907163375.1. Lineage (NCBI taxonomy): Eukaryota > Metazoa > Platyhelminthes > Polycladida > Euryleptidae > Prostheceraeus > Prostheceraeus crozeri. The sequence continues at coordinate 371,742 of CAJQUW010008680.1, forward strand.
TGTCTGCTTAATATTATTGGCATGAAAATGCTTATAAATGACAATGACAGTTAAATTAAGATTAAGATAAGGAGGGAATAATGAAACAGCAGGAAACTAGAATTAATAGTAAATATGTTGGACGGACAATATCCAATCAAAACACGGTGTTAACAATTAAGACAAATTAAGCTGTTAAAAATGTCCTAAATGCGCCCGATTGCATTTCAAAGTTGTGTTTCATAACTGTTCGCCATTGTGTCGAATACCACTTTGCAGCCTTTCGGGAACTTCGGCAAAACTTTTTCGCTCAGTTCCAATCAATTGTTAGGAACTACCTCGCAGTTGCTTCTCTTAGATCTTGCACAATGCGTGGTTTTGGCATACACAAGGTCCTTGATAGCCACCTCCCCATAGGAGGAGATTCGGCGGTGTCAAATCGGGCGAGCGGGCTGGACACTCTGTCGGACCAAGTCGTCCAATCCATTTGTTTTGTTAAATAGGAGTCCAACCATTCTCGTGCCATTTTGCTACAGTGCGGTGGCACCCTCCTGGAAATTGCACTGCTGCTGATGTTGAACTTTTGACTTAAAGCAAGTCTGCAGCATTTTCGGATAAGACTCGTTAGTAACACAAAAGATATGTCAGTATGTTTCCGTTGATGGCTGGAATAGCTCGCTCATGCCGGGAACGTCAGGCGTTCCGCAAGGTTCATGCCTGTCTCCTCTTTTCTGTTCACAAATCGGTACCTTAAAATCCTACGGTCCAGAATCTAAGATGTTTAAGTATGCCGACAACATTATTGTGGTTCTTCCCGTTGACACAACAAACAACCTAAACAATGAAATAGATAAGGAAATTATGAATGTTAGCCAATGGTGTGATTCTAAAGGTCTCCTTGTCAATCGAGAGAAAACCAATGTCATGGTTGCAAAGAAACGGTCCACACCAATTTTACCTACACACCAAATACACCAATTTTTAATCCACACCAATATTGGAATTTTACCTGCCCCTGTTTGTGAGATGAGAATTTTGGGTATCCAGTTTCAGGATAATTTAAAATGGGATGCTCACGTTGCTAACATATGCAAAACATCATCGAGAAATATCTATATTTTGAAGCAATTAAAGAAAATGAGTACATCTAAAGCCGAACTTATTCAAGTTTGCAACTCAATCATTCGAAGTGTACTTGAATATAACAATCCATTCTACGTCGGACTGTCTACGACAAACTCCAACAAAATTGAAAAAGTTGGGAAGCGTTGTCATCGCATCATCTGCGACTATCACTGCACATGTGATCTCCTTACCCCTCTTCACCTCGCTGAGACTGCTGCTCTTAAGCTTTTCAGGAAGATGCTTAATCCTGATCATCTGTTGTACCACCTTATACCGCCATTTCTGCCCTCCTCCAGACGAATAGAAGTGCCTCTATGCCTCATGCAACGCCGTAAAAGGAACTTCGTCCCTGTCGCTGCTAGATTATTTAACGAGGGAACTTAGAAAGTGGATTCTTTTTGCGGATTTCTTTGACTTTCTGTGACATGACTTGATATTTTACACTACCTCACCGAAAAGAAATGTTCGATTTTCATTATTTGAATATAAACACAATTTAGGGTTTAACACGAGAATTCCCGACAATTGCGAGTCTCGATTCCCGGGAAATATTTCTCGGGAATTCCCGGGAAAAATATTACTCATTGTCTACATGAGAAAATCAGTTTGTATATGATTCATTCGCGTAGAAGAGTTTATTGTCGTACCAACAATCCCAGTACCAATAAATAGGAGCTGCAGTGTCTGTAATCCTCCAATCAGATGCCGCTTCGTCATGAACTACTCATTGATTGGAAGTTCGTTGCAAAGCTGAGCTCGTTCGTTGACACTCGGTTTAATGTGATACTTGCCACACTTTGATATTTTTTGAAGAGCTACGATGTCAAAATCTCGAGTCTGGGAAAATTTCACAAATGTCGGAGACGAAAAGGCCAAGTGCATTCATTGCAAAAAAATACTGTCCACGAAGGGGTCTTCTACAAGTGGTCTTCTACGACTCTTTCATCAAGAACATGAAAAGCGTGATTTCGTCATTGACTTAGAAGATAAGGCATCAGGAAGTTCAGGAAATTCCTGTCACTCTACAGAAACACCTAATTCATCTGCTTCTGAGTCCACCTTAACGCCTTCGAGAATCTTTGCGACTCCAGCCACGAAAGTACGGAAGATACTTCACCAAAAGACTCTTCCAGTTGTTGTCAAACCCTGCCTTGGTGAAATACTGGCACGGTTAGCCGCAGTAGATAATATAGCGTTCAATTGCATTGCCAACAGTCAATTCATAAAGGAGGCATTACTGGAAAAAGGTTTTAATTGCCCGCAAAATCCTTCAATGATAAGAGAACTCGTGGAGAAGTTCTATGATACTGTTAAAGAAAAAATGATCAAAGACATCTCAGCAATGAAGGATTTAAGAAGTAAATTCAGCATCACTACTGATGAGTTTACGAGTACTCGAAATTGGCGTTACATGAATGTCAACCTTCACAACAATATAATGGACGGTAAGAATGATCACAGGAATTTAGGAAGGGTTCATGGAGGAATAGAGGTGCTGGAGTGGACACATAAATAATGCACGTACAAGTGGAGTCCTAAATTATTTTATCGAAATTTTGTAGTTGGTATTCTAGGACACATTTTTGAATTAATTGTCATGCCTGCATTTGTTATATACCCTACATACACACCCTTCCACATATGCTTACATGTCCCAGTAATACATAGTAAATAATAATCTGTCTTATCCAGCCTAATTGCATACTTAACTGTTTACATCATTATAAATTTTTTAGTTATTTTTGTTCTAAATTTTCATATCGAATACGGTAACAATATAGGACCTAATAACTATCAATTAGTTTTTCAATGCTGGTATGTTTGGATAGTCTATAGAGAGAGAAATACGACGGTATTGAACTAATTCTTTATTTTGCAGTGCTAGAAATCAATTTATTAATTTTTCTGAAGTTCGAAGCAGTGAGAATTTGGGAATCAATATTTCGTAAGAAGTTCTTGCTGAGACAGTTAAAAAATATGTACAAAACACGCTTCAAATGAGCACATGCTGTCAGTGACGGAATGTCTCTTATCAAAAGGTGATGCAAAATTTTACAAAAAGTTCTTCTATGATGACTAAAACTCATAAACAATTTTGCGTTTTCTCCGCTCGTCAAGACAACAAAAGCTGCCGCCGCTGATGAGCCAGTAAACAGGATTGCATCTTGGGGATGAGTTCAACCTCCACGATTCAAACTATCAAAATGAGAAGTGTCAACAAGGAGACTAACTTGTTTGGGAGGCTGAAAACACTGACACGAAACAAAGCTGGTTATGTAGGTATCCCGCGACTGAATATATTATGTCCTTTTCGAGACATCGAAGATCATCGAAAGAAAGTCTTCCATCTAACATTTCAAGAAGCACCACTTCTTCATCAGATATCGGCGTACCAACGTCGCTGGCATCTGTGTTCGTATCAGAGAAAAAGTCTGACAGACTCATGCCTTCCTTCAAAAGCATGATCACTTTGATTCGCTTCTCAGTGTACAGAAGATTCCTGATGGAGATAAAGTATGTCCCACCAGATCCTTGACGATACCATGAAAATCTAAAAAAAGTATGAAGTTATTCTTAAATATGAAAATGTCGGTTGGTGCAAATGCCAACCTTATACTGATGAATGATGTACAGTCGTTTTATGTTAAATTTATGTAGACATACCTTTTCTCTAATGGATCTGAAACGAAGACTCCTGTGAGAACATAATTCCAGTTAGACTTTCTCAACAAATGTTTCGACAGTAACACGATTCCTTCAGTTGTTTGTATAATAGCATCAAAGGTTGGCTGCGAAAGACCTTTCCGCTCTCTCTGCTTAACTTGATTCCTCCAAAGCTTCATCCAATCCACAAATTTCAACAAATAGTCCAATTTCCAATCATCATCCGAAACGATTGGATTACAGAAGTTATCCCTTTGCATGACGTCTTTTCGTGGTGTCTTCACACTTATGATACTCCACCAATTGCGAAAATATTCGAGAAGAGTTGCTGTAGATTCATACCCGAATTTCCGTAGACAAGAAATGGTGGAATCATGTATCATCGCTAAAAAAAGGCAAGCATGAGAAAATAAAGCTATGAGTTAACACACTTACATGATAATAATCCTAATAATCGCAAAATGTAAACAATTATTTAAAACTAGTTAGATCTAACACGTATATATCATATTATGAGAACAAGAAAATATGTATTCGTTTACATAGGCTTACTGAAAACTAAATCACAGACTGTATATAATAGAATATTGTAACAATAGGACTACGTGTATACTCTTTTAGATAGGTTAAGTGAATAAATATAAGAAGAATTGGTTGCGTTGCAAAATTCTTAATTAAATTAAATTCTACTTTCTAGTTGGTTGATGGAATGCTACCTTCATTTTACTTTATAAGTTCGAGATTTATTGGAAAATTTAACAACTTGATATATTATGAAAGAGAAAATAATTACAGCTCGCTTTATTGTAGGCCTATATGAATAAATCCAGCACTTACCCAGTGCATGCTTCGGCGAGACTTTACTTGCAGATGATGGATTCAGTATGTCTTTTGTGAGTTTATGAGCTCGCCTGAGACTTTGGCTAGATTCATTTTTATATATAGATTTCAAATCACGAAAGACTGCCTTTTCATATAATTCTCCATCAAGTGTAGGATACCGGAAAACTTGACGAACATGGAAATTGTTGAAGACGTTCTTGAGATTGTGCGTCGAGTCAAAAAGTAGAAAAAGTTTCTCGTTGGAGTTTATCGGATGTTCAGCTATTGATGGAATTTCAGCGTTTTCTGACGATCGTATAAGAGAGTAAGTAGAGCGTTCGATTGATTGAGTGGTTATCAACAGAGACTACTTGTATGAATAGGAAGTCTTTCAGCAAATCCATCACTTCGTCGAAATGTAATTTTAATTCTATTCCTGTCAAGTTCCTCACTGGAATTAGTGAGACTATTTCAGAAAAAGATGATCTCAGAGACTTGACCATGAATGCCAATACAGTCTTGGCTTTTTCTCCAGATTTTGTTTGGCCAACCATTTGATCCGTTGCATTCAGCTCTATTTTTTCCGCCGTATAAACTTCATCGATCAGAAGAATGCAAGTTTTCTCTTCATCAGACAGATGTTGACATCTAACACTCATATATTGTCGGTTTGCGTCAGAGGGAATAGCCGATGATAATCGATTCAGGGTCTTGATAGAAGGAAGACAAAGAACTTCACACACAGTTTGTAGCAAGAAGAACTAGCCGATCGCCAAAAGTAGGCATGCGCATATAACTGTGATGAATATCGACGCCGATTTGGAGAAATTGACCTCAATTTCAACTGTTCCAAAATGAAATCTAGAAAATCATCGTCTATCTTCTCGTCAAGTGTTTTGATACAATCAAACAATTTTTGATGCACTCCTGTGTCAAGCAATTACGTTTTTGTTCTTGATTACAGTAAGACAATTTGATAATTCAGTGAAGTATGTTACATGCTTACTGACACTAAGGAGATGATTGGACTCTTCGGCATGTATAACGGAGTCTAGAATATATCTATTGAAAGTAAAGTCAGATGAAATCTCCATGCGACCAAGTATCCTGTGATGCTGTTCATCGTGGATATAAATAGTCAATAATTCATCGTCACGGAGAGCATAGGATGAATTCGACGTAACCTCTTTGAAATCCATAATTGATTTCAGATTCTCAATTCCGTCAGTTTCATTTAAGGAATCGAATAGTTCACTCACTGCCGAAGGTTCGAATTGATCAATATATCTTGAGCTTGTAGCTGTTGTTCTTGGTGTAGGTGCTGGTCAATATACATTGTAGATAGGATGGACAGTTGAGAAACATTGTAGGAATTGATCCAGTTTTAAGACGAGGATTCTTCAAAGTTGACTTTTCTCTACTTGGGTTCGTATCTGTAGAGCTGTAGTCAAAGCATGATGTGTCGAAATGTAGTGAACAAATGCGCGTCGAAGGTTATATTCTAAAGTTGGCGCGAGGAAACGTGTGTGAAGTTAGCGGAACCACTCAGCGGAACCATTTTTTATTATAGCTTAATTCTATTCGAAACAGCTGCTAGTTTGTCAATTTCAGTCTCCTGATTACGAATCTGAGCTCAGATTTCACAAATTCACAGTCGCTTTTGAGAAATTCAAGTTTAAAGATAAAAGTGGTCCCGCTGTGAAGTTAGCGGAACCATCCAGCAGAACCAATTGCTGAGTCTCGCTGATTGACGCAGTAAATCAATTTCTTTTGGTCACTACCCGATCAATTTTGTTGTGCTGATCACGAATATGTGCCTCATCTTTCAAAACAGTGCAGATTTAACCCGAAATCTGAATTTCACTTTTTCTGCAAGCTGATTGTGAAGTTAGCGGAACCATTTTTCAATACAAAGAATTTCTCAGCGAAATTCATCCTCTCCTACTAATTTGAAGCTCCTAATCACAAATCTGTAATCAGATTTGCAAAACTCGCCCACATTGCAGAGATATTCCTCTATCTGGGTCCTCTGTGAAGTGCCCGGAACCACCTACCGGCATTAAAATTTCAAATTCTAATTTTTGCACAGAATCACTGCAATAGACATACCAAGAGAATGGAATTGCTTCACTGATCACGGTTTGCCGTCCGATTTCACGGGAGAATAAGTACTTGCCGAGAAAAATGGATTTTACGGTTTTCATGGACTTTTCTGCAAGCTGATTGTGAAGTTAGCGGAACCATTTTTCAATACAAAGAGTTTCTCAGCGAAATTCATCCTCTCCAACTAATTTGAAGCTCCTAATCACAAATCTGTAATCAGATTTGCAAAACTCGCCCGCATTGCAGAGATATTCCTCTATCTGGGTCCGCTGTGAAGTGCCCGGAACCACCTACTGACATTAAAATTTCAAATTCTAATTTTTGCACAGAATCACTGCAATAGACATACCAAGAGAATGGAATTGCTTCACTGATCACGGTTTGCCGTCCGATTTCACGGGAGAATAAGTACTTGCCGAGAAAAATGGATTTTACGGTTTTCATAGACTTTTCTGCAAGCTGATTGTGAAGTTAGCGGAACCATTTTTCAATACAAAGAATTTCTCAGCGAAATCCATCCTCTCCAACTAATTTGAAGCTCCTAATCACAAATCTGTAATCAGATTTGCAAAACTCGCCCGCATTGCAGAGATATTCCTCTATCTGGGTCCGCTGTGAAGTGCCCGGAACCACCTACTGGCATTAAAATTTCAAATTCTAATTTTTGCACAGAATCACTGCAATAGACATACCAAGAGAATGGAATTGCTTCACTGATCACGGTTTGCCGTCCGATTTCACAGGAGAATAAGTACTTGCCGAGAAAAATGGATTTTACAGTTTTCAAGGATTTCATCGGAATCTCAGAAAAAATCCAACCCTCTCCAGATCAGCCGAACCATCATTTATTACAGCACAATTCTATTGCACCATCACAATGTGTAATTACCTCTTGTGCGCTTTCCTTCTCGGTGCATGCTGTTGTGCCTCTGAAGTCATTAGATGTTTGAAGAAGACGGTTTACAAGTGTTCGTCCATCGGAACGCTGGTATCGCTAATTTCTCCATGTTTGTTGTTTGTAATTACGAGGTTAGTTAAAGAAAAACTTTCATGTTGTCCTAAAAAGGATTCAGAATCGCTTCATTGTTGAAAGATTGCAATGCTTTGTAGCTATTGTGCATATTAATTCATTTCGTATCAAAAAACATAAAGTCTTAGTAGGATAACATTTTTCGGTTCCATGCTGTCAAATCTCTGCAGCGGATTGGTAATTCATTAGTTGCATAATATCCTGAGGTGATAAAAGATAAGAAACTTGCTAATAAGTGCGATTCTTGCATAATGAAAAAATCACGTGTGTGAAGTTGGCGCAACCACTCAGCGCGACCATTTTTGTTTTTACTGTGCCACTCCCAAAAATCACATAAACCACACAATTCGAGGTCGCTGATTATGGTGCCACTACTCGGTTTCACGAAATTCAGCCTCCTTTGGCCAGAAAACGCATTTCAAATTGGTTGCGCTGTGAAATTGGCGCAACCAATTTTTCTGACTTTCATAAATTTAGCGCATCAAGCAACAAAACTCATAACAAACGATGAAATATCCATGCCTAATTATGTGCCACGCAAAAAATTACTAAAAATAATCGATCTTCATGGAAAAATCAAGTTTCAAAATTTTATTTCACCGAAGTGTGAAGTTGGCGCAACCAAATTTGAAATCAAAATTACTCAGCACACAGGCAGTTATGCTTCACATAAATAGTACCAGCGGATGTGCCAGGTCAACATTCATCAGAATCAATCAAACAAAAGCAGTCTTTCACCCGCTCTAAAAGAAAACATTAAACATCAAATCACATGACAAAGCTTATAATAAAATATTGCACAACCCGCGCAACCATTTTTCATTTCGAGTGTGCCATTCCTGAAATGCATGTTTCTAGTACAATTTGGGGTCGCTGACTATGTGCCACGCATCAGTTTTACTAAATTCGGCCTCCTTCACTCGGAAAACTCAATTCAAACTTCAACTACATCACACAATAATTCCAGCGCAACCACTTTTCAAGTTGAAATTACTCTGCTCAAACGCCGTTTCACATCAAATAAATAGCACCATCGGGTGTGCCAGGTCAATATTCATCAGAATCAACCAAACACTCGAAATGAAAAATGGTTGCGCTGACTCGAATTGATCTGAGCTTCAGCTCGATCATGTCTAGGCCTATACATGGCAGGAAATCATATGTTTTTGAAGGATGATATTTTCTGATTTAGCAAGTGAATAGGTACGAGTGTTTGGTTGATTCTGATGAATATTGACCTGGCACACCCGATGGTGCTATTTATTTGATGTGAAACGGCGTTTGAGCAGAGTAATTTCAACTTGAAAAGTGGTTGCGCTGGAATTATTGTGTGATGTAGTTGAAGTTTGAATTGAGTTTTCCGAGTGAAGGAGGCCGAATTTAGTAAAACTGATGCGTGGCACATAGTCAGCGACCCCAAATTGTACTAGAAACATGCATTTCAGGAATGGCACACTCGAAATGAAAAATGGTTGCGCGGGTTGTGCAATATTTTATTATAAGCTTTGTCATGTGATTTGATGTTTAATGTTTTCTTTTAGAGCGGGTGAAAGACTGCTTTTGTTTGATTGATTCTGATGAATGTTGACCTGGCACATCCGCTGGTACTATTTATGTGAAGCATAACTGCCTGTGTGCTGAGTAATTTTGATTTCAAATTTGGTTGCGCCAACTTCACACTTCGGTGAAATAAAATTTTGAAACTTGATTTTTCCATGAAGATCGATTATTTTTAGTAATTTTTTGCGTGGCACATAATTAGGCATGGATATTTCATCGTTTGTTATGAGTTTTGTTGCTTGATGCGCTAAATTTATGAAAGTCAGAAAAATTGGTTGCGCCAATTTCACAGCGCAACCAATTTGAAATGCGTTTTCTGGCCAAAGGAGGCTGAATTTCGTGAAACCGAGTAGTGGCACATAATCAGCGACCTCGAATTGTGTGGTTTATGTGATTTTTGGGAGTGGCACAGTAAAAACAAAAATGGTCGCGCTGAGTGGTTGCGCCAACTTCACACACGTGATTTTTTCATTATGCAAGAATCGCACTTATTAGCAAGTTTCTTATCTTTTATCACCTCAGGATATTATGCAACTAATGAATTACCAATCCGCTGCAGAGATTTGACAGCATGGAACCGAAAAATGTTATCCTACTAAGACTTTATGTTTTTTGATACGAAATGAATTAATATGCACAATAGCTACAAAGCATTGCAATCTTTCAACAATGAAGCGATTCTGAATCCTTTTTAGGACAACATGAAAGTTTTTCTTTAACTAACCTCGTAATTACAAACAACAAACATGGAGAAATTAGCGATACCAGCGTTCCGATGGACGAACACTTGTAAACCGTCTTCTTCAAACATCTAATGACTTCAGAGGCACAACAGCATGCACCGAGAAGGAAAGCGCACAAGAGGTAATTACACATTGTGATGGTGCAATAGAATTGTGCTGTAATAAATGATGGTTCGGCTGATCTGGAGAGGGTTGGATTTTTTCTGAGATTCCGATGAAATCCTTGAAAACTGTAAAATCCATTTTTCTCGGCAAGTACTTATTCTCCTGTGAAATCGGACGGCAAACCGTGATCAGTGAAGCAATTCCATTCTCTTGGTATGTCTATTGCAGTGATTCTGTGCAAAAATTAGAATTTGAAATTTTAATGCCAGTAGGTGGTTCCGGGCACTTCACAGCGGACCCAGATAGAGGAATATCTCTGCAATGCGGGCGAGTTTTGCAAATCTGATTACAGATTTGTGATTAGGAGCTTCAAATTAGTTGGAGAGGATGAATTTCGCTGAGAAACTCTTTGTATTGAAAAATGGTTCCGCTAACTTCACAATCAGCTTGCAGAAAAAGTGAAATTCAGATTTCCGGGTGAAATCTGCACTGTTTTGAAAGATGAGGCACATATTCGTGATCAGCACAACAAAATTGATCGGGTAGTGACCAAAAGAAATTGATTTACTGCGTCAATCAGCGAGACTCAGCAATTGGTTCTGCTGGATGGTTCCGCTAACTTCACAGCGGGACCACTTTTATCTTTAAACTTGAATTTCTCAAAAGCGACTGTGAATTTGTGAAATCTGAGCTCAGATTCGTAATCAGGAGACTGGAATTGACAAACTAGCAGCTGTTTCGAATAGAATTAAGCTATAATAAAAAATGGTTCCGCTGAGTGGTTCCGCTAACTTCACACACGTCGCGATTAATGGCTTTCTCAAACAATTTGTAGTCGGCCTCGGGAATTCGAAACAGATGCAAGTTACGTGCTTTCTTTGCTCCATACCCAGTCCTACAATTTGGAACACAGCGATTCGGCATTTACAGTGGATGTAACGACGGTTTTGATGGCGTAGCAGTCGTGGCGAAGGGTACAAAAAAACGTAGTCGGTGATCAAACACAAGACAGATGCAAAATGCTTGCGTTCCTGTGTATTCTATGTCACTCGTAGCATGTGACGTCAAACATATTAAAAAGCTAATTTCATAATCATGTCTGCAAACACATAACAATGTTTATATTGTTATGTGTAATACTATTAGATTGAATTAATATAAAATTAATTTAAATTATTAAGTTTTTCAAACCATGTAGAGAAAAAGCAACAAACACACATATATGGATCTATAATGGCGTTTCATCACGTGCAAGTATTATCCAATCACGCGTTAGTAATCAGAATAGCTTGTTTCTGAATTTTCTGGTTATCTCCACGTCTAAAAATGATTATAACAACTTTGTTACTTATAAAATTACTAATATAACTGATATGTATAATTAAATGACTCTGAAATAATGAATTTAAATGGACTCCACTTGTATGACCTTGACTTGATATAGGCTAGATCCTGTGTCTACTCCAGTACCTCTATTCCTCCATGTAAGGGTTCATGGAAATCTATCAGCTGAAGCTGCCGTTGAGCTTGTCCTTTCACGTGTGAAAGAATTTGGAGTGGAATCATCCGATATTGTAGCCGTAACAACAGATAGTGCACCCGTTATGACTAAGTTTGGACGACTAGTTCCATTCGAACACCAACTATGTTTAGCTCATGGGATCCACTTAGCAGTCGTCGACATTATCTACAATCAGAAAATGCTATCAACTGATTACGAAACTCATGATGATATGTCTGAGGAGGAGAGTGATTTTGATGAAGAAGATAATGCGTTACTCCATGATATTCCAGTTATCAATGACGATTTAAGTCTCGTCGTGACCAAAGTCAGGAATATCGCGAGAATGTTCAGAAAGTCACCTACGAAGAATCAGGTGAGTCACATTTCTTTTAAGTATACAGTAGTTTCTGTAGGTACAGCTGTTAACATCGGTTAATTCGTCACAAATCAGGGGAGGAGAACGAGATGTACCGCCACCGCATTATGTATTAGTAATGTATATGGTTAGATGCTTTAACTCAAAGGATAGCGGAAGTTTAATTCAAGCAATCAGGTGTGACGAGTAATACAATTAGTATAATATTTTCAAGGCTTAAAATTTGATACCTTAATAAAATGCAGGCTTACTCAACATTATGACTATTTTCTTAACGTTTTTGTGAACTATATATAAGCTCAGTAGTAATAAGTTGTATCTAAGTTCCTGTTTTGCTGGCTAGCCTGAGTTATTTCCTAATCTACGTGATTATATTTGAACTGAATTTGTTAATTCTGTTTTGATTTTATGACCTTCCACACTTGCTTATTGCCACACGAAATGTGATACACTAGTTTTCTTTTGTAAAGATTATTTGTCGATTGTGTGTCGGTATCTTTATCAGTTTAATTACGAACGACATAATTATAGAGGAGAAATGTACCTCAAATCACATCTTAACTTCGTTAAAATTGCTTGAGAGTTATAAGATTGACTTAATTTTCCATTGACATAAGTTAGATAAACTGTTCATAATCTGTTTGCATTTGGAAACTGTACTGTTAAAAGACTCACATACTACCCAACACTGTATTATAGATAAATGGCATGCATGTAAAAGCTTGAATTTTTACTAAAAAAGTAACTATTGTTAAAAAGGAGTAATTATTAATTTTCAACTGAAAGCTACAGCTCTATTAAATGAGTAAGCTACTCGTATACACTAAATGCCTGCTATTAACTTTCAGATTTTACAAGGATACGTAATGGAAGAAAAAGGAAAAGAATTGAATCTCGTTTTAGACTGTAGGACTCGATGGAACAGTCTCGAATCGATGGTGTCCCGGTTTCTTGATCTTCGAAAGCCTGTTTCAAAAGCTCTTATCGATATTAGAGACGCCCCAGCTTGTGCGAAAGTGAGTTTGAAGTTCTGATAGAGCTCGTAGCTGCTCTTGCTCCGATTCAAATGTCAGCTGAGGTAATTGGTCGACGAGATACTACCCTGATTCAAGCGGAAGGAGCTATAAAATTCTTGTTCAATCGTTTAAAGAAGAACAAATCAAGAATAAGTTCTGCTCTTTTATCTGCTCTAAGAAACAGACTGGGAGAGAGGCGCAATGAGCGTATTGTGTCCCTTGCAAAATACTTGCAGAACTGCTGCTGTTTATTTGAGGAAGAGAGTGATGATTTCTTCAAAATCAGTTCGAAAAAAACTTTGATTGAAACTGCAAGGAAGCTTCTCGCGAACTTATTCATGGATGATTCGTCGATGGCTTGTTCGGAAATTGAGACGGTAATCGAACCAGATACATGCGGATCCGCAAAGGAAGAAGATCTTCAGGCAGAACTGATGAAAGCAATGAATAGTTCTGCATCATCTTCAGCATCAAATGTTGAATGTGATTAGCAGTTCAAAACTTGTCATCCGAATTTGGAATTTATGAGAAAACAGGAAAGCGCACAGGAAACTTGGACCTGTTGCTTCATTGTCTTTTAACTATCAAGCCCACTTCAGTAGAAAGTGAACGTGTCTTTTCTATTGCAGCTCGTTATATTGGGAAAATCCGATCACGTCTAAGTGACAAATCAGTGAATATTCTATGTGTATTGAACGCCTACTTCAAGAACGTGTAGTCTGCGAATTCTCTTGTTCAATTTTCAACCTTTTTGCTATTTTGTTGTATCAAATATGAATATGAGAGTTATGAAAACTTGATATGAGTCATGATAAATTTATTCTTTTCTACATTTTCGAGTAACAAAGTTAAACAAGTTAAGGGGATTAGCTACATTGAACTCAGAACTCGTCGGGAAAAAAATCCCGGTAATTCCCGGGAAAACGATTTGAATTCCCGATTCCCGGGAATTCCCGAAAACGCATTTTCCGTTAAACCCTAAAACACATATAATGTCCCTATAATCCCGCGAGAATAAATGACACCCCAGACCGGTACACCAGGTAAATTCACAGATTTGTCAACCGTAAATTTTCAGAATCCCAATTAACACAATTGTGGCGGTTTCTTTGCCAGTTGATCTTGAAAATGCTTCATCTGACCACCAAGTGCGATCTAAAATAGTGTCATTAGCATCCAACACATTCAAGAACCACTTGGAGAATTCAATTTGTTTGTCCCAGTCGACAGCACACAGTGAATGAGTCAGTCGTAGAATGCATGTACAAGCCTTCATTTTTCCTTTCTTTAGAAGCTTAAAGACGCTTCCCGAATTCTTCAAATAGGCCTCGAGCTGACTTCTGTTGGCTTCTGGCTAGCCTTCCACAAATTTGATCTCCGATCGCTCCAGTTGCAGTGGCTGCATGTGGTCTCTCACTCCTCTAAGTATCCATCACTGATCCAGTCTCTTTAGATCTCTGCAACAAAAAATCAATACTGAGCACTTCTGCTTCGCGGATCTGATTTTTTGGTCGGCCATCTACTTGTCTTGACGATGGCTGTTGGTAGCGGTTATAAGGCCTCGCAATAAGGGAGAGGAAAAACTCATAATTTATTTGGACTTTTCTCAGAAAATTTGAAATATTCCTAGTCAACTGTTCAATGAACCGTCTACTTGATCTAGCAGCATTATTACTGTTCATGCAATAGAGCTCTACAACCGAAATTCGCTGCTGCTTGTTCAAACGAAAAGTCATATTGATTGCATATAAGAGTGAAAATAACAGTGAAATTTAGAGAACATGGACAACGATGACGGGTTTCTAACCAGATAGACTATGATAGATGCACTTCCAAAGCTGAAAATGAACCCCTGTGACCCGTGGTTTGTTTTAATGAATAATTTAGTCAACTTTATGTAAGGTTTTCATTACTTATCAGCTGGATGTTCTTCAATGTTGGTACAACAAGAAAAGGGAAATTCCTGTTCTAAGTTTTGTGGCACCCTCGTGTTTGTTATACAAGCTTGCAGAACCGAATTACAGCTCTGTATCCGAGAGATATTTTTGTACATCCAATATCATCAAGCCACAGACAGCCTCTGTGAGTTCGTAAAAAAAGTTGAAGCGATCTCCGTCGACATTGAATTTTGCAAAAATATTTCTGCTGCCATGCTGAAATTATGATACAATTGTAGATTCATCATTGTTCGTTACATTGTTCATTTCATTTCATACGATGAGAGAGGTCCCTGCTTTGATGCTTCCTTTAATTTTTTCCCAATAGGTGCGAGGCCTTTCAACCGCTGCAGGCGACCATCATGAGGCACTTTCTGAAAAAACAACCTGCAGTGGGGCTCAGACATAGTTGAAAATTACTGGCGATGGTTAAAGTTGAAGCAGTCATTGCAATAATGAAAGTCATTCAATTTTTTTCTTTTTTATGACGGTCAATTACTGCATTATAGAAATCTAAATCTGATAACGTGATTCCTTAAAACGATTCTCTTCTTTCAGCTATGCCAGTCGAGTGAAACTGATCAAAAATGATGCAACAAAGAACAAAGACAGTGAAGAAATCGCAAAACTGAAGAAGGAAATCCAAAAGCTGAGAGGTGGCGGATAAGAGAGTCGAGTTTACTTGTCGAAATGTCATTGAGAGATTTACATTTGATTTGTTTTTATTCATTTGACAGCAACACATGGGCAGATCATTCCTTATTTTGCCTGCTTGATTAGCATGTAAACAAAGTTTTATCTAATCGAAAAGTCAAAGAGTTTTGAATATAATTTCTATGCATTTTGGGAATGGTCGTGAGGAATGACCGGGTGCCATGAACAATAGAAGTCTAATATAAATTACAACGGTTCATAGGAAGAGCCAAGAAATGTCTGAACGTGACAAATGGATACAGCTTTTCAAATTCAAAATGAATTACACACATTGCACTTGTAACGAATTTATTTACTGCGTGACAACAAATCTTAACACTGGGAATTATAGTGACCATTATTTTCATTAATGAAATAGCATCAGAACTATAACTTAAAATGTTAAAGTTTTATTTCAGACATGTCTAGAAACCTGCATAGCCCCTAGCATTAATGCGAGCTCAAATTCTATTGTTCATAGAGTTCATCTGATCTCTCTTGCTCACTGCGCTCTCATTGCTTTTCAACCAATCGTTCGGAAAGTTGTTCGAAATTGGTTTGAAAATGTGGATACGAGTTTTCCATCCATCAACCAGTCTCATACCACGCAAGCTTGGTGAAAGATCAGGAGAGTGTGAAGGCTATGGGAGTTAGACCTACTCAACTGCTGAGCTGTTGTCACCTGGCTGGAGTGCTCTGTGCAACTGCACAGTGTCATCTTGAATGATGAGATGGTGCCCCTATACACTGTACTGTTGGAGTAACAAAAATAGTTACAATCTCCGGAGAGATAACACTAGTCTTCCAAGGTGCCTTGATGACAATAGCAGCTTTGACTTGTCCATCGTGCCAAATACCGGCCGAAATCATGACGCTGAAACCACCGCTGAAGCGACCATGTTCTGAAATGCAGCAAACTGTATATCTCTTACAAGACAGTCCGTGAGCACATACTCTTCCGTCGTGGAAATCGAGGGTAATCAGTAATTACTCGTCCACATCACGCGATGTCTCTCATCAGCGCTACTTTTGAATGTCACTCACACCATTCTAATCTTTTTCGCTTGTGTTCGAGATCTGTAGCATGTCCATTCATGCGGGAAAGCAATCGTATAAATTCACTATACAGTTCAAAAAGTTATTGAGAGGTATGCGTACAGCATATCTGTAAAATTTAATTCCCGCTTCTGTCAAATTCAGCTCGTCGATGTGCAGTTCTTACGCAACGGACATTCCGTGAGCACATGCTCTTCCGTCGTGGAAATCGAGGGTAAACAGTGATTACTCGTCCACATCACGCGATGAAACTCATCAGCACTCCTTTTAGAATGTCACTCACACCATTCTAATCGCAATTTTGATAGTTTGGAAATGTGGGAATCGATTAAACAAGTTGTAAAGAAACACCCAGTGGTGTGAAGTGGGATCCATAGCGCCGGATGAGTCACTGTTAGATACAAGGCAGCAGTGCTACCAAGATGCCATGCAAGAATGTCAGCAGGTCGTCGTTGATCGTTGTATACATCAACGCCTTTCTCGAGTTAGGGGTCATGTGTGCTCTCTGACAGTATCCAAACAAGCAGTCTCGCAAATTATTGTGTCTGCTCACAACAGTCGTTCCGTATTTCCATTTGCTAGTTGATCAAGGACTTGCTTATTTTCCGGTGAGCATGCAGGACAGAAGGAATTCTAAGGAAAAAGGTCAAGATGAAGCTACCACTTCAACAAGGCCAACAAGAAGCCTCCTTGGTATCAAATTCCCCGAAGAAACACGTACTTGATTCGCTGTTGTGAGAGAATCAAAAAGTTCAATACATTGCGTTTCGTCTATTACTTTGGATAGCTGATCTGTTTCATAGGATTTTCTTATCTTTTATTCCCTTATCTGTTGTTCTGGGTGAACCAAAATGTTATACAAAGTTATGGAATCACTGAAATCACTGAGTTACTATCATCACATCAGAGTAGGAGACGATATATGCTGATGTTGAATGGTGCTTCAATGAACGCAAGTCGAAACCTCCAAAATGAAATTCCAACTGAACTTGTCTTCTTGCATTTGCAGTCAATTCTATACCAGCAATATCTTCAAGAGTCAAGAGATGACATTGTCATCGTACTCTTGCAATTCAAATTTAGTCAAAGATAGTGGAGTAGTACGAGTAACATACGCTTTGCTGAATGATCCACATAATCGAAGCAGATGCAAGATTGCTTGAGGCTCATCGAGCTTCTGTAATAAATTATTCGCTATATATCGTCGAGATCTGATATACGCATTTGGAAAACTAACAATTTTTATCGGGGCGCCAAGAATTTCTGCATTTGGCTGAGAGAATTTCGCGATATCTGATGGAAATTGTTCGTGATGAATTGTTCATTTGTCCTATCGGCGATGAAGAGAAGAGTTCACATTTTGTCAAGTTCAGCTCCAAACCAGTTATTGATGATGCAGATTCAATGATATTCAAAACTTCAACCAATTCTTCATGTCTTCCGCAGAAGACCCCATCATCCAGATACCAAGTCGATTGAGGGCCAAAGCGAAGAAGAAAGGTCCAAGTGGATCGCCTTGTTGCACGCCCTGAGATGATGTCAACGTACCAAGATTATGATACAGAAAAGGATGCTGTGCATTGCAGGAACTGACATATCGCAACATCTCAGGGAAATTTTAGCTGCACTTTATGTGCATCTGTGCATCTTTATGTGAATTTTAGCTGCACTCAGGATATGCAATTAAAAGCATTTTTGAAATCGATCCTATCTGTAAAGTCTGTGTAAAGCAAAGTCTGTGTCGTACCAATGTTCTTCGATAACATGACGAATCCGATGAATAATTATTTCGTTGCCAGCAGGAGTTGATACTCCAAACTGATAAGGAGTGAGAAACGATTCAGTAGACACTTTATGAACGTGGCAAAGGCATTTAATGGCGATTCTACGGAGAACATTTCCAACCGCAATTGGACGGACATCCCCCAGTTTAGTCTTTTTTAGTGCAACAAATGATGCACCATCAATGTAGGGTAGGCCCTAATGCCTCAGATGGAGCTTGATCAAAAAAGAAAATATTAATAGCATGTCTTAGAGAAGTCAACAGGGAAATGGCCAATATGGTTTCGTTGGCATCCGAAATATGCTGCACTCTAAGGCCGCTGTCACACAGAATAAGGTGTCTTCCATCTTCCATCTTCCATTTGGGATTACCTTTTTATTCCATGTAGAAAAGAATCCAACCTATCTCACAGAAAAGGTCATCAGCCATAAGTCAACTTCCATCTTTCATCGTCCGTCATGCTGTCACACAGGAAAAGTCATAAGGCGTCGTCCATCGGACATAACGCATGAAATTATGCGACTGATGAAACTCATTTCCATAAGTCGTCAGGCGTCAGCCGCGAGACTGTTCTAAAAATAGAGCAACGTGAAGTGACGTCTGAGGAAGATTTATGAAGCTGTCATTTGCGAAGAGAAGCAATCAGAAAACAGCCTTTGTTCACAATGTTGAACGGGGACGAGGATCAAGACAGTAGTCACAGACAACGGAAAATAGTGAAAAACAGCGCTGACTGAATTGGAAATGGATTTCCCTAGTGCAGGGTTGCGCAACCTGCGGCCTTACGGCCGCATGCGGCCGTAGCAGAGGCAAAGTGCGGCCGTGACAATGAGAAGTAAAAGAAAAAGTATATTGTACATGTATATTGCAAATATTTCTGGAGTTCAAGGCAATCGAAAAACAATCGGAACTATAGAAGCATGCTAGTCACCTTGTAAATGTCGAACTCCTTTATGCCTACACTGCTTGGATAAATGCGGGCCCGCAGGCGCGATGAAGGCGTTCAAGCAGTTCGATAGCACATGAATAGAATACGTTATGGAAGTTACATCCATATGTATTCACGGCTACGGTCATCAGCTAAAAGAAACGAAAGTGACACTTGTAGATTGCTCGAATTGTTCGCGCGCGTGAGCTTCAAGTCCATGAATTTTGCATGGCTCGTGATTCCTTTATGAATTATTACAGTAGCTTAGTAAAGTGTTTTCTCCATCGGTTGCCCTTACAAAAACATGCTTTCAACTTTTCAAGTGCTAAAATCATCAGTAGCTTACAATCTTTTCAGGTCAAAAATGACCGTCGGTCGTTTGTGGGTTAATTTGCTAACACATTCTTTGCGAAGTAGGCCTTTATGCGATTTTCACTGCGTCATTCATCAAGGAAAGCTAGTTTGAGAGTTGGAATATAAAAGGGATTGGCTGTTGACCTAGTTGTTTGCACACATATTTAGTGCGGCCGTGACTCTTTCGGCCTTCGAAATGGCGGCCGAAAAATGTAAAAAGGTTGCGCATCCCTGCCCTAGTGTGACTGCGGTAGGTGGAAGATGAACGATGGAAGGCGGAAGACAGCAGATGAAAATCGTCTCATCACGCATTATGAAGAATGTGCAAATAGGCGAGTGACACGGAAGATGGAAGACGCCTTTTCCTGTGTGACAGCGGCCTAAGCCAATATGGGCCACAAGCACTGTCTTTCGGGAAAGATTTTAAAATAGCCAGCATGTCAAAAGTATTGTTCAATTGAGTTGGCAATGCATCGTTCGATTCATCTATTGAAGGCGAGGGATCATCAGGATGTTACATCTGGAGCGCTTTCCATGTCTCAGGTGTGTCTGATGCCAGCGACAAGCACGTCCATCTGCTTGCATGAGTCAGTGCCGCATCAAGAACCACTCTTTCATCTGAATCTTTGGAAATACAAGCTGTCTGTGTTCGATCCTTGTGGCTTGATAAACTTGCTGTGTTAACTGTTCCTTTCCACAATTCAAGGCATCGGTTTTCTTTCCTTTTTTTGTAGAATTTGTTTATGTCTGCTATTTTTTTGCTTCTACCGCCACGCTTTGGTGAAGGTAAAACAGCTTTTTGCAAACATAAGCAATTTCTCCCATGCTTCTCCAGAATTTTCTTGAATGATGTTCATCAACGTTACGGACAATGCTTCTGCAAATGATTGCCTTGCGTTTGCTGTGACTGCTCTCAGTGTTGGCTTCCTCAATCACATCATTTCGTTCCATGAAGAGAAGGAAGGCACATTACTTGCTGACAAAGATTCAGCATCAGCTGTCGATGATGTGCAAAGTTCATCAGATTTATGGACCATTTTGCATTTCTTAGAATGATTGATAGAGCGATTAATAGAAATTAAGCGATTGCATTGGCTTACATATGTCCTGTGCTGCTCCAGCCACTCATTAGGGACATTACCTGAATAAAGACCTTGAGCATACCGCACAACGTGCTTTTTCAGCATAGATGGTACGCAGCGTTCTAGACATTCACGTACCGGGCATAGAAGGCCAGTCGACTTGGACGGAAGATTATTTTGCTGATTAGTTATTTATCGTCAAACCTTTATATTGTTTTGAAAAGGCAGCTGTATCAAGCTTGATGTTGTATGAAGTCTCATTTCTCAACATTTCATTGTTATTGCTCCACTCTCTTGATTCCTTGATAACATCATCAATAATTTCAACTAAATGGGAACTATTATCCATTGTTAGAATATCAAGCTGTTTTACACGTTTAAATTACTCAACGCTAATACATCATTAATACAACATAGCCACAACACTGCAATTTCGTGCCCTTTAAGAAAATCAGGTGGTATACGTTTTGGGTTCGAGACCGGTGTGGACTTAGGGCACTTAAACCAGACTCCGCAAACGCTTCTTTTGTCTTCAAAATAGATAAAAAAAATAAATAGAAAAGGTCACACACGCATGCATGCTGCAATTTGGGAATGAAAAAATACGTCCCATCGCAACTCTGATTACATACTGTGTTCTAACGGCAAATTACATAAATAGCTTACTTTGAACGAAGAATGTCCGACTGCCTCATTCAGCATTGTTGGCGATGTCCCAAAATGTACCGCACTTGATAAAACATTCTTCAGAAATGTTCCCCGCAACAGATGGCTGCAGCATGCTCTACTTCCAAAACCATTTAGGCGTATGATTTTTATATAGAGACGCCATTCTATGAGAAAATTCTTGTGGACCGAACGTGATAATTGGAAGCGTTAAAAAGTGCAATAAACAGAATTTGTTTGCTAGGTTCTCAGTTATAGCAATGCTGCGCTATTTCAGTTCAGCTTATATGATTTCATAGCAAACATATGACGTCGATTTTTGTGTTGACATGACCTAAGCTAAGCTGAAAATTCATAAAATTCTATTATTGGAAACAGCGAACAAAAAGCTGCGGTGAACGTTTTCCATGAGTTAACAATTCGTTTATTTTTATCCCACTTTACAAAAGTTTCAAACGGCTATTGCGAAAGAAGAATGTTCTCAAAACCTTTTAAAAGTTGCAGGTGAAGATGATGAACAAATATTCTGCCGCAACGTATTCCACGCCATAGCTCCAAAAACAGGAAATGTCCTATCACTATTGTCACATCTGACGTTCTTATTTGAGATAAGCATTATAAATCCTTGTTGCGTTATCTCGTGCATCAGATTCAGGTAGGCCTACATCAGCAGTATGCATGTGCCTGTGATTCTAGACCAAAAAGAATACATTGCTCCCTTATGCAATGTGCACATACTTCGTCTTCATTCGAGCTGCAACTTGACAAACGATGAAGGAGCGATTATATAAACGATGAAAATGCAAAGCTATGATAGAGTATAGATGAAGTTTGATCAATTACAGTGTCATCCTATTTAGATGCTCGTGGTTCATAGTTTGGAGCTATGTATGAATGCGTTTGAATAGGTCCAACTGAAACCGAACAAAGCCAATTCATTAATTATGTTCTGATTCCAGAACTACATCAAATTTTCAAGGTCGTTCTGAAAAACAGCTGATTTACTGTTCTGCTGTTCTGCCTTAGAAGCAGAACAAGGCCTGAGTGCACTGAGTTTCTATAGCAACAGTAAACATGTGACTAGATAAAAATTAGTCAAATAGTAAAGGATTGTATCATAGAGGATTATATTTTACATTGAATGAATTTATTGAGGAAGATTTGCAAGCAATGATAACTACATTGTTGACGAAAATGG
Source organism: Prostheceraeus crozeri (assembly GCA_907163375.1). Lineage (NCBI taxonomy): Eukaryota > Metazoa > Platyhelminthes > Polycladida > Euryleptidae > Prostheceraeus > Prostheceraeus crozeri. The sequence goes on from CAJQUW010008680.1 coordinate 394,466, forward strand.
TCATGATGAATGCAATATGCTGTTAGAAGAATGATGAGAGAATTGAGAACTGGGCTGTGGAGACTGTTCATTTTATGTTGAAGATGACTTCAAATCATACTTTTGTGTCAATCGTCAAGTGGCAGAGTATTTATTACACGCAATAGAAACAAAAGATGGTTTCATTAAATATGACCATTAGACGACGACCATCTGTGTCACCAGTGAAGCAACTAATGAAGCAATAAGAGAAATAAGCAAATGAAAATAGTAATTAAAAATAAGCAATTATCTCAACTACATGGATCACGAATTACCAGCATTAGTTGCTGACAAAAAAGGTGTCAAATTGAGTTGATTAATAGAGTCGTTCATCAATAATCGCAGTTTTTCGATGTTGGACACTTCTGAATGCGTTGTATCGACCTATCATTCAGAAAAGTACACTACCTCACATTTTACGTTTTTGGCCAAGACAGAAATTTCTGTTCCCCAATTTCTGTTCTCCATTACAGCTGTTTATTCTTGAAAAACCACGTATTGATGGAATTCAAACGCGCGCCTTCCGGATTCATTCATTTGGGCACTTGTTCCAGAACCAGTGCAATTTTCAGTGCACTGAGAAAAATAAATGAATCGGCTACACCGGCTTTTCCGGACAGGTTATTCTGGGATCAACTCGAACGTATCTTGAAATGCTTAATTTATGATTAATTTAAATGCTCCCATACGAAAATGCATCTTGTATGGGAGGAATGGAATTGATAAATAAAATACGTCTGTCTGTGCGTCTGTGAAATGCTTTTCACAACGTGCTCTGTCAAATAATTAAAACAGCACATATATCAATATGTTTATATCAATGTTAATCATCTATTTTAATTATTGATGTTATTTATTATAAATATGATTTACATTAATGTTCTATCTGAAAACTGCACAATCCAATAGAATAGGTAAAAAATGTATGTGCATCGTAAACCAATCATATGCATATGTTGTGATTTATACTTCGCTACCGGTAGTAAAGATCACAGCAGCAGGTAGCCTGCTGTCCTTCCTTGCAATCAAGATATCTATGTCAGGTCAGCCTCATTGAGTCCGTTAATCAAAGGAGCTTCATTTACACTATACATACTTCATTTACACTTTGCTTTGCTGTTGGATAGAATCAAGTTCAAGTATTTTAACTTAGGCCTAATAAGTTTTACTTTAAATCATTCAAATGATGGCAAGGCTATATGAAAATTTTGTTATGGATGATTTTTGTTCAATTAAACCCGTTTTAGGCTAATATACACTAATTCCCAGAATAGCTGGCACATTTGGAAAGCGCATCCAACATACATGCACACTGTTCGGGCAAATTCATTTTTAATGACTGCTTAAGACAGAAAAGAAAAATATCGCTATAATCGTTGTACAGAACCTTATAATTAACTGAATCCGTTCCTTTTTTCAATACAACATTGGATATCCACTACAACAAGAAAGTTTTCGGGATTTCCGAATGTGCTTCGGTTACAGGATAATAGGGCCTATTGAATTGAAACGCTCATGTTTAGGAAATACTGCAATTTCTATTGCACTTTTGTCGATAAACCTGATGCTCTGTACATCAGATACTCGTATGCAGATTCCATGTGATCAATTTTACAAGAGACTGTGGAATTCATTTCTTTAATTCTATGTCTGTGATTAATACCTTCAATTATTATGAATGGAAGTTCATTTAGTGCCTTGACAATCAACGGCGATGTTGTGAAATCTATCGGCACGCTATGGGACAAACTTGGCTAAAGTGGACAACACTCCTTTCGGTTAGCCTTGAATTTACATGTGTAGATGGCTTTTTATTTTGTCGACGATCACTTGCCCAGTGAGTACGTAACGTTACTACCAATCACGCGAAGACAATTGTACGTCTGCATGAGACTATTGTACTTGCTGAGATGACAAATTTGTGATGGAAACGACCACTTAACATCGTCTTAGCTTGAAGGGAGTGACGATCTGGTTCAAATTCTGTCAAAAGTTGCATCAACTTATCATTAAGCATTATGCCAAAACTTGATTTGGAGCTGTTGCTATGGTTTCCCAGATACAAAGCCTTAAAGTACTTGGGTGAAGTGGAAATGCCGTATAGGGAAAATTGGACAGTTTATCAGCGTAAAATGGACACTTTCAGTCTAATGTGGACACCTTGAATTCAAGATTAACAGTATTGCCATAATCCATTTTTCAATTCTTCTAGCTTTCTCTTGCATCAATTTGTCAGAATAGACCCGCGTGTCAGGGTTGGAAATGGCCGCGGTCGGGCCGGCCGTCGGCGTATTCAAAACCGGCCGGTCGGGGATGGGACGGTGGATGGCGTCTCTGTACCTGTTGGCTAATTAAGGCTTTGATCGTTACACATTATTTGGTCAACTTTTGCCATCAGACATTATTCAATTTCCACATACGAGTAGCTTCCATGAGTGGTAGGCCTACCGGTACTCGGATAATCGGATAATCGAAAGTTGCCTATTACCGGTACAATACAATATCATGCAATGAAATTATTCGCACCTTCATAACATGTTTTGTGCGATAAACAGTAATACGCGTGATGACTTATTTACTAATTTATTGAGCTGTAGGTCTTCTTTAGAATTTATAAGATGTTTTTAAAGTCAATCAAACCCAAGCAAATTGAAAACAGATAATCAAAATAATGACCCAAACGAGCATTGATACAATAATATCCCGCTTCCACAATAAAGCTTTAAGCGATCAGCAATTCTAAGATCCAAAACAAAAGTTTTTCTAACGATAAAAGCTCTTAGGTGAACGATTGCTGAGTGCTGATGCTACGAAATGTTTTGTGTGCGACGTGCAAACTTGATTTCAAGTGATTCACTGAAGTGAGATTCATTTCTTCATTTGTGAGGGAATTCCAGTGATTTGTGACATCCATTGAGAACTATCTCCTCTACCATTTAAATTCAGATCTTCTTAGTCTACATTGATGACCACGAGCTGACGTATAGGAGTCTGGAAAAATACGCTCGCCAAATTTGTTATCAATTTTTAATTTCACTGAGTGTCCCTGAACAGCGCCAATTAAAATTTATCACGTGCCGTTAACTTATCAAAAATAATTCTTCACGATCCAATGTCAAATGTTCGGGTAGTAGGCCCTCAGGTTGCTTTGAAATCCATTTTTATTCATTTCATCTCCAAGCTCAACGTGTTCCCATATTGTGAAATTGTTCAAGATCTGGAACAGTTTTACAAAAGATAGGCTGAGGAATACACAATGCTTCCGAACTTTGCAATATAAACACATGCGAACAATACATCTGCTTTTACACAAGACTCATATCAAATTGCATAATAACATCGAATTCATAATTGTTTGCAAACACTCCGAACTCAACAGAATGCCAAAATTTATTTTTATAAAAGTTTTCATACAGGCACGCATATCACTTAAGTTGCAGCATCTTTTTATTGAAAATTTCACAGGAAATTTCAAATTCAAAATCAAAGACAATCAATTGGCATCAGAAATATATCAGTTGTATAAGAAATTGATATGTGTATCCAAATATGATTCAGATATCAAGTCAGACAGCGTTTCGATGAGATTTCGGAATTAAAAATTTTACATACATGAAAATGTTTTCTTTAAATCTCCGATGACCTTTATAAGTTCGCACTTTTCCACTTTCGTAAAATTGTGTTGGAGATGATTTTCATTTTCTTGATTTCAACGATAATAATTTCGCATCTGAACAAATAGCTAACCATTTTCTCAAGATGAAAATTGCAACAATGACATTTCTTCGTCGATATTGTCCCGTCTGAAAAGTCATGTAATGGCAATCAATTAGAGATTGCTCTTCCGGACTCAGATAGTCTCTAACGTTCTCTGTGAGAGCGTTCCGACTTCTCCGTATTCATAGCTTTGACTCAATCATCTAAGACATCTCAAATTTAATACATGTTAATGTTCCTCGGTGCATCGATGCACAACTTTTCCTGTTTTACAAAAAATACTCCGCGTGTAAAAGGCGATGATAGCATTCAATTCATTTCTCTCCTTCCCTCTTCCTCTCTCTCTCTCTCTTTCCATTTCTCTCTCACAAGCTCTCATCGAATTGTGAATTGTCAGTTATTTACTCTCCAGCAAATGACGTCAATACCATTTCCACCAATCATCGTTTCATTGTTATTGGCTATCATCCGCTATTTTTCCAAACGTATTTGAGTTGTATTAACCTTCTACAGCAGCAACGTACATGGATGAGGTGGAGTTCTCGTGTACATTGGAACTCGGCAATGAAGATAACACTGACGACGGTGAGTAGTTTGTATTTTGATGAATGTTTTAACATGTAAAATGCATGCAGGAAAGCTACGTCATTTAGTGTAAATCAATTTCACAACTCTTGGAAATATCTTGCAGATAACTTCTTGTCGTTTGAATACTGACATTGACTCAAAGTCCACGACATATATTAATCGCTAGGCCTATTCTTGAAGCTCTATGTTGGATTAACATTGAAAGTTGAAGTAATCAAAAATTGAAGTTCAACAAAAGTTTGAAAAAATACATGTATTATAAGCACTTTCTACTTTCCCTTTGGTAAATTACGAGTTAAAAGATTTCGTTGAATTTTGATTCATCGTGTCGAAAAATTGTCAGTTTTTATAGTAGAAGGATTAATGCGCAACAACATCTTTTGTTTACATTGGTGGCTAAATACTATTATTTTGTCTACACTGAGGAAACTTCCATGTATGTCACATGACAAGCTTCAAATAGTGAAAGGCAACACTTCATTGAACCAGAATTTAAATATAGCCTTTGTTGTAGGTTACAATATTTCCATGTGGAGTGACTGACCAAAAGTCTTGAAACGAAATCCATCACGTATACTAGGCCTATTTGAATGCTGAGAATAATGCCAAAAACATGTGTCTTTGACAGCAAGCAGATTCTGGCATTTCTCAATTCAAATCTTGAAAATGTTTCAATACCTGTGATTCATCTATCATTCCAGTAAATCAGTCATCGACTGGTCAATAATCTCTTGAACCGTCTAACTAACTCTTTTGATTAACGACGGCCAACTCTACAACCGACTTCCTTGGACAGATAGACCTGCACCTGAAATTCGCTACTTCTTTTCATGTACTCGTAATTCACTATTCGAAATTTCTTAAACTTCTGCTGTTGTAAGAGTTTTTTAGAGGGTGTGCAGTTCATGAGTTGTATGTGCGTGCAATAGTTAAAACGCGGAATTCATTTATTTGCAAAGTATCTACACACGTAGTTCGAGAATCGTTTTTGACTTTGTCAAATAGTCGCAGAATATATAAGTAGGTTTGCGAGTTTAGTAGCTACATTGCAAATTTGCAGATTCGCATTTTGATGATGTATATGAAGACGGAGAGAAGCCAAATAAGTCAAGGGTGTTATTGGTCCTGTGATTTTTATGCTTCGTCAGACACCGCTACATGAAGCGATTACAAACTGACGAGTAGCTATGTATGATATCTATTTACTGAGACTTCCTTTGCTTCACGTAAGCATGTGAAGCTAAAGAAGTACGTGGGCTGCGCTAAGGACATGCTACAGTTTGCCGTCGGTTTCAGCACATAAATGCAGGTCGAGCTAGGCCAAAGCTGAAAGAAGGGAGAAGTCTCAAGTTTTAATGGTAGATTTTTTACATGCATTGCAATATGCCTATTAACCTCCGAAATAGTGTAATTTGTATTATCCAATTGTTATCTATGAATAGCCGAACGATTACGGAATACTGTAAGATTTTTATAATTTGTAGACCCCGCAGCTGCTGAATAAAAAAAGGCGAAGCGAAATCAAACCCATGTTTTTTCTCTTTCTTCTTATTACCGGTATATCATTTCATATGCTATTATTGTATGATATTGTATAATTTCTTCACCATGTTTATTTTTCTCTTTTACGTGCTAATTTTCAATTTTCCTTTGCTTGTAAGCCGCAGTTGACTGAAACATGAGTAATAATCATCCACTTAATAAAAGTCTAAGGCTATGATGATTTGACATCAGCAGTTCACGCACTGATGGAGTATTACAAAGCTTGCACGCATTAAGAAAAGTGACATGCATGTAGCCAACATCTAATGCCTTGCAATTAACGTAGCTTATATAATATGAATGAAGTTGTATAGACTATAGCGAATCCAAAGTCAAATCTGATGTAAATAAAAAAGTAATGTACAATGTAAAGCATACCTCAGATACGCAATATTTACAAATAATACGCAATATTATGATATTTCGAAAATCGAAACGGTAGCAATTATTGGAGACAACGTTTTACTGTCGAAGCAGCGTTGAGGGCAAATTTAAAAAAGATCCTTGCAGGAATGTTCTTTGTGTTCTTGATAAGTGTCTAGAAGCAATTACCCGTCAAATGGCATTCCATTTACTGACAGGCGCATAATTTCAATTCAGATATGGCAATGTGATACTTGCAGCCCAGGCAGTCTACCTGCTTGCAAACTGATGTGTTCACAGAATTAGATTGTTTAATCGTGTCACTTTGCTAGAAGTGCAAACTGATTCAAACACATGGCACATGCAGGAACTTAATAAGTGGGCAAAAAGAAATTTTTAATACCTTGCAGAGATAGGAAAAATAGTCATGCGTCGCTTGCGGATTGCTCTGAATTCCTTCAAAATGCTCCGATCGCCACGACTCCTTCAGATTCGAAGAATTCAGATCATTGCGCAAAAGTTTTCTCGATAATGTTGGGCCCTCAAATCATTTTAAAAAAGTTAGCAGGCGCACGAAAAAAAGTTCACAAACTTCTCTGTAGAACTTGACATCGACTGTGTCTCTTTGCCGTGCGATCCGATTGATAACAGTCACTGAAACTTCGCACAATTTGGCGCGTTTAATGTAATGTTGAACTGGCTGCTCATTGTTTGATTGCTATGGTATTATGTCAGCAGATTGTGCCATTCCATTTACGTTACATGTTCCAATGTTTCCCTTCTAGTCAAACAGAAGACGAGACGACCTGTCTAATTCTGTGGATGTGTTATTAGGTGGATAACTACAATTGTAAGTCAAAAATGAGACTTTTGCATGATGATTAGCGGCATCTACATTTGCACGTGCTCAATAAATTCTAGCTGAATCCTAGACGAAATCACAGAGGCTTTCTGCAAGGATGCATTGCCAGTAATCTCGAGTAAAGCGAGAACTGATGATTTCAGAGTCACTTAGACAGATTTTGTCTTACGGGCTTCTTCTATTCAATTATTTTAGTGCTGAGTTTTTTTGTTGACCAGAGTTATTACTTCATGATGTATGCAAGAATCAATGAATCAAATTAAATTAAAAAAATCAAAAGTTGATTGAAAGTCTAAGATAAAAGCATATAGCGAAAGTAATTCATGGTACGCACGAAGCAACTTTTTGGAATTGAAAAATGTCCATGAAATCGACTAGCATGCTCTGATGTAGTTTGCATGCTGATTCCGAAAATGACATTTTTAAACTCATTCATTCAGCTGTTTTTGAATAAATCGATGTCTACTGATTTCAAAGATTTCCATATGTGGCAATCTGATCAATATTAAGGCTATTAAAAAATGTCCGTGTTACTTATCTGCATTCTCTCCTACTGCAGGATAAGCCTAATTTGTAGGTGAGACAATCGATATTTTCTGATTTCAGATGCTTCCATACATGACAATCTGATTAATATTAATTGAAAAACCGATATATTCACAATTCAATGCACGTCAAATATTTCGATCATCTTTCCTGTAATCAATCTTGAGTTGCTAGATTCTCCGTTCATAGATAATGCAACTAAAACATCTACGCAGTTTTCACAGATGCTCATCCTACAGTAACAGATAATGCAGATAAATAACGCGGGTAATTTTTTCAGTAGCTTTAATATTGATCAGATTGCCACATATGGAAATCTTTGAAATCAGTGAACATCGATTTATTCAAAAACAGTTCAATGAATGAGTTTAAGAAATATAATTTTCGGAATCAGCATGTAAAACTGCATCAGAACATGCTAGCCAATTTCACGGACATTTTTCAACTCCAAAAAGTTGCATCGTGTAAGGAAAGTAAGTTCATTGAATAAATAAGTTAAGAGTTAAAACACTCTCTTCAAATCTAATGTTATTTTTAAAAACCTAGAATTTAGTTTTTAAAATAACATTTGATTCGAAGAACTTGTTTTCTCGGGAACTACACTACCGAATCCCAATCATGATGCAAAAGTTAGATAATATTGAAATCAAAGTCAATTTTTAATCAAAGTGTTATGTTTGCTGTACAACCTGTCTCGAATTTGAATATGTTTATCGTTGTTATAAATGCATGACTTCACTAACACATAGCTTATATATGGCATATGATCGCGTTGCTTCATGATCTGAATATAGTGCCATGTCAGAAATTGCGGCTCTGACTTTGCAGTCCTCGTTTAGTCTTAAAAAACAGAATTTCAATGTTATCCCTTGTCTGTATTCCATTACAATTGAAAAATATTCTCCGATTTGAATTTTCCTCGAAATTCCTTTTACAGCCTTCGACGCAGCGTTTTTTTTCTACAAGAACTCATCAGTGCGTCTGGAAATGGCACATACTGGCATATGACATCTGGAATTCCGAGATACCTACACGTAATACGCTATCCTGAGCCGCACTGCGAATTCTTGCAGGACGAAATAGCTCCAGAAAATGAGACGCTTACATGATGATTCGCACTCTTTGACTACAACGAATCTGCTCGTCTGCCGAGTTCTTTTCCGTTCCTCTTCTTGCTAGACAGGATCAAAGAAAAATACATGTAAATTCGATAGGAAGCAGATTCCGGCTTTCCTTAGAATGGAGATTGACAATGCTTTTTTTGATTAAATTAGAAATGATAAATACGCTATCTGAGCCTCACTGCGAATTCTTGCAGGACGAAACAGCTCCAGAAAATGAGACGTTTTCTTTGAATAAATTAGAAATTGACCTACTAAGTCTATAGCCGTTACTTTTGGTCTATAATGTCGTCAGGTCATCTTTTATTATGTGTGTGTTATTATTATGCTTCTGATCTGGCATGCTTGCGGGAATGTGGCTTAATGTGAATAAAATTAGCCAAAATGTTGTGTTTACCAATATCTAGATGGTTACTAAATTTGTTTATCTTGATTGTCTCATTTTCGGCCTCGTTCACTGCAGAAACTCGTTCTAACTGCTGGACTATAAGATCTATCTGAAATTCAGAGTAATTTTCTACTGAGGATTTTAAAAGCGATATTCTGTTCGGTATTTTTAATGCGCGATAACTTGATATAATTATATAATCCCATCGAAAATATATATAATTTGAAAGTTCAAGAAAAAAAGTGCCAATAGATCAAGGAAAATTATAATGGACCAACTTCGTAACACTTTGTAATGGACAAATAAATGCTTTATAACACTTTAATAAATGGAAAATGTTCATTAAAACCGCAGGCTACACTGTCTCTACTGGTATTAATCGTCATGCACTTTATATTTGCAGCAGTTGCATCTTAATTTTCTTTTACTATCATTAAAATCGAACGTATTTTTGTTAAAAAATTGCATTGCTATCTGTCTAGTTTTGTACATATGTACCTGTATTTAATTTCTGCACGTTCTTATAATGTTGCCATTTCTACAGAGATGTCCGTTGGTCTTTTTGAATCCCTATACGACAAGTCACATTTTGGTCTTCGATTTCTATTTTATTCTTTTATTAACTCAAGATGTTAAAAAAATCAAAGAGTTCTTTGCGCATATCATCAATCACTGACTGTGGGCCCCATGACCTACGGATAATCATAAACAAGTAGGAAATACAAGCAGGCACAAAAATGATTTTCAGGTTCTTTGATATCGACTTATTCAAGATCAAAATAAAAGGTTAAGGTCAATTACTCATGGCATTGTGAGCGGGCGTCATCAGGACAGACTTTTTGTGGAGAGAGGATATCAAAATTAATTGTGGTCAATGCGCATTGCCATGAAATGCAGTATTTGACTGACCTTGCCTACATGCTTTTGTAGGAAGATGAAAAAACCCGAGGTTATTTCCTTCTCTACAGTCATGATCATGTATTTGCAGGAATAAGTTATCAGCACTTAATGAAGAAATCAAATGAAACTAAGGTTTCATTGATAATATTAATTTCAGGATTTTCTATAACACTCCATGAATCATAAAGCGTGATGAACAGAGGCGTAACAGTAATGTCTCCTCCTTATTCACAAGCTTTCTTTTCCTATTGAATAGTTTGCCCTTTCTCCTAAATGAAGGAATCTCTAACATGTAAACCATCCAAACAAAACAAAAATGCTTGCTAAAGTGACAACAAACACGTGAACGTTGTCGAAAAGGTGAATCATTTTGTCAGCGATGTCTTGTAAAAGGAAGCATCTGGGAACGAAATGGTGCAGGAGGCTATGCTTTTGTCTAATTTACCTTTCTCTTTTCGCAACATCCTTGATCAAGATTTTATTTTCTGTTGCACATTTTCAAAATTAATTGATTAAGTCAACTGAAGTTACAAGGGAAATGGGAATCCTATGGGTTTTTCCATTGTAATGGGACAGTGTGCAGACCTGCTTCCATATGAGGCAATTGTGGGGGAAGCATTCGACCTTGGAATTAAATTACTGTAATCTTTTTTGGCGATTGGCGACGATGACAGTCTGTTCTCAGTCGAATTCGACCATGTGAAAGCTTCATCAATATTCGCAATGAGACGCCATAGATTTGCCTCCGATTGTGCCTGAAGCATATGACACTAGTGAGTGTGCATACTAGTGTTTTGAAGGGTAGCTACTCCATGTACTAATACTGCGGCAAGTAGTGCCAGAAATAATCACCCATATAAAAAATTACAGGTAATTTTACATCACTAGCATATACCATAGCGTCCTAGAGTTGTGTGTAGGGTGTAGATCAAGGATTGCAAATACCCGGGTTTTTTCAGGCACCCGGATCCCAGTTCCTAATCTAGTGATGAAATTGCATGTAATTCGTTTTCATTATCATGAAATATTGAATAGCCTGGTTTCTTTTTAACTAATAAATGTATATCCTACTATTATGAACTTATTGATGATTACAGCTGTTGTTCATTGTAAGTATATAGTACAGTAGTTGGACCAATGCCATAAGTCTGGAGAATCACAATGGATCTTGCTTCATCTTATTAGCTTTGAAATTCATGTATGTCCATTCATTCATTAGTGTGGATTAGTAAAGTGGCTGCAGTGGTTGCAAGCCTACCACGGTAACATGACAGATAGAATGAACAAAGCAGTTAATTGAAAGTTACTTCATCTTTTCTGTAACCTTAATAGATGGTCATTCAATATCGAGCTACAGATATTCCTGGATAAAACATTTCTATTCAGATTTATATTCGCATTCTTAGCTGTCCACATGCACTCCCAACTCTAAGTAGCTAGCGAGAAAAACTGGTTTGAGGTTCTATATAGTGATATAACTACGACATCTGTACTACCACAGAAAATGTAGCACGAGGCGAACCGAGTGCTACATCTTTCTATGGTAGTACAGATGGAGTAGTTATATCACTATTATCAAACGAGAAAAAGTGTCAAATGAAAACTTGGACCAGACGATATAGACTATCTATCTGCTAAACAACACAAATGTTGTTCGCTTTGGCCACCATCCAAAATCCTTATAGAATATCTATCCAATATTGATGTCATGCATTTCCATAGAAATTTAAATACCATAGAAAGTTACTATTATCTACTTCTTTGTGATTATTTTCATCTGAATTTTTTCAAGTGATTTCATTTAGTGAACCATTAGGCATGAGGGTATAGCCTTTTATCATACCCAATCTATCATCTAAACTTCTTGCAATTTGGCATTGTTGTAGTAAAAAAAGGGTGCCAAAAAGTAGCCCAATGGATTACATGTATTGATTTTATAAAATTTTTCTTCATAAGAATTGATAGAACGAATATTTAAAATCGTGAAGTGTAATTAGAACATAGTGTAGATAAAATAACTTTTATAGCTTCAATCGTTAGATCGGATTTTCCGCAGCATTAATGACCATCAACATTTTATCTTCAACGCTCTTCGCTGGATCCGGGCTGATATCACAGCGGATCCCGGATCCGGATATTTACACCCAGATCCGCCGGGAACTTGACCCGGTATAGATATGACATTCCAGAGTACTAATGGTCACGGCCAGAACCATAGAGTAAATATGTTAGGTAGAGTGGTAACTCCGCATTTATTAAATCCCCAATGTGTATACACTTTCGATTTTATTACATGAACTGAAGGGAGATACAGTCGGAATTGTTTCAAAATGTGAGATATACACATTTATGCAGTTTTGAAGAAATTACAACGGAATTGACTGATCATGATAGCAAAGCAGAAGGAAATGATATTATTTTACAGATTGTCCGTGTCATGACAGCCTTTGAGCGGTAATGTTTGTCAAATTGGCAACTTTATGACCTGCTATTGTTTTCATGAATTAGAAACTTGACATTTCAGTCAAGAAAGCACAATAAGATGCCGACTTTTTCATGAAGACTTCCATTATAAGACGGATCATGAAATTCCATTGATAATCAACTTAATTTCCGTTAGTTAGGATGCTTATTACTAGCATATATTTATTCCTTTGATATCCAACTTGCTGCATACTACTTACATAGAGGAGTCATCTCGGTAGTATATAAATTGGCAAAATTTAATTTTTAGAACTGCTCAAATAATTTTTCTAACCACGCGAACGTAATCTCCGCAAGAAACTGAATCTTTTCATATAAAAATTTTCACTACATATAGATACCTTTTTGAGTCAACACTCTACCTATATATCCCTACTCTATGGCCAGAACTAGGTAGTACCGAGCAAGAAAATCAATTTTCCAATGAACGTAATCAAATTCAAGTCTAAATTCTGACGAACCAGAAGATTAACTTGGATCGTGAGGAGTCGAGGGGTGTGCATAACATTTCCATTTGATGAATTTATCACAGAAGAAAATTGAGTCAGAGAGTACTTTTCAGTCGACATCCTAGTTATCCTAGAAATGTATATACGCTGTACATAGAAATCCTTACCTCATTCACCCCAGTGACGAGGTATTCCTAGTTGTGAGAAAACACGTGAGAAGAGTGCTGGCATTGATGTGAAGATGACACGTACACTGTACGTCACCACTACGGGATTGGCTGGCTAACCAGCTATTTCGTAAATTCGCCTATCTTGCTTCGTGTGAAACGGGTAGCCTATGAGCGTAGCGCGCCTGGCAGATCAGGAGGTTCGCTTTGGGTAAATATGTAATAAAGCAGTAAATATGTAGGTAGTGCTCATTTATACGAAAGGGGAAGCTTTCTTCATTCGGGACAGAAGAAACACACTTGCGAGACAGCACCTCGAAAGGGAGGCCCTAATCCGGTGCAGCAAAGCATTGGCTACTACTTGGCTAGAATAATGCTTCAATTCATTTTATATCATTTTCTGTTGATCAATTGAGACTGCTTTCGTGAAACTGACAAATTACGGATACCGGCACAATAATCCTTTAACAATAATCACATTATGTTATTTATGCATGCACTCACTACTCAGTCTGCAAACAGTGAGATACTATGCAAGTAACTGAGAAGCATTAATTAAATGATATTTGTAAGCTATTAATTTGATAACTGAATGTGCAACAGTATTATATCACAATAATAATACTTTATGCCCCTTTCAATTTATCAATAAACAATGAAATACGTAAAACGAAAACTGAAAGTCGTGATAAAAGCAAACCGAAAACGAAAATGACAAATCTAGGACGAAAACAACACTATACATGGTTTTCACTTAAGTGGAGAATCCCACATTTTAGTAAATGCCGCACTTGAAAGTGCATGATTGTAAATTGGCGGTGACAATTATCAGAGGAAATACGGTTTATGCGGCGCGGTTAGGGGAAATCCTCACAAGAACAGAATTTTTATTCAGAGACACAGAACCCCATGCAGCTGTTCACAGTAAAAACGCGCGTCCACAAGGCCTACGTGCTAAACATATCTCACTCGCAACTGATCTTCTTAAGGATCGCTTTCAGGGTTCTAATCAAGAACTATTTGGTAAAAAGCATATTTGTTGTCTCTAAATGTATGCGCAACAGGACTGCAATAGTAGGCTGTAAGTACTCGTAATCGAGAAACGCACTCCCTTGAATTTATGCAGATCCGTTAATTAAAAAGGTAAAGAAAAAACAGACTTTACTCGACGTTTCATGTCCAGACCCTTCTTCATAGAGTATAAAACAGGCGCATATGACATGCTACTTGGACATATATATGTAAAAGCTGAATAAAAATCTGTATGGCTCAACCTGTGTTCTCCTACAAGCCAGCGAGCTCATGACGACGATTCATAGATGGACATCTGTCCTGAATCATGCGAGCTTCTATCAAAGCAGTATCAACCGTACTTCGCGCTCTCTGAAGGATATTCACATCGAAGTCATCAAGGTCAACAGCAGAACAATCACGAAGATGCACACTCAATGCACTCTTACTGTCCTAATTCATAATACTCCGCTTATGTTCTTGATACCCAATTTTGAAAGATCTTGAAGTTTTACCTATGTAACTATCATTACAAATCCGACATTTAAACTCATAGACAACATTATAACTATTACAATTTATTTTTCAGGTCAAACTTCAAGATCTTTCAAAATTAGGTATCAAGAACATAAGCGGAGTATTATGAATTAGGACAGTAAGAGTGCATTGAGTGTGCATCTTCGTGATTGTTCTGCTGTTGACCTTGATGACTTCGATGTGAATATCCTTCAGAGAGCGCGAAGTACGGTTGATACTGCTTTGATAGAAGCTCGCATGATTCAGGACAGATGTCCATCTATGAATCGTCGTCATGAGCTCGCTGGCTTGTAGGAGAACACAGGTTGAGCCATACAGATTTTTATTCAGCTTTTACATATATATGTCCAAGTAGCATGTCATATGGGCCTGTTTTATACTCTATGAAGAAGGGTCTGGACACGAAACGTCGAGTAAAGTCTGTTTTTTCTTTACCTTTTTAATTAACGGATCTGCATAAATTCAAGGGAGTGCGTTTCTCGATCACGAGTACTTACAGCCTATTATCATGATCCTCCCGTTTGCTGGATTGCAATAGGACTGCGATCTGGAATGTGAAACGAATTGCACGAAATTTAATGTCAAGAAAAAGTTTCTTTAACTACGTTCTGATGATTCACTCAGGTTCTGCGATAGATCCGTGTAGAGCGTTACATCCGCTATTATTTGCTTAAACAAATGGTAAAAATTCAGTTCTTAAAACACTTCTACTGTAAATTAAGAAGGTAGGCGTTTCGAACAATATGATATTTTTATGCGTTTTGTTTTTTTTAAAAAACTTGGTTGATTAGAGACAAAACGCAAGAATGTCTTTTGAGAATCTAGATTTCGTGCTTTAGAGGGATCCAAGATAGTCGCTACAATGTGCTCTCGATCTAACTCTTCAATCGTTCAGTTTGTCAAGTGCTTTGCATGAAAAATAAGTGACTAGATAGTTACCTTAATGGATTTCATCAGACGGGATACTTCGTCTTAGAACATAAAATGCGAAATAATAAGAAGAAGATAATATGATGACAATTCTATCGGAGAATAATGGATGCGAAAGAACACATTTTGCTTTAGATTTAACTTTACATTGTTCTAGACACGCATAGCGTGAGAAGAAATTGTACGGAAACATGCGTTTTTCAGAAGGAGAATAATAATATCGCCAACCCTACATGCAATGTCAAGACTGATAAGAAAATTCAACTAGATTTTGAGAATATGAAAAAAGATGATGGATTATTTCTGAAAAATAATGTTTCAAAAACCAGTGGTTCTTGCTTTTCAAATCAATCACATAATTGACACATACTTTCAATCTGTTGTGTGTCAATCTCGACGCTTACTCCGGAATCGTGACTTAGACTCAAAAGTAAATCTTGCTTTTCGCAACAAGCTCCCACTGTCCCAAGTTTTGCAGCCTGTGAGGGAGAAGCGTTCTTGTCATAGTGATTGTAAAACGTGTTCGTACTCTGAAGTGCCCAAAAAGTGTTTTTCAAAGTTTGTTGTGTATCAAATTCGTTGTACATTGTGTCAAGAAATTTATATAGGCGAAACTTGTCGAACAATGCGTTCCAGATTTCTCAGTCACTTGTCTGATGAGAATTCTGCAGTTTTTAAACATTTAAGACGCCATGACATCGACCCCAAAAATGTTCATACACAGTTGCCGCTATCTTGGAAGATAATCGCATCAAATTTGAAGCATCTTAATGTTAGAAAGTCTGTCGAAGCCATACATATAAGACGCAATCAGACAATGAATGGTTGTTACATTGGTCGTGATCTTGATGTATAATATTCATGTACATTTGTCTTATGTTTTCTGTTTTCCTTTATTTCACTAATCAGAATTATAATTTTCCTTTCCTTATCTTTTGGTGCATTTATCATTTTTGTACATACGCATGTCTCATCATATCATCCTATCTTCATTCTTTAGTTTTATTGTTTGCAATCACCTTGTGTCAAAGCTGTCTGTACATGTGTGCATAGAGATATCATTGGTTGAAAACTATAGATTTCATGTCACTTTTTTAGCACTGTAAATGCATGGCCAGTCATTCTTTTCAAGCACCCGAGGAAGGTCGTGGACCGAAAGCTCGTGCGACTATAATAAATTTTTCGAGCCCACCAAAGTGTGTTTTTTGCGCTATTTTTCCTATTACCTGGCGTGATGGCTCCCCCACTCATCAATCTGTTGTCAGTTTTCATCGCTTATTTCTGCTCAAACTTCATTACAGAATTCTCTTTTGTGCGAAGTGAATCATTTTTGAAATCTCTAGTCGCAAAATTAATCACACGAGGATTTTTAATGAATTAAGTCTTCAATAATTTAGATCATTTAATTTGTCAAGAAAGTACTATTCAGTATGAAAGTATGATTAAAGAGAATAACATTTATTAAGTCAATAAAAAACATCAATTCCCCGACTGCACTTGCCTGACCCAGGAATCGAAACGAAGTTCGCGGTGGAAACGAGCTCGCACCTTCTTCTCTATGCCAAGCTGTCCAGTGCACGGCTCTCTTCGTGGGAATTAATGGTCGACTTTCTTTGTTGAATTATTATAGTTTCAAGAAATCGGAGAATGATGGGATCAATATAAACATTATTCTAAAATTTTAAATATATTTAAAGACTGAAAGTATAGTAATTCAACAAAGAATGCCGACCATTAATTCCCACGAAGAGAGCCGTGCACTGGACAATTTAATTATTTGATACCATGTACCTTCCTAGACTTTTCTATCCAACTCTTTGACTTTTAAACATTTTTGTATTTTGCTATGTTAATATGTCCAACCACTTATACTTTTGACAAGGCCGGTAGTGGCGAAAGCTTAAGAGAAATAGAATTTTAAGTAAAACAGCAGCAAGGCTAATTTCTTTAATTTTTTAAAAAGTTATAAAAACTGATCTGATGTGTGACTGATCTGTGCATTCCACTGAGTCTTGCTAGCAGTTCGCATTATGGTAGAATAGTTTCCTCAGCTTCTTATCTACTCAAAAGTTTTCCATATTTTGAGAAGAAAGTTTAATCGTGGGCTATTATAAGATGTTTATACAACCTATTCTTGAGCACAATTGCCTGGTATTAAATCCATATCAAAAAAATCGATAGCCACTGTTTGGAGCGTGTTCAAAGATTTTCCAATTGTTGAAGCATCAATCATCAATCGTCGAATGTATGAAGAGTATGTGCCTCCACATCTGTTGACATCTTCCTGAATAAAATACATCATATCATCACACAAATTTTGTAACATCGTTTTTTTAAATGTGAGCATTGTGGCGAAGCTTCTAATTTTGGAATAAGAAATAGAATTCCTTACGTAGACGATCTTCACGAATCAACAATGAAGATATTGTGTAAATATATTCGCAAATTGTGGAATTTTTTAAACATCAATAAGCAATGCTGTGAAGTCTGGTATGCGTGGAATTCTACATTGCAACAGATAATTTGCCATTTGAATTTTTTCTCACTCAATAAACGCTAGCAATCATATAACGGCAAATCCACGCGGATATGAACAAAATTGCATGGTTAATAAAAGAAATTATATCACATCGACCTGCCGAGCATAAACACTGGTGCAAGAGCTCATAAGAAATGATGAATTCTAAGGACGAGCAAATAGAGAATTGGGATGCTCTGAGTTTGCTGGTTCGGTAATCACTATATTCATGCGAATCCACGGTTTTCTTTCATGGTCTGATTGTCAAATTAATGCGAGCAAATAGTGCGATGGGTTTGAATTGAAAAACCGTCATGCGTGATTTGCATCCGCATAACCGTGTATTTCTATTACTTGTAGCTTAATTTTGCTTTGATTTTATTTGCTACTTATCTTGTTTTACCTTCCTGATGAGACAAACGATGTTACTGGTATTGTTGTTTCTACTTTGAAGCATCTGATACAATTTCATAGACCATCTATCCACCACCAACACAAACGCCAAGTAGAATTTCACGCATAGAAGATTTATTTAAAAAATATGAAAGAAAATTTGATTTTTTTCTTCTTAAACTTTACATGGAGTTTCTTATAATGTAGGTTCATATGAAATTACAAATGCATTGCACAGCTGCTATGCTGCATTATTTGCTGCTACTGCCTGTTTGTGTTAGGATTTTTTGATGCTCTTTAGTACGCTCTAACCGTAAAAATCAGACACTTAATGATATAAGGGACACCAGACGTTAGGCCTCAGCCACACTGAAAGCAAAGCAAACGCGAGCGTCCCTAGCAAACGTATCTCTGCAATCCATCAATCGATCTGGTTTGCTTTGCTCGCAGTGTGGCAGTCTACAACTGCCGCAATGATGACTTTGTATTTGCTGCAAAACGCTTTGCTCGGAAACGCTTGGAAAAGCTCGCAGTGTGGCTGAGGCCTTAGAGTTCATCTAAATTTGCAACTCTCCCCCGCTTTGATATCGCTATCTACAGCTGTTCATACTCTTCGATGGAGACTTTCGGGAAAGAAGCAGATTCCTATGAGAAAGGGCTGGCCACAAGACTTAGCTATTTTAGAAACACTTGACAACCGCAGTGTCTGATCGTTGCGCCAGATCGTAATCGGCATTTCTGAATCATTTTTAAAAATTGTTTGTGGAGCGATGAACATTCTTCTACAGCTAAACTCATAACACCAATGCCATTGCACTGCATTAATGCAAAAAATATATCAGTTCGATCACCTGTCTCGCAGAGTTCTTGTAGGGTTGTCGCATGAATGTGTGGCAGAACAGGAACATTGCAGTATGCTGTTGCGCGTGCTGATTTGCGTAAATCTCACATCAAGTATCCAAAAAAAGTTAATCACGTTTGAATTTTGAAAAGGACACTTCGTCCGTCAGATCGTTACCTTGGAAACTACCCACTGACAAGAGAGTGAAGGAATTAATGAAAGCCAAGAAGGTATAATTGACAGTTGATTTGAAAGGGAGGAAACTAAAAGGTGTTGGTCACATTTGGAGAGGCGGCAGTGCCAAGTTAAGGACAAATCGCTAACATGTAAAAGTCATGCTTTATGTTAAGCACTCGTAATAGCGCAACCTTGTCATCACCAATGATTATGAAGGGGAGTAATACGATCAAAGTTCTTGGTGTGTATTTAAGTTTGCGCCTTGACTGGATATCCCATGTTGAGGCTTTCGTTAAAAAACCAATCAACAATTCCACGAATAGCACTAACTGAAAGCTATGAAACTATAAATAACCCAAACTGAGTATCATTTGATCTGATTAAAATATTAGATCATTAATGGAATATTGCCACCCGGCATTTGATCACCATGGTGTCAACGGCAGTGTTTTATGCAGCCCTGTTTTGGGGGGAACTTTACCCTAAATGTCAGATGGAAGACATAACTAAAATCATACACTAGATACAGGATGTAGCTGTAAATTTTTAAGATCGCCTTTTAAATCGCCTTTTGCTTTTAAATCACATAAGTGACTCTCTGGCATTCTAGCAAGGCCAGACGATTGCCAATTCCAGCCAGTAAACAATAACTTTTTGTCTCATTCTTCTTCCTGTGTTTTTGAAAAAATGAGCTTTTATAGTACAATGGCTATTTTTCTATATTATGTAAAAGTACTAAGGAATTTAGGGAATGTGTGCATACGTGCATGTGAATGTAATTAATGATGTAATGTGATGTGAATTAGACTTTCAGACAATAAAGTAATAATTAATCTGCAACAAGTGATTAGTTAAAAGTTACAATTTGAAAACATTTCTATCGTTTCGAAATTATAGGCCCAAAATCGGCATACTTATATAGGCATGTTTTTGAAGTATTCATGAACAGATTAGATCAGTGACATGTCATATGTAGAAGCCCATTTATATTGTACATAAGGAATTACAATTTCTCTCTTAAACTAATCATTGACTTCTTCTGATTTACACTTATCATCACAATTGGAATTATTCATAAAACGTCACGATTTTGATTCACGAAAGAATATGCACTTTTTTATCTTAAGTTAGCTAGGACTTGAAGGCGCCCGATCTCAAGGACAGGTCTGCTTAAAAATCTCTCAAGCTCACTTTTAAATGTTGTGGAATGAGACTGACCTTGAGAAAAACGCGCATTTCCAGTGCTATCAAACTACTGTTTTCTGTTTTACCTACGGCACCAGATTATGTTTCAAACCATTGAATTGTTCTCATTTCATTAAAGTCGCTCTCTGTGTGTCAAATATTCTTCTCATTTTGGCTTCAAGACACGGACTGAATACTTGAAGGATTAGTTGTATGTATCATACATCTATCTTATTATCTCTTATCGTTGCCATGACAATGAAGAATTGTATTTGCTTCTCATCAGTAAACTGATATATCTTTTCACGTTAGGCAATCTTGCTCTCATTGAATCAAATTTTAAAAGGAAACTTACATCCATGTATGCAGTGAAAGGAATTTCTGGCTCATGTTTCCTTCTAATCTGTATCAGTGCAACTGAATTAATTAAATAATTAGAAAGTACGAGTACATGACCAGTGTCTTCAAGATATTATTTTCAAATTCTCTATCGCATGGAGATCAGAATAATCAGGGATAAACTAGACCAGAATTTTTGACAAAGCAAGTTACAAGTGAATTTAAGCAGCATATTGATGATGATGCAATAGTACATAGTACATATTATGTACATGCACATAGTATGATTCAAAATTTTAATGAAACCAAACTTCCAAATTTTTGCCTACTGCATAAATTTTCACTGTTGTTACCGTTTTTCTGTTCAAGTGAAGAGGTTCACATGAAAGCGAGGACAGCATGGTACAAAAAGTTGACATAACAATTCAAAAATGCACCAAGGAATCACAAAAGCAGACTTTGGTATTCAGTGCACTTTTCCCTATAATATTAACGTCAGGTTTCAGAATTTTTATGTACATAACTTCTCGAAGACGAAAGTTGATTAGCCTTGTCTGAAACTAGAACAGAAATATTAGATGGGAAATTATCGTGGGGAGTGCAAGGTGCTTAGGTGCAAAATATAAAAGTAATAATATGTACGAATAAAGAACATAATACAGGCTTCTCTAACTTGATGTACAAGGCCTCTAAAATTGACAACAGATTTCTTGATCGTGCGCGACTTACAATTCTAAACTTTGATCTGATATCTGTGTCATCACGTGCAAGAGGACACTGGACAATATGTTTCGTCACAGAGGTGAGAGGCTTTCCAGACCGACCGACAGTAAACCAAACCGGCACATGCTCTCGGACACGAGTGGCCAGACGCCGACGAGTTCTACCAACGTAACTGTCTCCACAATTACAAACATATTTATATATCACTTTCGAACTCGCAGACGTCGGCAAAGCATCCTTCACAGAGGCCAAAGGTACTCGTCTGGTTGAAAAAAGAACCATAGGACGGGAAGCAGGAAAAACAGAGCACAACCTGTTAAGTTCGGAACGAATCAAATTGACAGATTTGTCTCCGTAAAATGGAAGACTCACATAAACAGTTTTCTTCTGTGGACCAAATACAAGTTATCAAGTTATCAAATCAAGTTAGAGAAGCCTGTATTGTGTGCACAAAAGGAATTTGTTTGGCAGCTTTCTCTGCCATGGTGAGCCTTATTCATGTAGACTTATAGCTTTTCTTAACATCTTCATTCAGTATTTGTCCTGGGTACACCTTGATAAGACCAGGCGAAAGATCTCGGTGTTAACTTTCATTTTCTTTTAACTTACTTCGAATAAAATGACTTCGAGCAACTTAGTGGTACTTTTCCTCTACAAAATTACAACTAGATTCAAATGTTTTGAATAAAGAACATATTGCTCGAAAAGAGTTCAGTGTATATAGGCCTAATTATGAACAACATTGTATTCCCCACAACATCTTCCCTTTTTTGAAATTTCCATTGCAGTCTTGGACAAGAATAACATCATCTCTCGTCTGAAATAAAGTCTGAAAGAAATGCTCGAATTAAATTGAAAAATTCTCGATTTTCGAAAGTCTTTTTTAATGCAAATTTTTGTGCCCCGACCAAATTTTATAAAGTTTGAGTTGATTATCAGAAACACGTAGAAGCCAAGAGTCAAAAAAAATTGGAGTTTGGCTCTTGTAGTTTTGGAGCAATATCAAAAATGTGTAAGGAGACCCCAGGAGCCCCTACATCTCCGAGTACTAAAGTAGGGTCAACTGTGTTTTGCAGAAATTAGAATTTTGTTAGAATGCTATTGAAGATGAAAAAGGAAAAGTGAAAGTGAAGATTTTGAAATGCTTCTAGGTTCTCGCAATCGTTTTCAAGGAATGTGAATAAGTTATATATGAAGCTGCTAAAAAATTCTTAATATCAAAAATGTGTAAGGGGCTCCAGCAGCAGCGCACCCCCGGGTAAACGGGCAAAATAGGGTTAATTTTTCCTAACCACCGCAAGAGAAGATGAATTTACTTGGAATTCTATTCATAAAGTTGAATTTTGAATTGTAGATGATTCTCGTGATGAGGATGGTCAAACACTCACTCACCGGTGTGCTGCAGTCGGAAATACCGAATGCTTGATCGTCCAAGTTAAGCGAGACGCCACCTTGTTGGAGCTCGCGGACCATGAGGGGCAAACTCCTTTGATGCATGCCGTTGTCAATCAGCAGATGGAGACAACAAGAATTCTCATCAAAATGGGAGCTTCTATCAATCGGCAGAATCGACAAGGGCAAACGCCGTTGTCAATGGCGGCATATCAAGTGAGAGAAATGCACTTATACCGCAACATAGGGGGGAAACTCGGACACCTTGGCATATTTCGACTTAAATCTCCACACATTAGCTGATTGAGTAAGTACATTAGGTAGAGCAACAAAGCGAAATTAATTAAATCTCCAATGTGAATGCAGCTTCGATTTTATTGACACATGTTGCTACGTATTACCACATGCATAATGCGCATGTGAGATTTAGACTTTTTACTGTTTTGGAGAAATTGACTCATCATGATAACAATACAGAAGAAAGAACAGCATTTTGCAAACTTCGAGTCACTGATAACATTGGTGATGTAAATACATTACAATGTTAGAGAAAAATGGATTTCCACAGCGAAAGACAGTCA
The DNA here is from genome assembly GCA_907163375.1 of Prostheceraeus crozeri. Lineage (NCBI taxonomy): Eukaryota > Metazoa > Platyhelminthes > Polycladida > Euryleptidae > Prostheceraeus > Prostheceraeus crozeri. The sequence continues at coordinate 418,241 of CAJQUW010008680.1, forward strand.
TTCTGGTTTGAGCAATTTAGAATTTTGTCGGTTTGAAAACAACATGAAAATATATCTAAACTTTGATATTGACTGCAAAGTTATCAACACCATCCTGAAATTTAGAACAAAAAATCATAAATTAGATGTCGTTACAGGGAGTTATAATAATAGACTGAAGTATAAAGAGCGTCTCTGTGAGCTATGCAATGATTCAAAAGTAGAAGCTTTATATCGCTTTATGATTGAATGTTCCGCCTTCGGTGGTCGATCGTACAATAAAACACGTACTTTATTGTAACGTGTTTTATTGTGCGATCGACCACCGAAGGCACTGGACGCCGAAGATCTGTCGTTTACCAATTTAATTTCAATATATCGACGACCGCAACCTTTGGGGAGTTCTTTCTGCTCTTTTTTTGTTGAAAATCCTATTGCTGTAAATCCTATTCTGTAAATGTGACATTGACTTTGTTTGTCTGCACTAGAGCAATCTACGTGTAATTGCCTTCAAATATGAAAGTATAACTGTTGTAGCAATATTTTATTGTTACCTTTTCATCTTTACAATCGCTATACTTTCATATCTGAAGGCAATTACACGTAGATTGCTCTAGTGCAGACAAACAAAGTCAATGTCACATTTACAGAATAGGATTCCACAGAAGCCTGATTTAGCGAATCATAAATTACCAAAGAAAATTGACTTAATCCACATGTATCAAAATGAAATCCTACAATCTTACAGGGTATTGTGATTTTAGCCATTTTGCACAATGATTTGTATTGTCAGCAGAATGCATTCAGCTGCATGCAGTTCATAATTTGGACAAGTGTGCTCACCTAACAGATCCATTTAGCCTGCTGGAAAAGAGCTGTTAAGTAAATTTGCTAAGTTAACAATATCGAAAATTGATCAAAGAGGCAGCATAAGTTTTCATTGTTTTTTACGCAAACTTCAATTATGAAGCTGTTGATGAAATGTATTTGATAATCAACATAATTTCCTCATAATATATTCTTATGAGTAAACTTTCATTCTATTTAAGATCTAGTAAGTTTCATATACTGAAATCCCAAGTATCAAATATATGATATACACAGGAATAATTTGCAAAAGTTTCGCTTTTCAAATATTGATCAAATATTTTTTTAGACCTCAGGAACGTGATCTTCGTAAAAAATTGAATCTTGTGATATAAAAATATTCGCTGATGCTTAAATTTTTAGGTCGACACTTTATGCTAGCTAAATGCAATTTTTAGTAGTGCGCGCGAGTTTCTGCAGGAAGCAATACCGAAAATTAGAATTTCACAAGATAATGTACACCACTTTGGCTACTACTAATCTGTGTCCATTTGCTACTACGAATTCTTTTTCTTGTCATACAGGATAAAAGCAAACACATGTAAATCCAATAGGAAACAGATTGTCGTCTTCGGTAAAAATAATATTTTCTATGCTTTCTCTGATTAAGTGAGAATTACTAAGTCTAGAGTCATAATTATTGGAATGAATCAGTCATGATTATGTTCTTCAGAAATCTTCAGATAATGAATGATTATGTTCATATGTTCATATGTTCATGTGCTTTTGTCTACGAAGCTAAGCACATTCATATTTAACAAGAATCTTAATCTCGGTGCCCTAACTGCATTCTTGCATACATCAGCAATCAGAAATTGCTGTCATCATGATAAGAACACATAAAAAAATGATCTGAAGACATTCCATGACAATAATTATGGTTCTTAACTTAGTAGGTCTACTTTTCACTTAATCAGAGAAAACATTGAAAATCTCATCTTCCCGTTAAATTCCAATTGCTTCACATCGTGCTGTCTTTGATGTGGCCTGACAAAAGGAGGAGCCAGAGCACTGTAGACGCGCAGATTCTTGGTAGCCATAGGGTGCACATCATCCTCTGAAACAGGGATGCGGAGTCGGAGTCCTGGAGTCCTATCATTTTTGCTGGAGTCGGACTCCGGACTCCGGCCTATAACCAGACCAAACATAATACAAACAAATTATTTATCCTCGTGCATAGCTGTCACTGTCTTGATGTCAACTTTCCCTGTCAAACAAAAGTACAGAGACAGCAGTGCATGCAAAGCTTGTAATAGTTGAGGGAATGAGCCGTGATAGTGAAAAAGGATTGTCATCTCACTTGCTGATTTGGTAGAGAAGACAAGCCTTCCTAGTCTCGATCACACCTATGCACCAGAGGTCACATCAGAGACAAAAGTGAAATGCTAGTTTGTCTGAGAACACTACTGAGCACTCACGTTAGTCGTGTGTGATATCGCCTCCAAAGCGCATATTAAAATCGAAAGTGTACTTATATTTTTGGGAGAAGGATGGGGATTTTCCTGCGTGGTAGAGACTGGAGAAAAACCGTGTGAAGCACACATCAATAAGATGGGAGTAGCCGAGTCGTATGCATCGAACTTAAAGCGACATTTGATGAACTTTCATCGAAAATGATTCATAATTGATACAGCAATGATCATCAAAGATAGGTTCAGGTAAGCCTATATTGATCTATGATGCAGGTTGCCAGTTTTTTTCAAAAAACTAGGTTATATATACTTGTCACCCGGAGTCGGAGTCCTATCAGAAGCCGGAGTCCTATCAACCGCCGGAGTCGGAGTCGGAGTCGCAGTCCTATCAAAATGATAGGACTCCGCATCCCTGCTCTGAAAGCTTCATTTTCGGTCTCGTCGGTAAAAAAATATGTTTCAAACATGATATTTATAAAATATTGTTTACTGTACTTGTGTTCGATTGAGATAGTATACGCCTGTCAATTATATCGCTAAATCAATAAATTCAGTATTTACAATGAAGAATAAATTTATATTAATCGAAATCCGACGAAATGTTTTCCAAATCGTGATTTGTAGATTAAATGAAATTTGATAATTGTTGGAAATCATTGTTGGAAATTGTTGGATATCATGTTCCGTTCGTACCTCAAATAATAGCCTTACTAGATAATAGGCTAAAACTGAATTTGCATTGGAAAAATGTTGCAAAAACATTACGTGTTTAGATAGTGTGACTACGTTGGCCGGCTACCATCATCCTAATGACGTGATGTATTTGAGAAATCATAAATACAGAGAGAGCGAGAGAGATGTTTTATTGTAACTTCAAATGGCAATCGAAATAATGGATACATGTGTACAAAACTGACAAGAAAGATTCATAAAAACAGAAGTAAACACATACAAAAATCAATCATAAAAAGTACTGGCAGACATAATACATAGTCGCGGAAAGAACGAGTTTCTCCGAATGGTTGTTTGACAAAACGGCACTGATAAACGACCACTTGGGAGCCTGGGAGGGATGAGAGACTTCAAAAAGGTATCTGAATAAGGCAGCTTCTTGAATAGGTTGTTTGCCAAGCGTCTTCTCCTCTCAGCAAGATTTGGTAAGTCAATTTTTCCTTTCATGCGAATGCAACGGTTCTGAATTATTTGAAGACGTTTTTCATCTCCGGTAGATAAACCAATAAAAACAGGTGAGGCATATTCCAATAAACTTCTGATCAGGGCATTGTAAATCATGATAAATTCAGAGTCTGTTGTTATAGATTTCATACGTCGAAGAATATACAGTCTCTGTGCACATTTTCTCTCAACAAAGCTAACATGACTTTTCCATCTGAAGTCGCTGTCAAAGTAGACACCCAAAATACGGATGTAGGGATGGAAGGTCACTTTACTGATATATTTCTCAACATCTAAATTTTCTTTGAAGGAGCCTCGGTAATTGATAAGCCCTACAGTTTTATCATTATTTAGCAACATAGAATTGGAAGAAGACCATTGAGAAATATTTTCTAATTCATTTTGATCATCTTAGCATCTTAAGCAGGATGAGTTTTCCTGATGCCAGCAATAATGCACAAGTCATCAACGTATTTGATCATATACGTAGAAGGGAACATCGGACGTAGCGTGGAAATGAATATCCCGAACAAATATGGTCCTAAAAGAGACCCTTGAGGAACGCCACTTGTTATCAGTTTGAGATCACTCTTCAAATTGTACATGCGAACTCGCTGTTGACGTTGTTCTAAATAACTGTTTAAAAACATTACAAAACTAGAAGGTAAATTCAGTTCCAAAGCTCGCGATAGAATGAGGTCATGACTAATCTTATCAAATGCTTTGCTGAAGTCAAAACTAACACGCAATGAAGCTCCAATACATGGATCGTCAAAGAACTTTGTCAAAATATCATGAGCCGCTATGACAGCGTGAGTCGTTGAAGACATTTTCCTAATACCAAATTGATCACTACCAAAACAAGATGTTAGACGAGATCTCATGTCAGTCAGAATAATTTTCTTCGCAATTTTCGCGGGAATAGGTAGAAGGCTGATCGGTCTGAAGTTATCGAAAGATACCTTTGCATATTTCGGTACTGGAATTAAATCTGCGATCTTCCATGATATAGGAAACTTCCTTTGTTTTAAGAATGACATTATTAAATCAAAAATTGGTTCAGCCAAGATAAGAGCAGACTTCTTGTAGATACTCGTTGGAACGCCATCACTGCCGGTAGCCTTAGATGGCAACCCAGAGAGAATTTTCCACACATCAATTACCGTGAAAGACGGCATCCATCCATCATCTTGAAAATTTGCAAAAGTGGGAGTGGTTGGCCGGGAATTCATACTGGCAATGAAATTCTCGTTCAACTGGTTCAATACAGAATGAATAGGAGAATCATCCAAAAGAGCGTCGAACTGTGCATTTTCAGAATAGCCACGTTCCATGTTTACATAAGACCAAAGTCCTTTTACTGACTCCTTTTCTTTTGAAAGCACTTTTTCTTTGCCTTAACTATTTCAACTTTCACCTTTACCTTGAGATAATTATATTTATCCCAATCGTGCAATCGAAAAGCCTCCCATTTCACATTGATCAAATATTTAAAAAATGGAGTAAACCAAGGAGCATCAGAATCAGAAAGATACACAATGTGTTGGGGAATAATTGACATCGAATCAGTTAACATATCAATTAGAAAATCACATTTTTATCTACATCAGACTCATCATAAAAAGTTGACAAATGGGGATGACTTAGAATTTCCTTTTCAAAAGCAAGAACGTGCGAGAGGCGCAAGTCATAAAAAATGTGCTTCCTTGAAGCTGTTGAAACATTTCTGTCTGATGGAAAGGCAAAAATTGTATTATGGTCCGAACCACTGATCGGTGGTCCAACTTCAACGTTTTCAGGACTGTATCTTTGTATTAGAATTGAGTCAACAAATATCATATCAAGTATAGCGTCATTTCGGGTGGGTTTTGACACAATATTCTTTAAAGAAAATGAATTCGTAAGGAAAGCACAATTATAACGATTAAAGTCGCCAGAGACAAAAGGACAATGGTGAGAAAATTTAATGAGTACGTCATCAAGACTATTACGAAAAGCAATGCAAAACTCATTAAAAACTGGTTGAGTAATACCAGGAGGTAAATATTCACCAACGATGATTAGCTTTAGCTTCGATATCACAACAGAACACACTTCAGCATAACTGAATAACGGAAACTGCAACTTCTCAGCGCGTAGGAATTTTTTGGACCAAATAGCCACACCACCTCGAGCAGAATTATTGTATCGATCAGTTCGATGACAGTCGTAGCCTTTGATGTTAATAGATTGATTGGGCATATTCGAAGTTAACCATGTCTTTGTGCATATCACAACATCAGCATTAGAAGTAGATATTTGACAAAGGAGATCATCAAACTTGTTATTAATGGACCTCAAATTTGTCAAGAAAATAGAAGGCAATCTCGCTCTCAAAGATTTTCTTGTGTTAAAATCAGAATTTAAAAATCCAGTTTAATCTCGTCTACGATGATTCCATTTATGAATAATTTCTTATTCTTGACATATGCCGTTTCACCTGGATTCTGAGTTCGGTGCTCAAAGGCTCTCCTTCGCATTTCAGCCAATTCTATTAACCTCCAAAGGTAAATCTTCCTGAAGAAACACTTTATTTAGAGGATGGACCGCCGATTTCAGTTGCCGCGCTTTCTGCAAAAACAGTTTAGCCGTCTTCGGTGTAGTTTGAACTTTGATAAGGCGAGGTTTTCCATCTTGCCGAGCTCTACCAATTCTGTGCACATCTTGGATGTTTGGAAGATCTTCATTGAGGTCAAGCCCCTTAGCAATAGCGGAGACCGCCTCCTTACAGCTAGATATTTCATGATCATTCACACCGCAAAAACGGTGTAGCTTGAGAACGGCTGAACCAAAAGAAAGACACAAGAGACGACGGCGATTCAGATGCTATAAAATTCCGATATGAGAGAATCACAGGAAGAATAATACGAGGATAAACAAAATGATTGAACGGAGCACTGAAAATACACAACCGCTGCCGATGACTGCCAGTATAGTTTTTTAATGTATGTTAATCATGAAGAAAATTGAAGCCTGCTTGTTCTTTAAGAAATAACAAAGTGCATAATGCTGAAATAATTTAGAACAACTTCGTGATGTAATAAATCCGTCATCATTGTTATTCAGCGATCTGCTATAGTTAACATGCTCAATTCTTTGTAAAAAAGCACATTTCCCGCCTTTACATTCGAATATTTCATACGTCAACAACCCCTTTCCACTAAATTTGCGTTCGAGAGCCGCTGTGTTGCATGAGTGCAGCATAATACTTTTGCAATCCGAGAGAGCCTCGCATCAAAACCATTTCTCACCGCCTTCCTCTACCAAATTCCAGGACGGTGGCATGTGAAATGCATCGCATGAAACAAAATGAAATGCTTTCACATTAAAGCCGCCCATCTGGTTTGCCGGTTACCCTGGATCCTACAAATAATGATTATATTGACTCGTTCACAAAGTAGTGAAAAAACTCGAATGAATGATGATTAGTGAATATTGTACTATCATGCATATACATCACATTAGTTTGCTTTCATAGCCCTGATTCTCATGCTTTATCAGTGAATAGTTTTCTAAAATAGTTTACTTGTAATTCATTTTCACTTTGATTTCATGAAATACTGACTGACTCCAACGAGTTGACTTAAGCGTTGCGATTTTAGGGATGGTACGACGGTGTTGTATTTCTTCTTCGAAATGGAGCAAGTGCCTTGATAATCGACAAACAAGGCCGCAGTGCTCTTCATGCAAGTACTTATCCTGTCGACAGCAAGTAAGCGAAGATTCTCTAAGCTTTGTTCGTCAAGGATGTACTGTATATCACAAGCCACATTATATGATGACTCAATAAATCAACCAGGTGGACGCCATCTGGTGTCCATCCTATGAGTTCTGGATGCATACTCGAGCATTGGTTCCACATTTACGGTGTCGCCGTACGGCGATGGAGAGGTTTTCGCAATGAGTGTGAGCGATGATGGGGTTTATATGTACTTGTCAGGATGGTAATAATTAATAATGAAGATATTTTCATATGTACTCTTTTTTAATTAACTCTTTATTTTGCAAACTTTTGGACATTTCGACCGAAAGTTCATATATTACCCCGAAATCATTGCAAATACATTCAAATAGTGCTAGCCCACCTGACAAGATGCTTATAAGGACGGCAATCAGCGCTTTGAAATTTAAATATCTGTTGAAAAAAAATGATTCGCACAAGTAACTTCATCATCATCATCATCAACATTTTATTAGCCATGGCAAATATGTGCCGTTGGAAAGATGTACAACTACAAGACTGCTTGGATACACTAGCACAGCGCGAATGCACGTGTTAAATAATGTTGAAAATAGTACTGATAGGAAGTACTTATCAACATACAAAGACTATACGGTTCACACATTACATTATTGAGCAAAGACACTGGATACACACACAGAGTTAAGACTGATTCGGAAAATTACACAAAACATGTGAGGCAAGGGATTTCAGGTGTGTTTGAAAAGCTGACAGGGAACATGATTGTAGGGATGAGTGGGGAAGAATGTATATAATGCCACTTGTGAGGGATAAAGGTGCCCGCCGAAAGCGCTCGGATGGCGGATTAGTGGGCTGCATATTTTTAGGCAGCTCATAGTAGGTTTGTTTGAGGTTGTAATTGAGCTGACGTTGTAAGGGTTTATATAAGAGAAAAGCACGGGGACAAGTATCGTTAATCATGTTATAGGCTGTGCTTGCAATGATACGAGCACGACGAACAGACAGCAGCTCGAGCTTAACCTCATCATAATGAGTCCGACCGAGATGGGTACGGAGAGGCAAGCGCAAAATATATCTGATGGCTCTGTTTTGTAGAGATTCAAGCCTGTCGGACAGTACTTTGCCAATTCCAGCGAAGGCGAGGGATCCATATTCCAGGTGTGGCCGAATGTATGTCTTGTATAGTTGAATGAGGAGATCTTTACAGTAGGGAATGTTGGAGCACAAAATACGAAACGCGTAGAGTTCTCTGTTTATTTTGGAGCATATATGTTTGACGTGATTTTCATACTTCAGGTTATTTGTAAGAACAATACCAAGATGCATGTGGATTTGAGAGAAAGAAATGAGTTTGTTTTCGAAGGTTATTCCTTTCGGAGCGGGTCTTTTCTTGGACTTGGAGATTAGCATAGATACAGTTTTTGTGGTGTTGAACTTCATACCCCATATTTTGGACCATGCAAGAATGTCTTGAAGAGATTTGTTGACGTACGCAACTGCCATGACAGGATCAGCATGGGAAGCATATATTAATGAATCATCCGCGTATGCCGTACACTCAACAGGCGGAGAGTTTTCGAACCCAACTTCGGCAAATGTGGGTTGGTCACCAATTTCATACCATCAAAGAACAGTAATATTGATAATATCAAATTTATTTCAAATATTTATCACTCTAAATGAGGTCATATTATTGAGATTATGTAATTCATGTAAGTCTATCTGACTAATTAGGAAAGAGTAGTAGCAAATTCAGCAACCTGAAGTCTTATTGCAACCGTAATGAAGTCTTGACAAAACTGATGATAAAACTGATAGCTACTTATCCTTGTTTTTTGACGGATCATATAACTGAATTAACCCTTGACTTTATAGGCCTAGGGCCTGTGGGATATAGTGTAAGAGTATGATTCATTTTATCTTGCATTTTTTCTCTGCATGTTCTCCATGGATTTCGCAAAACTCTTGGGAACGGCCCTTTGATGATTACATAGGAGAGCAACAGCACGATTTGCTCGATTGTATGCCAATATCTCTTATTGGGCAAATCATCATCCTCTTTGGTCAAAAGCTACAACTGATCTTCCAGGGTTTTGCTGGCGTTGTACGTTCGAAAAACTTTTGTTCGAAAAAAAGTCCAGGCATCAATTCCTTGAGATAAACATTTAACACAGTTGTGTTAAGACGGTCGAAGAGATCATCACCTGCTTTTTTGTTTTCCATGAAAAGCTTCAAATTCTTGAATACTCGTTTTAGAACTGGCACTTTATTGTTGTATCTGATGGAATCTTTGCCAAGAAAATCGAACTCCACAACGTATTTCCTGCCTTCGGCTTCTTTATGCAATGTAATATGTTCGTAACGCAAAGAGCAGCAACCAACGGTAGGTTTTTCTTCTTCCCACCATCGCCAAACCTCCTCCTCTTCTTTCTTCCCTAGGTTCTTTCTTAACATCTTGACTCAGTTGTAGTGTTGTGGACCAACATGTTCCTGCTTGCGACTCATTGGATCCATCTGACAAACAAGACAGTGATTCGGACAGCTCAGAAGAACTACAAGTCGTGTCTCCCATTGTGTCAACAAGACGTGGATCAAGAAGTCGTCGAACTCCCGCGTATCTTCGTGATTATGTGACTTAAATGATTGATTTTATCAGCTGTTTTGTGATTTTTAAGATCACGGGAGGTGTAAGAGTATGATTCATTTTATCAGCTGTCTTTAGTGATGTTTAACTGAACTGACTTTTTCGATGACACTCTCTTATGTTAATTGAAATATGTTTCTCTTAAGTGATTCTTCAAGGTCACATAGAGATGCGAATGTTGAATGTTGAGTAAGATATCTCCAGGTAATTGTGCTGTGTGGTTAGATGTCTTTGGACTTTTATAGAGTTCTAGAATGCTAATACTCATGTGATATGTTGATGTAGCATGTTATCTGCTTACGCAGATAGCTATTGTTCAAGGACTTTTATGGATTTTAAAAACGGTAGCTAGGCAGAAGTAGTTTCTGTTAACTTGATTTACGCCTGAGCTGCGGTTGGTTGTCTGGAGCAAATATTGTAAGTTTGGTCTTGCAGTTGCGTATTGGGTCCTGTGTTGTACATCTAGGTGTAGGTAGCTAGGCTTTTCGGAGGTTGTACAATTGTATGGTATTGAGGGTTGAGACAAAGTGTAATTTTGGGTGCACAATAAAGAACATAACAAAACAAAGCTTGCATATTCTACATATAGTCTAGGCAATCGACAGAAAAGTTATATTTTAACGCCACAATTTGTAATTGTCTAAAGAGCGGGCTCATTCTACAGAGAAAAATAAATCCCTCATTAATACATTCAAAATCTGGGATAATCGAATTTGGAACTAGTTGAATTTTTCAGTTAGCGTCACTTGTCGATTTCAATAAATACGCTTAGTCCAATGAAATTTCAGATACGCTGAATGGCAGGCAATCAAATTGAAAAAGACGAATACGGTGCCAAACTCTGTCTTTTTGTCCATATCCACATTGTCATCTGCAATAACAGCGGTGTTTCCTAAATTACTGGCTTCAAATTATTTGATTTTTCAGATATTTTAGCCTTCACATGCCAAAATGAATTAATGCACCAAAAATTTGGTGAGGCATGACAATCTGTTAATTTCTTCACTTGGGATGCACTGTTTGTATCATAAAAGAAACACTGTTACCTATAAACCTATTATGAGTAGTGTTCAATAAAATCTATTGCTGTTATTCATATAACAAATACATAGATGTAATTGTGGATGAATAGACGTGTTAGTCACAACTTCATATTTGCTTTTCCAATGGTCTATAAGTGATTTGAACTGATTCAGGTGCTCAATTTTCGCAAAAATTGACAAAAATTATTGATTTTCAAAAGTTACTTTTGGAAGTCAAATTTGTGATGTTCCTACAGCCACGTTTTTAATAAAATTGAGGTTGATTGTCAGAAATACGTGGAAATGAAATTTAATGAAATAGAGTAGAGTCGTATTACATCTTTGGAGCAATATCAAAATATGTCCAGGGACTCTAGGAGCCTCCTTCCTCCGGCTAAATAGGGACAGCAGCTGTTTTGCAGAAATTGCAATTTTCCATGTCATTTTTTTTTGTCATTAGCAAGATTTTCTCTAAATTTTCAAAATGTTCACAAGGATTCTTTTTCTCTGCAAATTGAGTCCACTCTTGAAATCATTACAATTTGTGTCGGGTTAAGATGATTTGCCGTAAAATGCATAAATGGAGCCTGTGAGAGTATATTTGTCATTTCCCATAAATGCAGTCGTAATCGATCAGTTTTCAAAGGTTTTCCTTGTTATTTATTTATATGTATTTATTATTATTTTATTTGTTTTTTTATTGTCTATTTCAGTCAGGGCTGCATTGTGAAATAGTTTCTAAAATAGCAAAAACATTTAGCAGACTCGTTGAGACGAAGGAATAATACATAGAAAACTGTTTTTTTCATAATACATTTCCGGCAAAACAATGCACATAAAGAATAATGGGAAAACCTTGAAGACTTATAATCGGTTGCAACAACATTGATTGGATGATGACGAAACGACTTTTATTCCATTTCAAGATCATCTCACGCATTAATCTCAATACCTGTTTCTTTCAGCGTTATGCTTCTTTTGCTCCAGTCAGTAAAGCACATTAACGTGAATCATCAAGATTTTGAGGTAAGATTTTGTTTTCAAGATTCTTTCTTATGTCATTAATGAGTGTATAATTTAAGTAAATTAAGATTATCCTCACCTTTTGTCCCCATATTTGCCTTGAAGCCAATTATTCATCTGCGGAGTGGAAAACAATTCATACTGTAGATTAAGGTTTTTATTCCATTTATTTTGGATACAACATAAAATGACAGCAGTGAAAAGAAAATGTGAAGCAGAGTTGGAACCGACTCAGAATTTCGGGCTCCGGGCCTGCGTCTTAAATTCTTTGCTGAACAGTTAGTCCGGCAGCCAGAACGAGTTTCTGCAGGGAGCGAGGCAGAATGAGATTTTCACAGAATGATGTACACCCTATGTCTACTACGAATCGGCACGTCTGCCGAGTTCTAGTGAGTTCCTCCTTTTGTCAGACAGGATCAAAGAAAAACATACGTAAATCCAATGGGACGCAGATTGCAGTTTTTGGCAAAAATGAAATTTTGCATGTTTTCGCTTATCAACTGGAAAGTATTAAGGCCAGAGTCATAATTTTTGACATGGAATGTCTTCAGGTCATTTCCTTTCATGTCCATGCACCCCTGTCTATAAAGCAAAACACACTTAGATTTGGCGAGCCTCTTAATGTCGGCAAACACAAACATTTTGAGCATCTCTATCCACATTCAACCACATTCTCACATACTCTTCATATGACATTCATGGGCATGACCTTGTGGCATCAGGCTGCCATCCAAACCCTAGCTTCCCTGATGACTAGTTGCAGCAGAAAGTTTCAATTGCCATAAAATTGGAGTCAATAAATATGCTCCCCCTGGAGAATTATATACATTTGCTCTCAAGTCTTCAAAAGAATTAGTTTTTATGCTCATCCTATTGAATTTACTTTTTTTGCATACATGTACAGTAGGATGCTAGCAGACACACTGCAATACGACACATACAATTAGATACATTCAATTAATTCTAGGCTTTCATGATACACTGATATCATAATACAATGCTAGATATAGTAAAGTGTGCTCTCATAGATGAGATCCAAGTCAAGGCACGTTCGGGCTGTCTATGAATCGCGATCCTTGAAGTCTAAGCCAACTCTGATGCGTTGACATGACGTGTAGCCTACTTGGTGAACCATGCTCGCTTTCTCTCTCTCTCTCTCTCTCTCTCTCTCTCTCTCTCTCTCTCTCTCTCTCTCTCTCTCTCTCTCTCTCTCTCTCTCTCTCTCTCTCTCTCTCTCTCTTTAATCTCTTCGTTAATCCATGGCCACCTCGTTTCCTGACATCACTGCTCTTCAATTCATACATATTACTTGGCGCTTTCTGTTTTTTAAGTTTGCCTCTGAACTCAACACAAACGACGTTGTATTGGTGTTTACTAAGCCCAAACGGTATTTTGAAGGAGCACTTTTTTTATCTGCTGCGAATATTTGGATAAGACATCTTTCATCTTCCGTCTGCAAGCTATACTTCACTACTTTCCAATATTTGCAAAAAAGGGTAGAGTGCATGTTAAGAAAGGTGTGTGGAGTATGAAATATGGTTTGATAGTTTTGGTATCATGCCGCATAAGTTACTGACAGAACTGATAAATCGAGCGAACGACTTCCATGACAAGTAGAAAATAAATGTCTATCAAAGAAAGGAAATGGCGTTACACGGTTACACCCATGGAGATGCACTCCTGAAGAATTGATAATTTCATTTCTGACAAACCTGCAATATCATTAAAAATGATTACAATTGAGATTGTCCAATACTTGTGCAGGAGAAAATTTTATTTACAATTAATTCCATTTCCATTCCAATCCATTTCCTAGGCCTACTCTTGCCTCACATGCAGGTCGATGCGATAATTGATTATCACAATGAAACATACAATATTATATAACAATGGATGTGGTCCTTTTCGTTGACACACCCATCTCGACGGCAGGATATCTTGAGCGAAATGCCCGTATCTTCGACACGCCCTGTTCGTCAGCAAACGGGTAAATCTGTTAGGGTAATTTCCATGATATGTAAAATATCCGAGCAAGATATATTTTCATAGAAATATGTGTCGTGCAAATCCATATCTTCTTGGTCTTCTGGGTTCATACGCAGATATCCATGGTTCATAGAATAGTTATGAACATACCTGTGCAAGGAAATCCATTATGCGCTTGCAAATAAAACTGTCGACGAAATGGACGCGTCGACGAAAACGATATCCTGCATATCAATACATTTAGCATTAATGCTCTTAACACCTAAGCCCCTCTATGAAGAATAGTTTTGTTATTCTGAGGAAGAAATTTTTATTTCAGAAATTTATATATGTCTTTTGTATCAAGTACTTCATGCTTTTTGCCAATAAAACCTCTATCTATAAATTTTGTTGTCTCAGTTTGCTTATTCATGAGCTGAAGCTATAGGTCTGATACATGAGGTCTATAAGGTTGATCAAGAGAGTAATAGATTGTACCCCACTGGGTAGTTCAATTACCTCCAGATATCGTAGAACCCTTCAAATACAAATAGTGAGGAATGAAATGTCATAGAAACGCTTAACAGCCAATAGCTGTATCTGAGTTTGATTTCGGTTCATTTGATTTAGCATTTTCAAACTGTCGAAACAAGTTGAAAAATATGTTCAATGTGTCCCATTCTCCCCTATTCTATAACCGAAGTCGCTAAACCGTAGAAGAGCGGCCCAAGTCCTGTCCAACCCTTTTCCATTTCTGCTCACTGTTATATTTTAAACCAATACCGGTATTGATTATTTGCCTTGGTCATTTATACAATAATTTATTTTTCCTTGCATCAACAGGGTATGACTGCACTTCATTGGTCATGCTTTCACAATCGACCGGAACACATGGGCCTCCTTCTGGAAGTCAAGGCTGACCGCAACTCAACAGATGTGGACGGCAAGACTGCTTTGCATTGGGCAGCTCAGGTAAAAGGATTTTTCTCTTTATATCCTCCTCTTCTCGTATTGTACACTGAGTTCTGCTCAATTAGAGTTCAGTTCCACTACTGATTAAAGTTTGCGGGATGAATTGCTGTCCTTGCATGTGAACACATGTGATCATTCATCTGCTTGCAAGTGTTAACGACGAATTCAGGACTGACTTGATAGTTTCGCGTTCGCATTTAAGCTTAGTTTGCACTGAGCCGGTGACTGAAAGGCATTACACACATTGTCACTCAGACCAGAGCTGAAAACGGGTCCGCGGGTCTCTAGGCATGCATATAGGTACATAATAAGAATGATTAAGAGCAGCTAAACATGCACTAATTTATGATGAATTATGTATAAATTCAGGACCCAGAAATGCGGGTTACGGGTCACAGGCTCAACGGGTCATCCGGGTCACTTTCAGCTCTCAATCAGACTGACAGCAACTACGCGAACGTCATGTTGAAATTAAGTGGCTTCCATGGAAATTGTCCAAAAAAACATTTTCCAGACATGGTTTAGAAAGTGACCCCCTAGAAATCCGACATTATATAATATTAATGGACTAGCTTACATGCTCACTTTTACTTGGATGCGCTTGAACAGTTCAAGTGATCGTGGCGACCAGATCTCGTAAGTCATGGCGGTCCTGGGCATGGACAAAGAGCTCGGGCAGCGGGAGGCGTCTTGCACTTGCGAAATCCATGACAGCTGCGGGCGACTCCAACCATGCGGCGTGGGATAGCTTTTAGTACAGGAATAGGCAGGTTGGAGCGAACAATGTGGCCCAGAAGGCGTAATCGACTGGTGGAGATTTTCCATAGATTCCCAAACCTCGAGAAAAACTTAAAATGGACTAGAACGAACCTTAAAGATGAGCGCTGAATCGAATTTCACAAGTTTGAAACCCTACTCGAACTGAAACATTACACAAACCCGACACGAGCTGGAGGTCAGGCTGGGTAGAGAAATTTTGCTCAAATCCTAAACATGATAGAAAATACTAGAGTCCGACCCGACCCGCCCAGATTACACACCGTGGACAAGCGATGCCATGACAACAGAACCTAAAGAATTGCGACTTCTGGTAGCTGAAAATGGGAAGGTACAGGCCACAGAATAACACAGGTTGTCTCTTCTTCTGTTTGTCTAGAAAGGAAGCATTGGAACATGCAACGTCAATAAAATGGCACAATGTGCTGACATACTGCCATAGCAATCGAACAATGAGCAGCCATTTTAGCATTAAACACACCAAATTGTGCGAAGTACCAGTGACTGTTATCAACCGGATTACACAGCAAACAGACTCAGTCGATGTCAAGCTGTACAGAGAAGTGTATGAACGCTTTTCGGTCGCCTGCCATCTTCTTTTAATAATGATCGGAGGGTCCAACATTATCGAGAAAATTTTTGCGCAATGATCTGGATTCTTCGAATCTGAAGGAATCGTGGCGATTGGAGAATTTTGAAGGAATTCACAGCAATCCGCAAGCGACGCACGTCTATTTTTCCTATCTCTGAAAGGAATCAAAATTTCTTTTTGCCCACTTACTAAGTTCCTGCATGTGCCATCGCTTTGAATCAGTTTGCACTTCTAGCAAAGTGACAAGCTTAAGCAATGTAATTCTGTGGTACAGGTACCTTGTTATTACATTGTGTGATTAAAGCCTTGTTGGACTTGGCTGGAAGGATAACCGATACTGTAATCAACTAATCAGCATTGAGCTCTCGAAGATTTGCAAATTCAATATTTGCAACAATGAATAATTTTGATGCGCACATTCTAAAGGCAAAAATGAAATCATAACAAACTAAAATCAATAAGTTGAAGTGAATGTGAAGTTGAAGTGTATGCGTGGCAATTATTTTCTAGAATGGTGGAACAAAATGCTGTCAAACGTTTCTGTCCACCTCCGATGGAACAAAACTTATCAACCAGCCGGATTACAGCGGCAAATCAAGCTTGCATTATGCCGCCGCGGCCGGCCGATTGGAGACTCTTCAAGTTCTTCTCAGCTGTCACGGTGCTCGTATCGATCAAGCAGACCCAGACGACAGGTGAGCTCTATGATGTTCTATAAATACTTCCAATACCATACTTTCGTGAAGTTTCAGCTTTTCAAAAATTATTTCGAAAAAAGGCTATTATTTACTGATTACAACCTTAATTGTGTTGCAAAATTAAGTTAAAATCAAGTGCCCCGGCGTGTTTCGTCCGAAACTGTCTCAAATGTCGCACAAATGTGGAAGAGTATTTCAATGTAGAATAGTTCTGGTAATTCATTTTTGTTCATGTCACCTAAGAAGCTCTGGCGCTTTCATCGCCATGAAGCGAGCTTCAGCCATTCTAGTCGTAATCACATTGGATCGTTGAACATAAATGTCACATTATCATCAGTTGCTTCCATCTCTTTCACCAGCATAAATCAAAAAGGAAAATAACTGCAATGTGTGCAATAGTCACATGCACGTCACGTGTAGTGAGTATATAATAAATTGAAAAAAATTGAAAACGTTATTGGCCCTAAATACAGGTGCAAAAGCAAGTTTTCAGTTTATTGTTTCAATTGTTTATGGTACAATGGCCTTTATGGGGAACAAAGTTGTCACCCTCAAGACTTGGTTGTCAAGAACACGAACGTTTACGTAATATTCGTAACAGAGATTCCAGACAGCATCTCATCTTCTAAAATTTCATGTTGGCAAGAGGGGTGGAAATAAGTGATTGTAAGATTCATTTTCAACAATTTAGTGCGATTACGACGAGAATGGCTGAAGATCGCTCCATAGCGATGAAAATGCCCAAGCTTAATCGACGTCATTTTTAATGCATTATCAGATATGTTATAAGGAAGTGATTGTCTTTTTCAAAATGAATTCTGAAAAAAACTGAAACTAAAATGAACCACCAGTGTCGACGCACAATCAACAAACTTGTGTGAAGTCTTTACACTCAAACCTATTGTTACACTGCACAAAAGGCTGGAGGAACACAGGATAAAATAATGCATAGGCCATAGGCTCTTCATTTTTTTCGTTATAAATGCATTACTGCATCCATGTGCACATGTATGTATCCGACCAGTCAACGAAAACAACACTACTACAGAGCAAATGACAAAATTTACGATAAATAAATTTGGTTTTGTCACTGCATCGAAGAGAATCAATTGGCTATTAGCTATTTTCCACAAATAAATTCAAAATTTGAAAAAAGTCATGTCAATCTCTACTAGCGAGAGCTGAAAATTGTGAACAATTTTCTGAGAAATCAAATTTGTGAGGAAGGTACTTGTATGTGCCATCGTAAAAAGTTTAAAATATGCATTGAGATTTTCCTCTCAAATGAAAGTAGTCTAATTCTATTACATGCGCTGCAATGCTATTTCATACCTGAAGCGAATTCGTAGGACTGAAGAAGGTGCACCAAACGTGCTATTTTCTTGGATTTTGTGCAGCCTCCCTATTTGTACCAACCGTCCTGAATATTATTATAATAAAATAAGCGCTCTTATTATTGATTATCGCGTGCACCAAACACTCCAATTATTGCTATTATTATCATCATTATTTATGATAGTCAGATTGGTAGCCCCTCATGGATGCTTTAATAAATGAGACTACCAAATTCGAGGGAACGAAAGTGTCATCCAATCGGGAATAAGTGAGATAAATTCCACACTGAACCACGCCAGTCTAAATTGTTCAAATGATGCGTTTTTCTATTGATTCAACTGCTTTGCATGTTTTTGCAATTCTTTTTTAATATAAATTATGAATTTCATATTTTTAAGTTGAAAAAATAGCGCAACGATTCAGCATCTCCAACCTCCGAAATCCATGTTCCTAGTGTTGCTTGGTTAACATATATTGGTGTCCTAAAAAGCTGAGACGGACTATTGGTCAATTAAGTTATTGCATGTAGAAGAAATTTGTTGACATCGAAGCTGTTCAGCAAGTTGAGATGCACTGGTCACGTAAATAATGTGAGAAAAGTGATTTTTATTATGTTGATGCTTGCAGGTAGAAAATCATGAGTCGATGATATGATAAGCCAATGGATTTCAAGTTAATTGGTCCATACTTTTTGCCGTTATGCAATACGTAGGCCTACATGTAGAATTGAAGACTACTGAAAACTAATCATTCTAAAATTATAAAATGAATACAAGTTTATGATGCAGGTGTGGCAGAATGCTCGTACAATAGACTGACTGCGATCTCCAGTTTGTCGCGGAAGTTAAGCGCTGTCATTATCACCTGCAGAACACCTCTACATTGGGCGGCTGCCAAGAGCGAGTCAAAATGTGTTTCACTATTGCTTGATTACGGTGCCAATCCTCATCTTCTGGACTTGGATTCCTGCTCTCCATTACATTATGCACAAATTAGTGGCTGTCAAAGTGAGTTTCTTATGGAAATCAATGAATTAGATTCTTGTACTAATAACTGCCCAAAAAACATTATCAGAGACAAAAGAAAGTAAGGTTGCGACTATGGTTGTGACAGTAAATAATAAAAAATATTACATTTATTTACAGACATGCGAGAAGCAGAAAGCAGGATGAGTTATGCCTCTCCTTACGCACCTCGCTGAATTTACTCGCTCTCAACACCTCAAAAAACATTCAACTAGACATTATTGGTCATGGAATATAAATCAAATATTCATGTAATTCAGACAAAAGTATTTTTCAGAGTAAAATTCCTATTTCATGTAACTTCGACCCACATGTACGTGTGGCTATTGATATCACAATTTAAGTGTGAATCTGGTGGAACTCAATATATCGAAAGCCAAATTCCAACTTATTTGAATTGCTTCAGCTAGTCAGTTTACTTTCTAGATGCAAACAGCAATGAAAATGAAATGAAATAAACACATAAAAGATGTGCAGCTGTTAGGACTCGCACTTGCGAGGCTTGGATTATCTGGACATGCCACTCTACCAGCCGAACTACAAACGCTTACCGCGTCCGTGTCAATTGGCAGAATCAAGCCCTCATCATCATACATCAGCTGTCAAAGCAATTATGATCAGGGAATAAATATTTGGATCGATGTCCGTCAAGGTATCTGTTGCCGATTCGTACATGAAATCAGCAATAAGGACGAAAAAAGTGAGCGATAAATCAAACTGTCACACAAAAGATGTGCGGCTGGTAGGACTACTGTGAGTTCGCTGGATCAAGTACTGAATTTGTGATCTTCATAATTCGGAAGATTATTATGCAGCAATTGTTTTTAGAGCTGAGAAATTATATAGTAGAATCTCCAAAATTTGATTCAGGCAGTCTGATTGGTTAAGACTTGAGAAGTATTTCGTAGCGGTCAGTAGCGACAATCTGTTTGGTACGAATAGGTCGCCATTACTCAATGATTGAACAAAATTTTGGTTGGACTTTATTTAAGAAGGTTCTTATCTAAATTCACATTATCTCTGATATTAAATGAATCACATGATCTTCTTTTTTTAGATAGTGTTGAACTTCTCAATAGATTCTCACAGTCTGGATCAAGGCCGTCAGTACCCGAACGCTCAAGAGTATTTCAATTAGAGGCGGATGAAGGAGCCGTAGCATCTAGAGGTGGTTGGAAACCATTGAATTTTATATCCGACATATTTTCTAAGAAATCTACAGACCGACCACGAGAATCAGCACCGAATGCTTGTTCCATGAAGCCAACAAAAGTGAGCTTTTAAAATCCATCCACTACTTTTCATATACCGAGTGTGTCGAAAGTCCTCGCCACTACAATTATCAGTTTCTATCGTCCTCTACATCAATTTTTATTGTCAATAAAACTAATGCACTGCGAATTTACAAACTATTAAGGAATTTTAAGTACAAAGTTTTAAATACAAGACATAAAAGGACTATATTAGGACGGGAGCTAATGACACTTTCTTCCTGAATTCGCGCACAAAGGGCTTAACAGCATGGATTTGCAGTTCTTGAAACGCTGAATATAAAGATCAAATTCTTGAGTGTCACAGCCAGTCGTTTTCGGTTATATGTAGGGTTAATGGAATCCAATGGTGAAATTCAAGAAATATCTATGGATTGTGAAGCACTTGCCAATTTCCGTACATTTTCTTTTGCAGAAAGGAAACTATTTATCAGAATGCCATGAAATTTGAAACATGATTGAGTTCAGAAACTCAACTTCGATATGAGTTGAAGTGTGTCACATGATTCAGTATTTGATGTCTGAGAGTCTCTACAAAATGAGTAAAATCGCCAAAATTAAGTCAAAACATGAAATTTACTCATTTTGTAGAGGCTCTCAGACATCAAATACTGAATCATGTGACTCACTTCAACTTTTATATCGAAGTTGATGCTGTGAGCTGAATCATGTTTCAAATTTCATGGCAGTCTGATAATTAGTTTTTTTTCTGCAAAAGACAATGTGCGAAAATTGCCAAATGTTTCACAATCCATAGATATTTCTTGAATTTTACCATTGGATTCCAATGGGAATCCTTCAACCTAACCTATAACAGAAAGCGACTGTCTGTGACACATAAGAATCTGATTTTTGTATTCAGCGTTTCAAGATCTTCAAATCCATGCTACTAAGCCCTCTGTGCGCGAATTTGGGAAGAAAGTGTCAGTAGCTCCCGGACTATATCTGAGTGTCAATTCATAAAATGATAATACGCAGTAAAACTTTCTATACACCAAAAGATTCAGTTTTTTAGGAGATAATGTTCTTTAGGTCTAAACACATTTAATCAATTTTTAAGAGATAGATGTTTACAAATTATATGTGTGTTGACTTGTTAAGGTATTATTTATGCATTGCTCAAGATATTGGAAATCCGAAACCTTAAAATAATAAAGGACTAAAACGTATGTGCGCGTTGAAAACAGTGCAACGTCGTGGCCAATGCACTGTCATGGCCGAAGTACTATGCGAAGGCACCTTCCAGTAGTTGACAATGCATGGGTATCGGTGTACATTGTCTCCGTGCTTTGCAAAGATTCACGGTTATTGCAATTTCTCTTTATATGTAAAAGCATTTTGATAGAACAGTTTAAGTACATGTACATCGCTTTAGGGAAAGAATCTGCAACAATTACGGGTTTCACAAATTTGACATGGATAGATGAACAGCTGAAATGACCATTAACAAATAACTGCAGTCCATTCCAGTCCCACTAACTTAAACAAAGTGAAAAGCGGATTCTTATATTTGAGATTGCAAAATATCAAGTGGAAGGAAAATTTTCTGATAAGAATCTTAATGTATGTAAGTTAAAAGGAAAATAAAATGGTTTCCAAGGATATTTCATGAACAGCATCAAAATTCAAGTCTTCATACAAAAATTGAGAACTAATTCTGCCTCTTGTCTCAATTTTCGAATTTGTTTACGCAGCAAATATACAGTTAATTGCTAAATGCTATATGGATCTGGTAAGTTTACTTGTGTAAATTATTAACTAGCTGAATGCGTTCTGAGCTCAATGAATCAATATGTGTGACATTCAGTTATAAATGGCTAAAATTCAGCTTATGCATGTCGATAAAAATGTCCTATGTGTCATTTTATTTCATTCAATAAATCAAGTACGATCAATTTTCGTCCGAATTGTGGATCCATTTACATCCGAAAGTCATTATCATTGTACTTGATTATAATGTTTATTGCTCTTTCTGTATCAGACAAGTAACATGATCAGCGTGAAACACAGGAAATACTCCTAAGACTGAACCATGAAGCAATTATAGTCACATATCAAATTTAATTAAAAAATATCACGTCTCCAAAATAGTGTTATCAGCAGTGACTCGAAGGATCTGTAAAATATACACGTAATTCTTTCTTCGGTATTGGGATGGCATTCAATTCCTTGGTAATTTCCTCGAAGCAGAGACATGCCCATGTAGTAGCCTACTGCATATAAAAAGGAGTTCATTTAATGAAACTGCTATCAGACGGCAATTTAGTTAACATTAAGTTGTTGCTCTACCTAATGTATTTACTTGTATGCTCAATACCAAAGACAGTTAGTCAAATACAAGCAATATATTCTGCTATCTAGGCAAATATTTTATAATGAATCTTATTCGTGTGGTATCGTTTTGCACATTCACCCTATCTTGAATTCTACTCAACTGTCGGAGTTATATTAGGAAGTCCCAAAATTAGCTCAGTTTTTGATTGTAGCCTGAGAACAAGAATTTACGCTCAAAACTGAATTATCGACCAAAAAGCAGTAAGAATTATCATGAGGTTTTCGTTTTCAAAGAAAGTATCAAAAAAAGTTCGTTCATCTTCGAATTGTAATATCGCCATTTATATCAACATAATAGCTGTGATCTTGTAATAGAAGTATCAAAAGAATATCTCATAAACACAATGCTATATCATGCGTGCCACGAATAATTCGGGTTCTCTGATTGGTCTGCAATTGGTTAACACGTTGGTTAGTGCAAAGTTATAAGAAACAGAGCAAGGGTTCAAGTAATAATAATATGCACATCTCAGTTGGATAATTCAGGAAATGACTATGCACGTGCATGAAGACATAAAAAATCACAGATCGTGCCATTAGAGACAACACAAATCCAAGGGAAATGTGCTAGAACTGAAAACCGAGGTAGCGAGGGAAATTAATCGCATCTACGATCCTCTGCGAAGCACGCTTCAAAATTGCTAGATCAAAATTCATAGACCACTAGCATGGTCTACTGAATGAAGCAGTCTTTTTAACATTTAATTCAATCATGAATGTTATTATAAAACCGTTTCAGCAGAAAATATTATATGATTAATTAATCATTAAACATAGAAATGCTTGTTCTTCAGAATTCTCCATTGCCAACTTCCTCAACTTCCTGCCAACCAATTGAAGAAGCCTCAGCCTCATCATCCGAGGTGACAATCTCAACACTTCCCTTGCCTCCACGTTTGGCTTTAACTGTGGCGAGTGAAAATGAAGAGATGACAACAAGGAAAACTGAAAATAATGAGGTAAAATGAAAAATGTAATGGTAGGCCTGATGATTGCTCCAGAAAGATTTCATAAGCAAAACGCGCACGATCACAAAATAAAATGCAACCTCTGTAAGTGGACTATCTTCCGATGAATTTTAGATGAAGATAATTAGCTGTCTCGCAAAACACTCGAAGGTGCGAAGTGGGCTCCAAAAGTAGCAAAAACCTAACCCAATCTACCAAGTACCGCACTAAAGCCGCCTAGCCCATCCTTTGAGGCCCTGATATGCTATAATGGATGCAGGCATACAGGGACAGCCCATTAAGCCGATAAGGGACATGGCTGCTCTTATGGGAAGGTCCACAATAAGCTCCTTAACCCCGGTTCGTTTGCACCTGTGTATTGTTGCGTTCCAACGAAAGCAACCCAGTCAGCAAACCTCCACATTATCAGGAGAGGATTACTGACTTTGACGTCTCATGGCCATATTGCCAGTTACAGGGGTGGCTCCCACAGTCACATGTAGCAGCTCGTAAGGGCCAGGAACCCAATAAGAACCAACCCTGACACCAAGAAGTCAAACCCTCAGAATTAGATTGCTTTACTCTTTCAGATTACTAGAAGTGAAGACTGATGAAAAACGATGGCACATGCTGGAATTTAGTAAGTGGACAAAAAGGAATTCCTACTACCTTACAGAAATACCAAAAATCGTGCGTCTCTTGTGTATTGCTGTGAATTTTGTCAAAGTGCTTTGATTGCCAAGATTCCCTCAGATTCGAAGAATTCAGGTCATTGTACACAAGTTTTCTCCATAATGTTGGTCCTTCCGATCATTATTAAAGGAAGTAGCAAGCGCACGAAAATTAGTTCACCCAATGATCTCTCCATCCTCTTCTCAGCATTCCTCACTGCATACAGTGCATGCACTGAATGTAGCCAGACAGAGATATGTGTCTTGTTGTGTGCGAAGTGATATCACAGCACGCACGCCATTCACTCACTGACTCTGGTGTCCAAAGCCGGCTGACAGCTTATTGTTTGCCATCTCCAATAGTAAGCGATATACGAATTCGAGAAGGAGAAAGTTGTCTAATTCTGTGATGTGCCATTTCGATGTTAACGATAGATACGAGACTTTCATTCTAGAAACCGAAGCGCGCGCCCTGTGAGTCAAACCACATCATTGCTGCCCCAGTCACAGTCATCAAGCTACCGCTCTCTGACTTATTCGCTCCCAAAATGAATCCCGTAGTGCGGACTGCTGCCTGTGACAGCTGTCAATGGAACTTTCTCCACGGTCGCTAGATCTTCTCCCTGGAATCACCAAATCTTCCCCGGGAGCCAGAGTTATCTCAGCGTATCGGTATCGCGTGTCGTGTACCATATTTCGGGTTATGTCAGTGTACGGTTTCGCAAAACACCTGAAGGTGCGAAGTGGAACCCACTATGGCAACAATCTAGCCCAATTTATCAAGCTATCGAATATTGATTCAATTTTTTGCCTTGGCTAAATCGGGGAGACTAGCAAGCAACATGGATTATCAAAGATTCATTGTATTGCAATCAATTGAAAAAATTACAATTGATTGATCTGATAGAATAATTGCAGTCAATTGATTGGTGTCAGTCAAGAATTGAAATTAGCTGAATGATTGATAAAGTTGCAATGGGTGCCCAAAATATTTTCATTGACTGCTATACTATTACTTACAATGCTGTCACCACTCACCATCATGTAAGAAACATTGATTGCGCCTTCAGTGATTTATCTAGATACGAGTACTAAGCTTATTAGACACACTATTTTATTCACAGGCTGATAGCTTTAAGGTTCGCTCCTGTTTAAAAAAGGTATTATGTTTGATCATGTTTGGGGTCTTTTATGACCCAGTGGGGAAATGAAAAGCATCTGTAATTTATCCTGATATAAATGTGCATGTCAGCACCAACATAGCATATATTGTGATTTAGTCTATAAAATTCATGTATATCGGACAGTTCAGGCTAGAAGTCTATTAAATTTATCAACAAAAGTAAGAAAGTTATTTCTTACGATATCAAAATCACTGGAATTATCACTCTGGTGTAATGATCAATAAACACATGTGCCACAGATCGAACAGTGCGATTTGAATTTCTTTTCAATTTTGCGTAGACACAATCCACAAGAAGTCTGCATGGGTTCGATTCCCAGCCGGCAAGCCATTTTTCATGGTGGTGCCAAAGGCAAGGCGTATTGAAATATCATTCCGACCTCGTGAAAGCCGGAGGCATTGAATCATTAGTGTAATTCTAAGCTTTTCATTGGTGGGTCATGCCCCAACTTAGTTCCCCAAATATATGAGTAAATGAGTAAATGAGTAATGAGTAAAATATATAATGAGTAAAATCGCCAAAATTAAGTCAAAACATGAAATTTACTCATTTTGTAGAGGCTCTCAGACATCAAATACTGAATCATGTGACTCACTTCAACTTTTATATCGAAGTTGATGCTGTGAACTGAATCATGTTTCAAATTTCATGGCAGTCTGATAATTAGTTTTTTTTCTGCAAAAGACAATGTGCGAAAATTGCCAAATGTTTCACAATCCATAGATATTTCTTGAATTTTACCATTGGATTCCAATGGGAATCCTTCAACCTTACCTATAACAGAAAGCGACTGTCTGTGACACATAAGAATCTGATTTTTGTATTCAGCGTTTCAAGATCTTCAAATCCATGCTACTAAGCCCTTTGTGTGCGAATTTAGGAAGAAAGTGTCAGTAGCTCCCGGACTGGTGTAACAAGTCACGCGAGATTTAGTGGAAGTTCTCTCAGCAAACCCGTGTACATGCCCCTTATTAAGAGATTGCGCTAAATGACGATATTATTCTACTCATTGAAAACTGCACTTTTGAATACATTCCCCCTACATCGTTCTGCAGTGCACGCAAGCTGACAAACTGCCGCGAACGTTCCATAAATCTACTCTTCCATCTATCCCAAACTCCCTTCCGTCCAATTCCATATCTAAGGAAAAAAATACCAATTCTCCGGACCATCAGCCGGCAGTGTTAGGTAAGTCAATCGTCTAATGACAGCCATTTGATGTTTCTGACCTTCATTGCATTTCTTTGTAGAAGGTCTCTCGACTATCTTAGAGGACAGTATTCTTCCCGCACAAACGAAAGCCAGGTAAGGAGAAATGACGCAATTATGGGAAGTTCTCATGTCGATAGAATCGATCGCTGTTAACTGCATGTCCATATTCTGGCTATATGAAACTGAATAAACAAGGTGGAAGAAAAAGGCGTAATATGTTCGTTGCTGTGCAGCCAAACATGCAATATGAAAGAAATAAAGAGGAATACAATTTTCTTCTATCCTGTTTCATGCTGCATTGGATGGGATTCTTGTGAAATCTTTAGTTTCATACAAGAATTTTTATTGTAGCGATTATAGCTGATGAGAGAGAACGTGAAGTGAAACGTCAATTCGTGCAAGATCCCAATTTCTCAAATCACATCAAATAGTGTTTACGTTTCCTCGACGAGGATACTCACTCTGACTCTGAAGTAGTGGTCAATTGAGTTTTAATTTTACCGAGTTTAACCGAGTTTTGAATCCCCTGATCGAGAAACTAAGTTACGCAGTGGCGTAGCGTGCTTCAAACCGCTTCCGGGGCTAAAGTCAGTCTTGACATCGGTATACCTTATGGCATGCAGCATGTTTGCAAAGTTCCCGGTGGGTTCTAATCTAGAAGTCACTTTGATGTTTTCAAATAATATGAAATAATTAAGAAGTGATGGTATGCATGCGTAAATAACTGGTTTAATAAATGGTTTGTCAGACACGCCGTGATTAGCCAGTCAGAGTGTGTAAGTGTCACTCGTAGAGAATTCCTTGTCTTCGCCCGGGCTGAATCATAGAGATGGATTGCTTCTCCATGGGTTGCATGCAGTGGCCGCGACGAGCTGAAAGGCGTCGTCGAACTGTTCTGGCGCGTGTGAACGGTACATTGATAGATTGGCTGAGTTGTCGATGACATCAACAAGCCATGGTTTATCATGTGTGGCTCGTGTTATATTTTGGTGCAATCTCGGCGACACTCCAGCGACTGCCCCTGAGAGAGGAAGAGAGATAAAACCACCGACAGTCATACATGCATCCGTTGGAAGGATGAATAAAGACTTAATACAGAGTTGCCAACTCTCACGCATTGGGCGTGAGTCTCACGCATTCAGGCCTCTTCTCACACTGGAGGCAAAATTTCTCACGCACTCAAGAAATTTCTTACGCCTGTTGTATTTATCTCACGCATTCGCATTTTTGATGTTATTCTTAACGACATTTCCTGATAGAACTGCACTTTCGCGTAAAATCTATGCAGTTAAGCGAAATAACATGCTATTTAATTGGAAGTCAATGGTCATGTAATCATCTCTCTTAAACGTATACCTTATACCATAGACTTTTGGAATACCATGTCCATGCAGAACGCTGCCAGTGGCCTAGATATCTACTTCTTTGAGATGCAGAAAAAATGCGAATACTCGTGTTAGACGTCTCAAGATGCAGTATATTTATCTAATACAATAATCTCACGCATTCCACTCAGCAAATGTTGGCAACCCTGTTAACATGAGATGTAGCGTTTGGTCACTGATGCCCATTGTACATGATTGAAATATGTTGAGGAATTTATTTAAAAAAATTACGCCCCTGAAGTTACGTAACTTACTTTTGTTTTTCATAAAACTCGGTATACTGAGTTTTACTGGAACCGAGTTTTGTGAAAATCCAACTGGGTTTCAGAAACTCGGTTAACTCGGTTAAATTTGTCCGACGAGTCAGTGTTGCATCGTAAGAATCAAGCATCTAAAATGAGAGGAAATGCATTTCTTGGAAATCCTGCATCAAAACAAACACGATATGACTTACTTCTAAGCATCGTTTTTGCTCTCAGGCTGCTTAGGTTTTGCTTTTTGAAAATCATTTGAATATTCTTTCATGAAAACTTAATTGATGATAGTGCCGAAGTTCAATGTTTTATTTGTATGACATTATGGATGTTATTTCAGTCATTGTTGTTCTTTGGGATATCATGCTGCATGCTCTACGTGCATGCTCTACGTGCATGCTCTACGTAAAAAATAATAAGTAATTCTTACTAACTAATTCTGCAGGGAAATTATAGAAGAAAATGGGTGTAGTGATTTTTGAATGGGAAATTACATCGAATATTATCTCAATCTACAAGTTTAGGCACGGGTTATGCACATGATATCTATATTTAGGGCATCTCGCAATTTCATGCTCGTGTAAAATCTTCGGCAAGTCTTCCTTTTCGGAGGATTTAATCTCAGACCTATAAATGCTAATTGACCTCCTAAATAGGCATTTTATCTATAAGTATATTGCTGCTTGCAAAGTATTACACGCAAACAGGTTATTAATCTGTTTACGGAAGGTGTTATTTCTACATAATGAACAATTTCGATAATTCTTCTTAATTGATTTTCCCTGAACTAAAATCCCAAATCATTTTTCAAAGCCTATTCATTTATATTGGTCCTTTTCGTAGACCTATTTCAGCACAGGTATAAAATGCTCACAAGCCTACTGGGCCTCAAGACCTATTTTCAAACACTGAAAATGAAATCAAACAAACCAAAATTTCTGAAATGCTTGCCAATTTAGAAGCTATAGAACACATAGCAAAAAAATCTTCGGAAACATCAGTCAAATTTATCAAGCACAATACCAATGAGGTGGTCTGTGGTAAGAGGCACTTGTCTTTCCTTTCCCTAGGCTCTATGCTTCCTTCAAAATATTCATATATAGCCTATCACAAAAATAGCCTAAATTATGTACAGGCTAGAAGTCCTGCTAACCTCCCTCTCGCGCGAATTCAGATTAGCGCAATTGCCATGTTATTTTATAACTCCCTCTCTAACCTCTCTATGTTAAACTTAATCAGTCTTATGCTTTTGCTTTTTTCCTAAAGGTCATGTACCTAGATGGAGAAATGACTCATCCTCTTCTCTCAAACAGTGATGAAAAAGCTCTCGATTGAAGCGCTTTTAATATATCCCTTTATATTCAGTTTCTAATGGCTTAGACTTACTGATGCATTTTTCTTTTGTAACCGAGTTAACCGAGTTTTGCTGGAATATTTACTGAGTTATAACTGAGTTTTTAGAAAAATTCAGTATACCGAGTTTAACTTAATTTGGTTAATTTCCAGCAAACTCGGTTAACTGAGTTTCTTGAAAAACTCAGTTGACAACACTGCTCTGAAATCGATGGCCCCTGACAGTTTGCAAGCCTAAACAGACCTACTTTTTAAATGTCAGAAGCTATTGATTTTCAGGCTAAATTTTTCCAGAGACATATGTTTAAGATGCTGTTGAGACCATTTCAGTTATTAAAATTTTGTTTTCATGTTATCCCTGATACAGTTTTATCAAACTAAGTTTCATGACCATTTTGACACGTGCCGCTCGTGGTAGTCATTCATCCAGGAGCGACGCATTACAAGTAAGGCATCCATCCAATCTCGGGCCATTTTTCAACTTCGAGATCTCGAATTCAAGATTCAGTAAGCTACACCAATAAACGCATTTCAATTGTAACATCTAGCTCATAATAGCGTGAGAAACAGACGAAAAGGCATCGCTGTCTTTCAGAATTTCAAAAAATAGTCCGACAGCCAGAACGAGTTCTGCAGGGAACGAAGCCGAAAGTGAGACTTTCACAGAATGATTTAAACCCTGTGCCTACTACGAATCTGCACATCTGCTGATTTCTAGTGAGTTCCTCTTCTTGTCAGACAGGATCAAATAAAAACACATGTAAATCCAATGGGACGCACATTCCAGTTTTTGGATAAAATGAGATTTTCTATGTTTTCTCTGATTAAACGAAAAATACTTCGGCTAGAGTCATAATTTTTGTTGAGGAATGTCTTCAGGTCATTTCCTTACATGTTCATGGACCCCTGTCTATAAAGCTAAACACACCTAGATTTGGCGAGCCTCTTTATGTTGGCAAATACCAGCATGTTGGTCCACTTCATTCACATTTCCACATTCTCACATACATTGCCGATTAGAAGTATGATAATAGCACATGCTCATCATAGAAAATAACCTGAAGACATTCCTCACCAAAAATTATGACTCTAGCCGAAGTACTTTTCGTTTAATCAGAGAAAACATAGAAAATCTCATTTTATCCAAAAACTGGAATGTGCGTCCCATTGGATTTACATGTGTTTTTATTTGTTCCTGTCTGACAAGAAGAGGAGCTCACTAGAAATCAGCAGATGTGCAGATTCGTAGTAGGCACAGGGTTTACATCATTCTGTGAAAGTCTCACTTTCGGCTTCGTTCCCTGCAGAACTCGTTCTGGCTGCCGGACTATTAACGTTTGAAAGCAATAACAGACTGGCCGTGAATCGACGCGAAGAAGATGTAATAGCAGGCCTATTTTTTATCCCATGCAAGCTAACAAGAAACCTTTTTGTTTACTAGTAATTTGTGTGAACGTCATTGAACAGTGCATTTTGTGACATTCGTTGTGTGTTGTAGTTTTTAAACTATGCTTATTCCCTCGGTCTTAGGCTGTTGTAAAACGATATAGAACACCATTTAACTGTAGAAAAAGAATCAGTTGACAATCGTCAAGTATTAGCTATTGGTGAGTGATAGAGTGCTTAACGCAAAGTTTGCTCGCATCTCTACTGAATGCTGCATATATTTGTATACTAGGCAGTCTACTCCGCATTTAAGAAAATGAAAAAATGCAAATAAAGACGAAAAAATACTTGTGCTTGACCTGTCCACTTCATTCACATTTACGCAGCGTTATTCCAAAATGCCAATGACATAGAAATCCGACTACATGAAACTAAAATTCTATTTATAGCTGATGAAAGCAATAGTTAAAATACACCCCATGCTGCTGAAATATAAATTTATCTAATATTTTGCCGGGTGTGACGGCTTGCTCACAGAGGTTAAACTTTTTGTCTATAATTTTTGTATGATCCTTTCTCTGTGAACAGGCTGTCATGCCCGTGAAAATTCAGATAAATTTATATTTCAGCAGCAAGGCTTTACTGTGATAATTACTTTCATCAATTAAAAAGGCTACTTAAAGTTAATTATGAGTCATTGTGATCTATTTATAGTGACTGATTTAATTCAAAATAAAATAGTAAATGTCACCACGAGAAAGGGCATATGAAAAGTGAATGCTCTGTTTACAATATAGCGAGATTTGTACCTTTTTATCAGTAGTCATGACAACTAGTGTTTGAATCAATCTAAAAGTTTGAATTATATCAATCTATATTATTAACAAGAGCGTCTTAAAATTCAAAATGAGTGTAATTTTCTGCGATAGCGTGCGCCAATTGTTGTATTCGATTTCCACATGTATAATTTAAAGTGTCAATTTTGATGATTTGAAGGGAGTTGAGAAGTTTCGCCTAATATTTTACTGTCACCAAGTAGGCAAATAGGGTTAAGACGTTCGTTTCACACACATGAAAATTTCCATTTTTGAAGGATGGTATTTGATGGTAAAAGATAAAAAGATGGTAAAGATAGTTCTTAAATGCGGATTTTTCGATTCATTAACAAAATAAGTATTACTCATTGCTTCGCTATACGCTGTGTACACAAACTATTTACAGGTTGAATATCATTCTCCTTATCTACTGTTGTTGTTGTATACATACGTGTGTGAGAATAAGCAAATACATGTGCTGTATATACATGTATAATGCGCACGGCTAAGATAACTTAGATGTCAAAAACATTGCCATTTCAGTCTTTGTTGAAAGCTATTGCTCAATCTCAGCAGTGAGCAGCGCATCTCGCCGTATTGTCTAGCGTATCCCTAATAATGATATATTCTGTGGTGAAGATGGTTGCTTTGAAAATGCTTCAATCGGGTTCTACAGCCCAAATGTCTATCACTGGTCACCCATTACGAGCATAATGTTAAGTATGTTGAACAATTTGCTGAACTTTCCAGCAAAGCTATATATAGCTTAGCTGAAGCGATTCCTTTTGGGTGCCTGTTTGGGACAGTTCACTAACAAATGTCCGTTAGAAGTTCGACATCCTTGTTCTACTTCGAGGGATTGGTGATTAATGTAAATTAAAAAGTAGATATTCAGTTATGACCCTCGGTCTGATTAGTTGCCATTTCATCCAATCATATTTCACTTTTTTAAACATCGACAAAACTCTTGTTCAAAATTGCAACCATAACCGGAGTAAATTTTAGATATGAAATTGGCATATTAAGAGAAATTTCCACAGTCTCGCTAAATACTTCTTAACACGCTACTGATAAGCTCTCTAAGTTAGTGCTACACCAGTGATGCTTTGCAAAAAATGCAGACGGAATTAAATATTGAGTTGCATCCTCGTTGAAAAACAAGAACAGACCTGAGTAGCTGCCATTTCTTCCAATAGAAATCACAATGACTATTGATGAAAAACTGTGGCTACAATTCAGTTTCACTACTATTGTTTTTATACTCTCGCTCATAGAGTAGGGATATATAGGTAGAGTGTCGACTCAAACAAGTATCTGTATACAGTGAAAATTTTTATATGAAAAGATTCAGTTTTTTGCGGAGATTACGTTCCCGTGCTCCAGAAAATTATTTGAGCAGTTCTAAAAAAAGTCAAAATTTTGCCAATTTAAATACTACCGAGATGACTCCCCGTTGTAAGTAGTATAAAGCAAGTTGGATATCAAGAGGAATGAATATTTGCTAATAAGCATCCTAACTAACGAAAATTAAGTTGATTATCAATGGAATTTCATGATCCGTCTTATAATGGAAGTCTTCATGAAAAAGTCACGATATTATTCGTGCTTTCTTGGCTGAAATTTCAAGTTTTTAATTCAACTTTCACCGGCTTGATTTTATGATTCACTAAATTCATGTTTCATTTCTTGAATCTAATTAGTGATGTGGACCCATTTACATCTTTCGAAGTTAATTGAAATCATTGTCTTTGAAGCTGTGATTTTGCCATGCCAGTGTTGCCTGATAACGCTTAAGAAGATTCTCTTGAGGTTCAGCAGGAAAGCAATAGCGCAGGTCATCGAGCCGCCAATTTAACAAACATTACCTCACCAAGGCTGTCAGACACAGACTATATCTTTAATAATATAGGAAATTATATCTTTAATAAATAGGATATCTAAAATATTATCATTTCCTTCTGCTTTATGCTATCATGATCAGTCAATTCCATTGTAATTTCTTCAAAACTGTATAAATGCGCATATCTCACATTTGGAAACAATTCCGACTGCATCTCCTTTGAGTTCATTTAATAAAATCGAAAGTGTATACACATTGGGCATTTAATAAATGAGGAGTTACTACTCTACCTGATATACCTGCTCTATGCACTCGCTCGTGTACAATTGCTCGTAATGTACAGCCTTCAACTATCAATTATCAATTGTAGCAATTATTTCTGTCTTCATTACAGTGGTGTCCTGCTGCTACCTGTAAGTCCTCGGCATGCGAGGAAAAGAAGTAA
The DNA here is from genome assembly GCA_907163375.1 of Prostheceraeus crozeri. NCBI lineage: Eukaryota > Metazoa > Platyhelminthes > Polycladida > Euryleptidae > Prostheceraeus > Prostheceraeus crozeri. The sequence goes on from CAJQUW010008680.1 coordinate 452,567, forward strand.
AAAGAAAAAAAGAGAAAATGTGACAGAGTGACAGAGTGACTTGTGAATTTGTTGGATATTGTTTTTACCATCCATCTCTACCGTTTCCCGGTTATCCCCAAATTTTGATCTGAGACCAAATATACTCTTTTCATTATTCAGACTTTTTTAATCGTTTTCTTCTTTGAATAATGCTGCTTTTTGTATTATAAAACATAAAGTGTCTATGTTTTTAGTTCTGCTTTTAATTCCATTAGCTATCTGCAGCAAGCTGCGAAAAAATCAAATTATAATAAAAATTAAAATGACACGGTCTGAAAGGTCAAAACATGCAAAATCAGTGTTACCGTATTTTCCCTAATATAAAGCGTGGTTTTTTGCAATTTAAGTGCTTTTTTGATGTTACAGGACAGGTTGAATGAATAATGTTTATGAATATAATAATAATATAATAATGAATACGTAGTTTATGGTTCCATGTCTCGATTTGTTTAGTGATCAAACACAGGAAGTAGGTACACCGTGATGAGACGGTGCATGAAAGGAATGCCACCCCTACAAGTTGATGCAGAATGCATGTAGATCTATCTCCACATAGAATGCAGTGTGCTTATGCTTTTATTTTGATATGAATCAATAAATTCTACTGAAACTTGAGACTTTGACATAATTTCATAATTGTAGATTGATAACATCTACATGTAGATGATTCTGTAGATTTGTGCACACGGCTTTATTCGGACTATCTGCTCACCTGCTGCATACCATTCGCTGTCAGATCGGATTAAGATTACTTCAGGCAATATGTCAAGTGATCTAGGATTGGACAGTTCAAAATGAGTCGCAAATCAAATATTCAAGTCACAACTTTAGCCCTTATGATTTCATGTCATTATTAAGTGAAACCGTGGTTCAGTATGGAAGTAATTCAAACCCACAAGAAAAGTCATAAGGAAATTACTTTTGAGAATTAAATGTTCGTGAAAACACAGAAACAGCATTCGCTGAGAGTGTGCGCGTCCTCTTAAATAAGATCAACGCTTGGATAAGTTTAAACATCGCATAATTAATTGCAAAATTTGCTGTCTTTCTGATGAAATCGTAGCTGCATGATGGAGCACGAAAATGAATTCGCGAAATGTGTGGCTATTGGAATGATTCGCTTGAACGCAACGCATGTTTGTAGAGAATTGGATGCATGGCATGTAGATGTAGGCTAGCTGCAAGGAATTAGTGGGTGCGTCTATGTGAAGGAGAAAAAGTTGTAAAACATGAGCAATCTGAAAGACAAAAGAAAACAAGAAAAGTCACATTCCGAAAGCTTATGATTGCAGCGAAGAAATATCGGCTTCAGAGGGTTTTGCATCTAGCAATAGGCTGGAAATCTGCTGCTGGTATCAACTGCTGCGTAAGAACTGCACATCGACGAGCTGAATTTAACAGAAGCGGGAATTAAGTTTTACAGACATGCTGTTCGCATATCTCTCAATAACTTTTTGAACTGTAGTGAATTTATACGATTGTTTTCCTGCACGAATGAACATGTTGCAGATCTCGAACACAAGCGAAAAAGATTAGAATTGTGTGAGTGACATTCAAAAGTAGCGCTGATGAGTGACATCACGTGATGTAGACGAGTAATTACTGATTACCCTCGATTTCCACGACGGAAGAGTATGTGCTCACGGACTGTCTTGTAAGAGATATACAGTTTGCTGCATTTCAGAACATGGTCGATTCAGCGGTGGTTTCAGCGTCATGATTTCGGCCAGTATTTGGCACGGATGGACGAGTCAAGGCTGCTATCGTCATCAAGGCACCTTGGGTGGCTAATGTTATCTGTCGGAGATTGGGACTCCAACAGTATATTGTTGTTCCAACAGTATAGGGGCGCCATCTCATCATCCAGGATGACAATGTGCAGCTGCACAGAGCACACTAGCCAGGTGACAACAGCTCAGCAGTTGAGTAGGTTTAACTCCCATGCTGGTCTTTCACCGAGCATAGATTGTTTATCTGAAGTTGACTAGAATGGAAATTGACTCAAGGTCGCGGCACATCCGGGAGAACTAAGTTAGGACATGAACCACCAATGAAAAGCTTAGCATTTGCATATGTGACTGGCTCTAACCCAATGATGCAGTCGTTGACAAGTGTATCCAAGTGAAAATGCGTGCGTGTTTTGTGCCACTATTGTACAAGCATTAATCTTTACTTCCATTCTAGAGGTCTTATCGCTATCAATTTCTATGATTCAGAGGGCATTGCTGGAACCTTCGTCTTCGCACCCAACGAATGTCTTCGTGCTTTGGCTCGAGCGACCAAGTGGCTGATGTACGGAACCGTCAAGACCGCTCCAAAGATATTCAAGCAGTTGTGTATCATTCGAGTGCCTACAAGTTCAGTCGATTGGAGAAAGTGCTGTCACGTGTGCAGTTTCTTTTTTGACCGGAAAAGAACAATCCTTACACAAAGAGATGCTTCACGTTGCCTTCAACCACTGAAGTTTTTTTAGGATATCTACCTGGTCCAGAGATAGTTGTGACTGACTTCGAGGTGGCGTCGATCAATGTGGTCAGAGAGGTTGTCGGAGATCACGCAAGAATCCAAGTGCTAGCTCAGATGCGAAAAGTGTACCCAGTTCTGAAGTGAGTAGGACCGAGTGGGACTACTCCCTCTTCATTCGAGAGAGGCGACGCCAGCTTCGTCAAGCCATCAAACTTTGGACACGGAAGACTGCAGCTTTCTCACCCTCATAGGTTGGGAGCCTATACGTGTTATTGAAGGATTGTAGAAATGAATCGATTCACTGCCCAATTTTCGAAGATTGGCTGCAGCTACACGAACATCCTACAACATGGCAAGGATAATAAATGTATGTGTTAATGGTTGAATGAAATCCTCGGATGGTAAGAAAGAGTTCTCTTGATTGAGGGGAGCCCCTGCCTCCTGTTATCTAGGCCTGTTTTCCATAGGTCTACCGCTCTACCCTCCTAAATATCTTGCCTGCGTCCACGATTGGCATGCACTTTTCGAGTTCAATGGCAACTTATACATTGTTGCATTTTAATGGAAAAATATGTGCGCTATTTTGTGAGAATTTAGGAAATACAAAGATGTCTTGGGATTCAATCACAATCGATTTCATAATGAGTTCGCAAGTTTGAATTACATTTTTTATGTTTCTCTTCGTTTAATTAGGTTCTATCTTGTGCGCTGTTTTCACATTATACTGTGTATTCATATGACATAGAAATCCGACTACATGAAACTAAAATTCTATTTATAGCTGATGAAAGCAATAGTTGAAATACACCCCATGCTGCTGAAATATAAATTTGTCTAATATTTTGCCGGGTGTGACGGCTTGCTCACAGAGGTCAAACTTTTTGTCTAGAACTTTTGTATGATCCTTTCTCTGTGAACAGGCTGTCATGCCCGTGAAAATTCAGATCAATTTATATTTCAGCAGCAAGGCTTTACTGTGATAATTACTTTCATCAATTAAAAAGGCTACTTAAAGTTAATTATGAGTCATTGTGATCTATTTATAGTGACTGATTTGACTCAAAATAAAATAGTAAATGTCACCACGAGAAAGGGCATATGAAAAGTACGTTATTTGAATATCATTTACAAGTTAACACACTATACTGTGTATTCATATGGCATAGTGGTAGAAGCCAATATATTGCATCATAACTTGCTCATCAGATGCTACGACTCTTCTCTCCGTAGATTTTAGAATGAGCAGCATTACCTGCATCCCATTGAAAACCAATTGAGTTTATTTAATTTGCATGAGACCAATTTAATATGATAACAATATGAATTGCTGCTTCCCTTGCAAGATGAGAGAAATAGCCAGGACTTTTAGTGAAGAGCACATTTTGAACAGTTAATTTCACAAGAACTTCAAAATTTTCCTTTGTGGTGCATCTGATTCTCTTTCAGAGTGTTATTAGACCAAACAACATATCCACGAATCCGATAGGCATTTAAACAGGTATAGTATCGGATTTGATGAAGCAATCAGGAAACAACATCTTCATTCATCTTCACTTTCTTTCTGCTGATCGACATGAAAATTATTTTGTGATAATCATCGGATTGTTCTATTTTAACAGAGCAATTTAATTACCAGCATTTACACGCAAGTAGGGGCCTACAAGGATTTCAGCCGCATGACAGAATTATGCCACTCTCTCGAACAGGATGCCAGCACCAACGCGATAGGACAAATGCTGTCGCAGTGATGCGTGAACTTTGTAATTAGCAGCGGGTCCATCACCTATTTCTGGCGTTTATTTTACCAATGCGGATTGTTCCAAGGCATATTAAATGTTCAGATCAGATCGATCAAAAGGGAATTGAGAAGGACCAGAGGCCAAGTTCTCCTTGTACCCGGATCCACTATCAAATTTGAAGGGAGAGAGTCTTTGGATACTCTGCCACCTTAATTCGGTGTGACGTTTCGCCTTGACGGCTTAATCATGCACGAATACGTAATTAACTTCTTTATTGCGGGAATGTTTCTCACGGCATTGTAGTATAGAGTAGACATAAAGTTGTAAAGATTCGTATCAGTAAACTGAATATACATGTAGTAAGTTGTAACATGCACAAAGTAAGATTGCACTCAAAATATTTGATCGAATCAATTTGACCCCAGCCAGTACCTTTCAAATAAACTACTTGCGTCCTGCTAATATTTAGACCGGCTCCGGCCCGACCAGACAATTACGTCCGTCTTCTGCTGTTCTGTGCAGTGTTCATCAATTTATCATGAATTCTGAACAGCAAGGTGGAAACGATTGAAGTTTATCAATTTAACAACTTTTACAATAATTTCTGAGGTTGAAAATGTGTATGACAAAAATATTTGATGCAGAGGGAAGTCTGTGGAAGGCAAATATCAAGAGTGAATGTCGTTCCTACGCTTATGTATATCTCTGTAGACTCACTGAATAGGATAGTGAATGGTTTGTGTGATGTAGAAGAGAGCAAACTGACAGCGTTTATATTCTGGACATGATGGAATTGGCATCAGAAAAGTTCGAATGAGGCAGCAGTGCAGCCAACTCAATCAATGGTGGAGTCAAATAATTTCAAAACGTCGACATTCTTCGTAAAGGATTGCGAATAAGCGCTTTTTAGCATTATTAATGATTGAAATTGTCTATATCTTACTTTTTTATCATACCATGTAAGCAACAAGATTCCGAGATCATTTACTTATAAGCTTATATTCATTTGAAAGTGGGATAGTTAAGTTGTTGTTTCTCCATGACGAGGGCTAAAGCTCGTATGCACACTTGGACATACTCTGTTGAAAAAAGGGTACTGGAGGTCACTGAAATAAGGTTCTTAAGACTGCTTAGTAGGATCCTTTAAAGAACCCCTGTTAATCAGTCAACTTTTTCTAACTTCAAAAACCCTTTTTGAAAAGTTGAAGAACCTTTTTCAAAAGGTTGAGGAGCCCATTTTTATCTTACCGTTGAGCCTATTTCATATATCTACTAGGGAGATACTGTAGTAACTGATATCAGGCTTTGCACGCTGTATGAAGTGGAAGTCATGGATGCAATATACGAGTCTGCGAAGGAATAGGGGATAAAAGAGAAAATAAGAGAAACGCCGTGACTCAAATTCCGCTGTCAGAGATGTCTTTTAATTTGATTCCTAAGTGTTCTCACTATGAGCATTTCGAGATTTCATAATTCATTTTCTGCTTCCTACACTGACTCTTTAGCTTGTGTAATTTATACAATCAGCCATTGTTTATTATTCTCATAAATATACAGTTATTATTAGATCTTTTATTTTCATGAATGTTTATTGCTGTCATACCTTATGAATTTACGAATATCCATCCAATTTTTAGCAATTACGTAACAGCTTCTGAAGCGGCAAATATTCTACGAGTGTTCATATTAACTGAAGCTGCAGATTACTTTGATGCAAGCGATTCGATTTATCAAATGAAAGCTCCTTAGATGAATAGCTATGTTCGAAAATACCCCCAGCTCTTTCATTCAAAATAGCTGCCCGCAAAAAAATCCGATTTCGAATGTACAGGTTGTCCCAAAAGTAAGGAACGATATGATTTGTTTCTTCAACTTGTTGCTATTGCTCAGTGTCTTCAAAATGCGATTAGAGTAGTTGATAATGTTATCTAGTTTTGCTGTATTCCAAAGATTTTGATCAACAAGTTCAATTTGACTGACCAACATCACTTTAACTGATCGTCCCAAATTTGATCAATCATTATTTCTTGAAATATGATTTACGCCTCTTCAATATGTGTCATTAGTTTGTGATAACATCGCTATTCAACTTCCATGTTGCACACAAATGTATTATTATCATGTTCTCGATTATTCCTCATTTATGAAATAATATATATATATTTGTAGTCTACCACGTGGTAGGTCACACACAATACAACAATAGGAAAGAAAGAAACAAAGTCAAAGATAACTGCAAAGTCATTGCTTAAATGTTCGTCACAAACTTCTTCCATTTTTCTCGATCTTCACTCAGACGTTTCAATTCTCCATATGAATTCACCCCGGCTTTCCACTTGAGATCGTCCAGCCACCTCGCTCGTTTTCTTCCTCTTGTTCTCTTCCCGTTGATCTTCGTTTCAAGGATTTTGGTGAGAATGCCATCGTGTCGGAGTTGGTGACCCACATAGTTGCCTTTTCGACTCGTGATGGTGTTCAGTAGGCATCGTTTTTCATTTGCTTTCATCAAAATTTCATCATTTGTTACTCTGTCAGTCCACTTGATGTTCATAATTCTTCTCCAAAACCACATCTCTGCTGCCTCCAGGTATTTGACGTCACGATGTCTGAGTGTCCAGCTCTCGCAACCGTAAAGAAGGGTGCTCCAACAGTAGGTCTTTACCATACGCTTCTTGAATTCAATGCTGTTGGATGTCGTGGTCACTTCTTGTACTTTCTTGAAATAGGACTGTTTCGCTTGAGAGATTCTTGACCTTATTTCTTTCGTACATTGTCCGTCACTTGTTAGAATTGAGCCTAAATACTTGAAATTGTCGACTTTTTCTAGAACTTCATTTCCCACTCGCATTGTGAAAGGAGAAGGCGAATTTGTTTTCGAAAATATCATAACTTTAGTTTTCTTAGTGTTGATCTTCATGCCGTACTTTTCTGCAGTGTCATTTAAGCTGTTCATTATGATTTGAAGTCCTCTGAGGCTCGAAGATAACATGGCCTGGTCGTCTGCATATCTAATCGCTGTTGTTCTTTTTCCACACAAATTGACTCCGTAATTTGCCACTTTTGAATTTACTTCGTTAGCTAAGAATTGTATATACACATTAAAGAGCATTGGTGATATGATGCATCCTTGACGTACTCCACGCAGAATAGGGACTTCTCCAGTGAGATCATTACCTACTTTTATGACTGCTTTCTGATGCTGGTATAACTGTGCTATAATGTTTACTTCAGTTTCATTTATTCCAATGCTGACGAGAATGTTCCACAGGGTACTCCAATTGACTCGGTCAAACGCTTTCTCAAAATCTATCATGGCAACAAATAATGATCGATTGGCTTCGATATATCTTTCACTTAGCGTTCTGATTGCTGTTATTGCATCTCTCGTTCCTCGTTTCGATCTGAAGCCAAACTGCTCTTCAGTAAGATGTTCTTCTATTCTGGTTGTGATTCTTCTTTCGATAATGGCAAGAAGTACTTTTGATGTATGTGAAATCAGACTGATTGTTCTATAGTTCTTGCAGTCGGTAGCACGCACGGTTTTGGGAATGGGGATCAAAATGATTTTCGTGAAATCTTCGGGCCAGATTCTAGATTCAAGGATTTTGTTGCACATTTGAGTTATCGTTATCGTCCCAACATGCTCAAGCCCTTTAATCAATTCAGCTGGGATCTCGTCAACTCCAGGGCTTTTTCCGACTTTCAGTCTTTTTATCGCCATCTCTACTTCGGAATTGAGAATTGAGTTAACTTCCTGTACTGCATTCTCGGAGATAGGTCTCGGACTGTAATTTGGGTCCCCATATAATTCACCAATATACTCTTCCCATCTGTTTTTCACATCCTCAGGTTCAATCAAGTTTTCTCCAATATTTGACTTTATCATTGTTGATCTGTACGACGGTTTCCGTAGATGTTGTTTGATATTGTAGTACGCTTGGTCAGTCTTACTCTCTTTCATCAGTCGTTCAATTTCTTCACAGCTTCTTGTCCACCATTCTTCCTTCGATCTTTTGGCATCACGTCTGATTTGATTGTGTAGCTCTCGGTATCGTCTCTTTGATTCATCATCCTTCCTGTTTTTTAGTGATCGTCTTTCTTCCATTTTCTTTACTATTTCATTCGTGATGTACGGCTTACGAGGAATAATTTTCCGGGTACCGATACAGGTGGTTGCACTTGAGATCACCGCTGTTTTTACGTCTTTCCATTCAAATGTGCTGTTTTGAAGCTGTCGTTCGCATTCTGATTGAAATTTCTTCTTCACTTCGATGTTCTTCAGGGCTTCGAGGTTCCATCTTGGTTCAGGAGGTTTTCTTCTTACCCTTTTCAGTGTTGTTCTGCAGTCCATTACCAAAAGTGTGTGGTCGCTACCTACATCTGCTCCAGGGTATGTTCGAACATTCTTGACTGAATTTTTGAAACGCTTGCGGCAGATGATGTAGTCTATTTGATTTCTAGTTTTCCCATCTGGGCTTATCCAAGTATAAAGTCTTCTAGGGTGGTGTTCGAAGAGGGTGTTCGTAATTTTTAAGTCTAGCTCTTGACAGAATTCGAGTAACCGGGTGCCGCGATCATTTCTGACTCCTAAACTGAAATTTCCTATTTCTTCCTTGCTGTCTTCACACTGTTTTCCAACAATGGCATTAAAATCTCCAAGAATGTATAACGGCTCATTATTTTTGATTATTTTCATTAATTCCTTGATGTCTTCATACACCTCTTCTACCAATTGATCGTCTGCAGACTGGGTCGGCATATACAGCTGCCGCCAAAAGTCTCTTGACCAATAAAAAAAGCCTATTTTTGTCATCAATCACCATATTTTGAAACAACAAAGTTATACGCTAAAACTATCGTTCCAAAGTTATTTTTACATAGAAAAGACGGTAAAAAACTCAAAAAAGTCAGTATTTGGAGTGGCTAACTCGGTTTTTAAGTACTGCTTCGATTCTGCGTGGCATACTTTCCACCAATTTTTTGCAAATACTTGCGTTGATGTCCGTGCACCAAACTTGCTTGACACAGTTCTTGAGGTCTTCCAGGCTTGTGGGTTTGCGCTCGGCAACTTTGTTTTTCACAATGTACCATAGGTCTTCGATGGGGTTAAGGTCCGGGCTATTGCCAGGCCACGGACCAAGGACTTCAATGTGTTCATCGCACAGCCATTTTTTGACAGATTTTGCTTGATGACAAGGAGCTCCGTCATGCATAAACACGTGTCTGTTGCACCTGCATCATTGGTTGAAGACGATCTTTCAGCATATCCCGATAGTTGCTCGCCCTCATGGTGGTCCCAGGAGGCAGGAAGTACAAACTTCCTCTTCCACTGCCCGAAAAGCTGCCCCAAATCATGACCTGAGGATAATGCTTGACTGTTGGGATGATGTACCGCTGATCAAAGCGGCGATTGGGTGGTCTTCGAATCTTCCTGGATCCTCGATTGGCGAACTGTTGGATGACGGTCTCATCGCTGAAGAGAACATTAGACCACAATTCAGGTGTCCAATCCTTGGATTTGTGGCAGAAGGCGAGTCGATCTCTAATGTTCTTGGCTGACAGGTTCGGCTTCCTGGCAGGTCTGCAGGCTTTCAATTGGAATTCTTCAGTAAGTCGTCGTTGTACTGTGCGAGTTGATACGGCTTGCGGCAAACCGACCTTGATTTCATCTGCCGAGAGCAATGGATTCGATAAACAGGTCTGCCGGATACATCTATCCGTGGTAGGTGATGTCACGCGAGGTCTTCCGCTTCGTGTCCGCGATACAAATCCACCCGTCTCCAAAAATCTCTTGATAGTGAAGTTAACGCACTGCTTGGACACTCCAACTTGCCTCCCCACTTCTGCTTGACTCATGCCAGACTGCCAGAGAGCTATAATTTGCGCTCGCTTTGTCTCTGGAAGCTCCATTGTCCGATTGCGCAACAGACAGACAATACCAGCCATACCAGCAAATCTGCTTAAATACGGCTTGCTTGCTGAAACGTATTCACCTGACTATCGAAGTGAAGAAGTCAGATAACTTACGCTCATTCGTCATATTCGGGTTCCACGATACAAGATTCGACCATTAGATGTAGATTAAACATGAAGAAATGAACATAAAACATGTATTCGTGAGCAATTAAAAAAGTAGTGAAATAATGCATAAAATAGCAGAAGTCACGAGACTTTTGGCGGCAGCAGTATACCTCAATAAGATTTATATTTCGGGGAGCATTTTCAATTTGAATCAACATTACTCTTTCATTTTTGCACCAATAATTTCTCACACTACGACTCCATTTCTTCGAGACAATAAAACCAACTCCGTTTATTTTCTTTCTTTCATTTCCAGAGAAGAAAACACGAGACTGATTTGTATTGAATTCGCCTGTGGCTTTGTATCTCATTTCAGATATTCCCAATATGTCGATCTTCAATCTCTTCATTTCTAGTTCAACATTTGCGATCTTTTCCGGTGATGACATGGTTCTTACATTCCAGTGAGCAATACGCATGCGATTTTCCTCAGTAGCGTGTTGACGGTCCGAGTTCACCTGAGGTCCATGATACTTCCGACCGAGCGAGACATTCTTTTGAATATCCTTGACGCTGTTGTTTCTCTGATTTCCCATTGTAAACTGCATCATGATTGGAACTTGGGAGGTGATATTGCAGTGGTTTCCCGTTGCCTACTGCAAAGTGGACTGAAGTGGACCACCATTACTCTTCCTGGTTGTTCGTCCGCCGTTGCCGCCGTTGACTTCCAGGGTCAGTCAACCAATTGGTTCTCCATTGATGGATTCGCCCTCAAGAATCCGTCTTCAAAGGATCCGCCGTTGGTCTTCGCCGTAACCCTAGCACGGGTTCTGCGATATACCCCGCAGCACTGGGTCCCTGTCTGAACTTAGCCATTGCTCCCGCAATGCCCACCCCCGCGACGTGGACGCGCCAGACAGGAATTACCAAAGTGTAGAGTAGAGAATTGGCTCTACCTACCTTTGGCCGGGTTAACTACCCTGTGATGGTCCAGGGCAGAGGGCTTATGAAATAAACAAGGCTGATTAATTGATGAAAATGTTCATCTCCAGCTATTCGTGTCTTCCACAAACAAACGACTGTAGCTAGCGTCCCTTCGTCAGAGAATTCCTCAATTATGTGTTATTTCAAGGCTTCCAAAATTGTGAGGTTGCCTGATGCATCATTCTAAAGTTTAACAATCTATTACTTCATATTCTTACAAAATCTGATCAGTCACAGCACCGGGCACAATAGAATCAAATCATATATCTCATTTAATCGTTGCAAATTTTTTGGCCGCGAGTGCAAAATCTCAAGAAGCATACATCAATCGCGGAACTAGTGTAGGATGTGTTGCAATTGCGACGCGATGTTGTTGTAGGTAAGATTTTTCCTGAGGGATCTCGCTTCAAAAAGAAATTAAATTATCCTGAAAAGTCCCTCAAGGGGATTCATTTTGCGGTAACTGTTTCTGCCAAATCTGAAACATCAACGCCTCATATCAGTAGAAAGAAAATAATGGACTAATTTCAAACACTTGCTTATCGTACAAGGAAAGCAGGTTTGAATATATACATTGTTGTTCCTTTATCTACCAAGGGTTAAAAATTGCTGATTTGAGATACTATAAAATATAAATGCTGTTTTTTGACTTCTTTTTTCTCGGTCAAAAGAAAATTGTTTCTTGACTACTTTTGCTTTTGTTTGTATTAACTTGATTCTAGCAATTGACATCGTTTCCTTTCAATTGAACAACTTATAAAATGAATCGGCAACCTCGAAAACTTTCTTGTGGTGTGAAGTGGAGAATTAGTGATTTGGCAATCATATACTATGTTTATATCATACTTATAAGTGCGTTCATAAAGTCACTGTGCACCTCTTCTAACTTTGTTTTGCCAAAGAAAACAGTCGTAATCTTACAATTGTAGATATCTATCACATGCACAGAGTCACTGGCTCGTTTGAGAGGCGCAATTGAGTAGCTTGCGACATTCAACATGATCTAGAATTTGAATTTAACTTCACATTTGTCAGCTACTAACTCGGTGAAGATCAGTACGTTGCATTTCGAAGCTAAGCATGGTATGCTGTCAATGCGAGAGAAGAACTTCTTGGTCGAAAATGTTTTTCGAGCCAATGGGGAATATAATAATGAGGTGAAGAAGGGGTTTTTAGAAAGACTTCCTACATCTGATTTGCCTCATCGAAATGTTGATTGGAGTCCAATCAGTGAGTTCAGAAAAGCTGACTCGGTGCACGATCCATCACGCTCAGATCGACCATTAGGCCATAATCTTAAGTGATAAAAAAAGTTATTCCTGAAAATGTTATTTCTGAAGCCATGACTCATTGCCCAAACAAGTCGATGCGTCGCTTATCCCAAGAAGTGGGTCTATCTCTCGGGGCGGCTCATCCTGCTGTAAGAAAGAACATAGGCCTATATCCGTACCGCATCTCTGGCCAACATGAATTGAATGATGCCGATTATGACAAGCGTTTGTAATTCAAGTACTGTGTTTGGTTCAAGGAAAATCTAAATGTAAATAATGTTCTCGATAAGACTTTCTTTTCTGATGAAGCTTGGTTTCATCTATCAAGGCATTTCAGTAGTCAGAGTTCCCGCATATCGTCTAGTGAAAACCCACACAAATTTGCTGAGAAGCCATTACATTCTTTTATGTCAAGACTACAAATGCTTGGGCCGATATTCAACTAATATTGCAAAAATTATTTGACAAAATTATTGCTTCACTCGTTGACGAATTAAGTGACGATGAAAGTTTGACTACTTATTTCTAGCAACTGCGCATACCGCCAATTCCTCAATTCGATATTTTAGTGGAATATTTCAAACAAGAGTTATCTCTGAAGGAGTTTGGCATCCTAGATCCCGGATTTGAATGTCTTGGACTTTTACTGGTGGCTAGCGGTGAAGCAGGAGGTATACGGAAGCAGGTCACGAAATCTACAGGAGTCTAAAGAAAACAGACGACAGCAAATTGACGCTATCAGGCACGAGGAAATTCACCGAATGTTTGAGAATATGAGACGTTGAATTGACATTTGTATTCGTGAACAGGGTGGACATTTTCAAATGTTTTTGTAGTATGTAAATAGATATTTTGTGATCACACAGAAGTCGAAGTTTCTACAAGATAAACTCCACTTTTTATAGTGCCGTGGCAAATTCTAATCGACAAAGTATTGCGCATGCATTGATTTATTAGGTGCACAGTGAATTTATGAACGCACTGTATTTGGCGTGTCTAACAATTTCCCACACTGGGCATATTTCACGGAAACGACAAAGCTATTCAATCTAATAGGTCCACCCCTGCTGACCCAAGAGTTCGTCTGAAAACGGTCGCGAGTAGACTTTCTCTTCCACAGCATGTCGCAACTGGAACAAACTACCATCCACAGTGCAAGAGAACACATCCCTAAAGACCTTCAAGGCAACAGCAAGTGACTTTTATTTGTCTAGAGCTTTTTATCTTTTATGTAACATTGTCTTGAAGCCATTGGCATGACGCCACATTAAATAAATTCGTAATAATTCATTAATAATTCATTCATTCATTCACCCACTTTTTTAAGGTCTGTCGATATATATAAATGATTTCAAAATTTCTATTAATTCAAAACTCCTTAGAGTCACTAGCATTTAAATATTATCTTTAAATACTAGCATGTATAGCCACTCAATTCCTTGGATGCTTAGGTATCCTTATGATTGATGTACGCATAAAAACCCACTGGGCGGTTTAATTAGAAACTGTTAAATTTAATTAATTAATTAATTGCAAATTGATGTCATCAATCAGTTAGATGCAGTTATTCATCATCACCGCTTGAACAGACTGCTTCTTGATTTTAAGTATATCATTCTGTTATTTCAATTAAACGAATTAGGCTACGTGGTTCACATAGCCTACATACATGCTTCACAAGTCACATTAGCATGTTATCAATTTGGATAGTTACTTATTATCACATATACGTGACTACAGCAAAAAACAAAATAGAGTTTTAGAAGTTGTCATATAGGTAGTATATAGAGATATGTATATAGAGATGCATAGTATGTAGAGATAGTGCCACAAAGCGTGCTTCATTTGGTGACGTGTTTCGTGACGACATAAACCGTTGATCATACACACACAGACAAAAAAGTCGTTTTACTGAGCAAAGTAGGCCTACTAAAAAGAAAAGTGCATGTGTGCAATGCATGTGCATTTACATGAGCGTTTTAGAAACTGCTCTGCTGGCAGAACTGTTCTTATTCCATGTAACAATGCCACAAATTTAATTTTGAACAAAACTACGAGTCAAAATTATAAATTGTACATTATTATAATTTGAATTTAATCTGCATGTAGCCTACATGTAACTGAACAATTCATCAAAGTAGTCGATATGAAGAATGGATGTGCAAAATCGAATTTGAAATGCTCAAGTAAGATGTTCGTACTAGAAAAAGTGTTCATATTGTAGTTTTATGAAGTTCAGTGCTTCAATTTTGTCAGACATTATCAGAACCAAAATTTATTACTTCTTAGGAGTGGTAGGACGCGATGGCACATGTATATGATATTATGATATATATATGTCATCCTCGAAATCGGTTCGAATTGATTCGTGAAGATGTGAAGATGTTCATGTTTCGTGATGATTCAGGCAGGGATGCGGAGTCGGAGTCCCGGAGTTCTATCATTTTTGCTGGAGTCGGAGTTCTATCAAATGATAGGACTCCGGACTCGGGCCTATTAGTAGACCCGAAATATAATACAAGCAAATTATTTGTCCTCGTGCATAGCTGTCACTGTCTTGATGTCAACTTTCTCCGTCAAACAAAAGTACAGAGACAGACGTGCATGCAAAGCTTGTAAAAGTTAAGGGAATGAACCGTGATAGTGAAAAATGGATTGTCGTTTCACTCGGTGATTCAGTAGAGAAGACAAGCCTTCATAGCCTCGATCACACATACGCACCAAAGGTCAAAAGACAAAAATGAAATACTAGTTTGTTTGAGAACAATACCTCTTACCCTCACGTTAATCGTGTGTGATGGCTCCTCCAAAGCGCATTAAAATCGAAAGTGTAGTCATATTTTTTGGAGAAAGATGGGGATTTTCCTGCCAGATAGAGACTGCAGAAAAACCGTGTGAAGCACACATCAAGAAGATGGGAGGAGCCGAGTCGTATGCATCCAACTTAAAGCGATATTTGATAAACTTTCATCGAAAATGATTGATAATTGATGCAGCAATGATCATTAAATATAGGTTCAGGTAGGCCTATAATGATCTATGATATAGGTTGCCAGTTAATGTTTCAAAAAACTGGGCTTTATATACTTGTCACCCGGAGTCGTAGTCCTATCAACCCTAGGAGTCGGAGTCCTATAAAAATGATAGGGTTGATGGGTTTTATGGGTTGAAGATACGTCATTTAATGACATAAAACTTTTAATAATGATGGACGTAAAATCGGATGCAGAAGACCATGCTATTAATGTTCTTTATGACTTGTCATATGCAATTTAACGGAGAACGACTATTTCCGAATGGCAGAAATTTTGCATCATGCAATGTATCTCGCACGCATCACGCGAAATACGCCACTAAAGGTCAATATTTGACTGTCAAAGCTATTATTTTTAACATCGATTGAATACCTCTAATAATGTCCGATGCTGTACTACATGAACCTTAATCAATGAATTCTCAATTCGAACTCTGTATTGCCGTATGACTGAACTTCAGTATGGTCAACGAGAAGCTCGTATCCCATTAGATTAGACTACAACATGTTGTGCTGCTTGTCTTCCGTTACAGCTCACATTTATATTTATGCGTTGAGAGAGATTTTCTCGAACTGTGAGGCTGTTTTGTCGAAGGAAACGTGTTTGATTTGCGTTGGCAAGGAAACTGATGCAGCAATTGTAACACACAAGGCGACAGATGTGGGGATTGATGAAAAAGAATTGCAACAATCATTGTTAGGTGAGACCCATTCCACAACGTTGCCAATCTTATCCAGGTACTTGTACATGAATTCAACATCTGTATATTTCTTTGAAATTTTGACTCTTTATTAATCGTCTTTTCCTCTTTGAATAATAGCATAAATTTGATAGCATCATATTTTCTCATGTTTAAGTCAGGCATGTGTTGTTCTGTTCTTATTGACCAACTCCGAGCGGACGTGGTAGCTCACGGGCGAGGCGGGCTGGAGCCTGGTTTTTTTCTAACAGAAGCGAGTAAGGGCAAGGTCTGAACATGTTTGAAAATCATGGACTGAATACGAGATACTATTTTGATGCATAATGCTTGATGTTGAGACAAGTAACCTGTCGTGCTGTAACATGTCACTTGCCTGTAACGTGACGCGAATCAAAAGCAGTCGCTGTCATGGTCTAAAATTATAAAATGAAATAGTGTTGCTGTTGACCATAAGTCATTAAGAATTCGATTATTCATCTCGCATTGGAGTGTACAAAGACATAATACAGAACTCATGAAAACATGTTTTGTAGCTTAATCTAATTTGAATCGTGGGAATAGCGTGGGGAGCAACGATTTCGGTTTTAAGGTTCATTAACATCGGACGCGGCGCGGTGCGTCCAACAAAATGCCTGTTCTCACCGAGCCACGTGGCGAGGGGTGGGAGAGAGGAATGTCACACAATAACGAAATATGCAACTACAGATACCATATCGCTATGGACACTTCTTATTGCTAAATAATTAACATATTCACATTCCTTGTTTACATGCATTCGAATGAGCCCAAACAAGACACCATTATTATGACATTTTCCCGAGATAGTTAAATGACGCACTCAGTTTTCAGAATTTTCATGAGATCAGATGGAGCAGTTCAAACATGATGAGTAGACTCGAAATTGATATCTAAACGACACATTTTCGAGGAAATACAAATACATTTTGCACTTGATTTATAAGCGTGAGCAATGTGTGATGTGATCAGGTTCCTGCATCTGCAAGTTTCATCCGCTGAGTTTCATTCGCTGACGAATAATTGAAGTATTGCTAGGGGCAGTCTATTTTAGAGCAATAGACGGCCAACGGTCTAGAAAATAGTGTCAATCTGAGAAGATTACAAAGGTCAGCATGATATGGTGATGAAAACGCATTCCGTCTTTTTTAATTTTCGTCAAATAACGAATTTACAGAAGTCATTCTCTTGAATATTAAAATCTGTAAGTTGTGGTTGCCGTATGATTGAGGGAATATCGGATCATATTTCACTGCAATCATTTATCAAACTGTCAACACAATTGCAAACTAATCGGCTGTCGTCACGCACTGAGCGATACAAACGAGCATTTTTTGAGGAGAATAAATTGTTACTGATTGCAAAATAGACACCACCATCATCTTCGTGAAATTTCCTTTTAAATGAAGTGTGTTTCAACTAAATTGGTTAAGAATTCTACGATCTGCATCAAATAAACGATATGTAGCCTTTCGATGAATTCATCGTAATACTTGAAAGAGTGGCGAACAATCAAAGACATGAAAGAGACCGACATTTCTAAAGTTCTTTTTTTCCAATTGCAAATGAGGTACGGCAATTGAGGTGATTGACATTGCAAATTAAGCGTTAGGATATGGGGATTACTATAAACTACATAAAACTAATCATTTGATATTTCACATTTGTAAAATCACAAATACCATTTACGCATTTTCATTCATAGAATGACAACAAGAACATAGTATGGTCATGAAATAGAATTGACGCACGGATTGACTTTGCCATAACTTGGCACAAAAAAAACGACCTTTATTAACTTAAATCGTCTATTCTATAGTAATCGGGAGCATCACTCTATTGAAGATTATCAGATAAGTTGAGAACAATAGCAAATTTCTCATCTTCGTTTCCGATAATCGTTTTGCAGTAAATAAAATACCACTCATCTCCAAATGCATTCATGAATTCGACTTTATGGTTGACTTAAGTATGAAGGTGAACCGATAAGGAGTTTTGATGTTCATTTGGTCCAATTGTCCTCAGAGAGGGTGAGAATTGTCGGATATCTATGTCGAAAGTCAGTCATTTCTCTGCACGAACATCTGGCAACTTGTGGTGTCATGTTGCCGTGCGGGGGAAGAGCAAGCCACGAGGCGGCTTGGCGTGGGATCGATTTTCCCATCTCGTAAGCAAGCCGCGCGTCTGTGTGAACAGCCCCATAGGTTTGTGAAGGTTCTGAACAAAAATTTTGGACGCGTGAGACGCGTCGTATCCGTTGGGAATGGACCTTTATTCTTCTCAGCTGTCAAACCTCCGTTAGGTATATAACTGCTTGCGCTCTCCCGCTGCTGCAAATTCCTCTCCATTTCATCACTGAGACGCCTCCATATCTGTCATGCTTACCATAGAAATGGAAAACAATAAAAATAAAATCTCTAGAACGGAAGTGTAGCTTCGTGCAATACACAATAACGGCACATAAATGGCACCGAATTTTTGCTTAGAAATACCTGTCAACCACCACATGATTGGGTTAAAATCAGTCACGTGCAATTCTAATCTTTTCAATGGTTATTCATGCCCGGATCTGCCGTGACCTTGAGTTATTTTCCATTTTGGTCGACTTCAGATAGACAATGTAGAGCTGATCATAAAAGAACGAACCACCGCAATTTCACTGAAATTCAATCGATTCTCATGTCTTTCAATCGTGTCGCACATCACCGTGTCACACATCATTCGAGGGCTTGCATTCTCAGGTTTATAGATTATTATCCATTATTGTATTTGCTGAGCAGTGCTCAAAAAATGAAAATCTCTCAATTTACAAATCGCAGTTTTCAATAAGAAAATATGTGAGCATGATAATGAATCAGGCACGGGGAGAAAGAGCATCTTCTTCTGAGCTCTCTTTTGACATACTGGTCATCAAAATCGGTGAATTTATAAAAAAGTAGCGATATTGTGAAGTTATCACGTAATCATGAGCCTTTTGGTTGAAAATGTTATGTTCTTACTTTTTCATCAAAAATGTTTGTGTTCGGTATCCTCAGAATCCTTGGGATGCAAGAAGTACGAATATGTATAGTATATTCATATAAGTTCAACAGTTCTTTTTCAAACTTCTTCAATATTTTTCTCATTTCTCAAAAGTACACAAACAATGAAGTAAACAATCGGCAGCTGCTATGTGAGAACAAAGAAATACCTTCGCTAACTGTCGTGTTTTGAACCTTCGTTCAACATACATGTTGTTTGTTTACTTGTTGAAATGACAGTACTCCTGGCGGTACTGCTTACATCCCAAGGATTCTGAAGATTCCGAACACAAACATTTTTGATGAAAAAGTGAGAACATAACATTTTCAACCAAAAAGCTCATGACTACATGTGATAACTTCACAATATCGCTACTTTTTTATAAATTCACCGATTTTGATGAGCAGTATGTCAAAAGAGAGCTCAGAAGATGCTCCCTCTCCCCGTACCTGATTCATTATCATGCTTACATGATTTCTTATTGAAAAATTGCGATTGACAAATTGAGCGATTTTCATTTTTAGCACTGCTCAGCAAACACAATAATGGATACTAGTCTATTATAGATCAGTTTAAAGCTGAGAATGCAAATCCTCGAATGATGTGTGGCACGGTGATGTGCGACACGATTGAAAGACATGAGAATCGATTGAATTTCAGTGACATTAAGGTGGTCTGTTTTTTTATGATCAGCTTATGATGTTCACGTATACAGCAATCGTTATAGCGACCCATTCGTAAACGACGGACGCGAACACATCCGTCGGCAAAATCCAAGGAGAATCGACTTTCATCTGTCAATAAAACACGATCCTAACCAGCTCTACACTCAAGATGCTACATGCATTATCTCTTTCTTTTGGTCTTAGACGGGGGGATATGGGTTGCGGGCAAATGAATGCGCTGCTTTGAGTTCTGCCATTTAAGCACGACTCATGGCACTTCTAGTGAACATCCGCACGTTACATACCACCAACGCCGTACTGTAGCTTTCGAAGCATTCAACTTCTTAGCCTCCCAGCGGGTTGTTTTTCTAGCTTCAAAAAATGCAAAAGCACAAGACGAACTTCGTCAAACGTAGACGTATACAGTCGGTAGTGGCGACTCAAAAAAGTATCTGTATACAGTGAAAATTTTTGTATTAAAAGATTCAGTTTTTTGCGGAGATTATGTTCCTGCAGTCTTGCAGTTTAAAAAATGTTTGATAATTTTCTAGAAGATAAATATTTGCAAATTTTTCCTGTGATTTTATGCTATGGACGTGAGCACAATGTATAAGTAGCATGATACATGATGAATATCAAAAGGAATGAACATTTACTAACAAGTATCTTAATTAAGCGGAAATTAAGCCGAATATCAAGGGAATCTCATGAGCCGCATTATAATTCAAGTTTTTAAGCAAAAGTTGAGATCTTATTGTGATTTCTTGGTTGTAATTTCAAGTTTTTAATTCAATTTTCATCGATGTGATTCAATAATTCACTAAATTTATGTTTCATTTATTGAATCTGAATTGTAATGTGGACCCATTTACATCTTTTAGAGTTAATTAGGATAATTGTCTTTGATTATGTTATAATACTCCACCAGTGGTACGTTACGTAGCTTGTGATATGATCACGCTTAAGAAAATACACTTATTAGGAAGGTTGAGCATGAAAGAAACAGCAAACCATCGAATTGCTAATTCAACAAACATGACACGGAGGATCTGTAAAATACAACTATTCCTTCTGTATGGGTATCATGATCAGTCAAATCCGTGAAGATTTCTGCAAAAGTGTAAAAATGCTCATATCTCTTATTTGGTATCAATACCCAATCGCATTCAACTCGAGTTCATTTCATAAAATCGAAACTGTTTACACATTGGGAAATTAATTAATGCTGATTTGCTACTCTACCTAATATACTTACTCTATGACGTAGACAGTTGTTACATCACTCACTTCCGTGACTACGCTCGTACAGTGCATTCGTCTAACAAAGAATTATCTAAAGCAGACGTTGTTTTCACTTACACACGCGAACATTAACGCCTATGAGTGAACACTTCTACCGACAGTCAAGGTCAAAGGAGTCATGTTGCTATGAAGTTTGCTCACTCGCTTCAATGATTTCATTAAACAGCAGACACGATTTACATTCTCGCTTCCTAAAGTTGAAATTGGAGTGTCCTGGTTTTTTTGGCCGCGGGTATATATTTCATTGACTATTCTTTTCTTATCTATCGCAACAATATTCATGACCGGAAGTTATATGAACAATAAGAGAATATCGCAACGCATTCATTCTGATTGACTGTAAATTAATGCACAAGTATCTGCATTTTCATTGAAGTAAACGTGCTTACTGAGGCCCAATGCCGGTCATTATATTCGAAAAAGTATTTCGAAAAAACTCGTGATTTCAACTGGAAAATTCAAGGTGCCTCACTCATTAAAGTTTTCGAGATTTTTGATTTGTCAGTGAATTTTTCTTAACAGCATGAACTGCTCTTGACGCTATTGCAATTTGTGGCGGATCGAATATTTCGGTGTAGATTGCCTAGCTCGACTATGCGTTGTCCATTTTGACACAATCTTTTCTTCCGCTCTTACTTAAGCTGAGAGCATTGCCTAGGAGGCAGGGGAGAGCACGCACCTGATGACCAGATCATGACTTCAGATCGTCCTGTACACAGTAGGATGCTATGCGAAGCTTGGACAAGGGTAGAATACATCGTGCATGTTCATCGCCTCTACTTTACCAACGCGTGGGTGCTTGCTTGGTAGCGGCAAGAGCATAGCACTTTCATTCAAAGCGTCAGTCATTTCTTGTATAGCTTCTATTTGATAAATAGATTGACTGACAAGAATAGGAAAGAATGACAAGGACAGTGCTAGGTGGCAGTTATGACTTTCCAATAAACGAGTTGATCTTCGCACATGAATTAGTATGTATTCAATGCATTTTTTAATTGTAAGTAATTCAAATTTGAGTGAATATCATGCATTCATTGAATATATTTCTAAATAAAAGTATTTGAAGACGGATTTTATTGATTTAAAAGCTTTCATACCATTTGGACGCGCTTCATTATCAGGCGCTCTCAAATGCCTGCTGGGGAATTACACAGTATACATACGTGAAGTGGAAAATGATTCAACCAGTGACTCACTTTCTCAATTATGTGTGAACAATTATATCATATGTTGACGCTACAGACACATGGACAAGGATGACTCGCCTTCTGCGATTATCGGTAATATCATGAAATCGCATAATGGACGTGTCTATGCCGAAGGTAGGGTTGTTGTATATCCCAAAAAATCTTATCCCGGGAAATAGGGAAATCATTCAATCATTTCCCGGGATCCCGGGAATTTCCCGGGAAATAAATTAGTAAGGTTTATGAGCCGAATACATTGATGATAGATTATCAACAATATTTTAGAATAACTCGAGGGTAATATAACATGTAAATACATACAGTGGTGATAAAAAATGGGATAGATTAAAAAATAATTTTATTAGTTTTTAGATCTTTTCTGAATGTATTTAAAAAGCCGTTTTACATTATTTTCTTATTTATTTAAATATAATTTTATTCTTTTTTGCCAGCCAATTTAGACAAGAATTTTATGATGCGTTTTCTATTGGTCGCTAAGACAATAGAAAATCGAAGTCTTCCAATTACAGTTTGTTTATTGTTGAAACCGAAATTACACATAATACAAAAGAGCGACATATCTACCCTATTAATATCTTTGCTGTAACTAAATCACAAATATTATGTATTTCCCGGGATCCCGAAATATTTTCCCGGGAAATCCCGGGAAACAACCCTAGCCTAAGGTAAGATGAGCATTTATTTTTTAGAAATGATGATCACAAACTTGCGATTCAATTTCCAGTTGAATATGAAAGGTTGCCACGCATGCATGAAAAATAAGCTTGTGCAAGAACTAAGTTCATTGCTGTACGGTCACAAGGGTTAATTCTGATGTTCCTTCGTTCAAGTTTGTTCCACACTTATATGAAGACCTTTATGGAGAGGATTGTCGATATTGACTGATGTCATTTGGAAGGTAGGTTTCAATATCCTGCAGTTGTCAACCTTCTATTGAATGGGATTTTCACTACCCCTCGACTCATTCCTTCAAAAGCCAATTAAAAAGTTCAATTTGTATGTCAATATGATTGATAAATAATCTGATTTATGTTATTGAATTCATCTTATATTTCATGCCAGACAAAACTCTCGCTGTAGGTTTAATTGTTTCGATGGCTTGTTATCCACTGTCCACCTAAGTTAGTCCATCCACATAGTGAGGTGCTATCATCGAGATCGTGAATTCGAAATTCTTCGCAGCAAATTGCACTCAAGATATTGTACCACATGGACGTTATTTCGGATTATCATGCTTCACAATTTTATTGATGAACTTTGCGTAATTTACATGTACATATGGAGCGAAGCCTACATTCCGGACCACCTCCATAAAAGGACCACTTCATGTCCTTCCGTAAAAAATGAGACACTAATTTGACTTCTTGAAATGGCCCACTTGCATGCACAGAATTAGATTGTTTAAGCGTGTCACTTTCCTAGAAGTGCAAACTAATTCAAAACAATGGCACATGCAGGAACTTACTAAGTGGACAAAAAGAAATTTTTGATACCGTACAGAAATACGAGAATTAGTCGTGCGTCGCTTGCGGATTGCTCTGAATTCCTTCTAAATACTCCAATCGCCACCATTCCTTCAGATTCGAAGAATTCAGATCATTGCGCAAAAGTTATCTCAATAATGTTGGATCCTGCGATCATTATTAAGAAAAGATGGCAGGTGTACGAGAAGCGTTCATACACTTCTCTGTAGAGCTTGACATCGTGTGCGTCTCTTTGCTGTGTAATCCGGTTGATAACAGTCACTGGTAATTCGCACAATTTGGGGTGTTTAATGTTAAAATGGCTGCTCATTGCTCGATTGCTATGGTATTATGTCAGCAGATTGTGCCATGTCATTATCGCTACATGTTCCAATGTTTCCTTTCTAGACAAACATAAGAAGAGACGACCTGTCTAATTCTGTGCTTGCTTGTTTCCTATTAGTGGTCCACTCTATGTTTTACTGCGCATTTTAAAAAATCCTATTTAAGCTTTTCTTTAGCTCGGCTCAAATATCCCAATGTAATCAAACATGCTCCCAACCCAACATTGTCTGACGACGTCTTTATGCGATAAATGATCAAAGCATATCATTCATCAAAGTCGTCTGCCATCAATCTACCACAGATAGTCAAAAATCATATTTTTGAAGAAAAAAAGTGTAACACAAATTTTAAACTGCTGATTACGGCAGCAGGAAGACTGAGTTGGTGCAAACTGATATCACCCACAGAAAAAGCTTCATCTGCGCGCGAGTCTTCTGTTTCTAGAATGAAAGTCTCGTATCTATCGTTAACATCGAAATGGCACATCACAGAATTAGACAACCTGCTCCTTCTCCATTTCGTATATCGCTTACTATTGGAAATGTTAAACGATAGGCTGTCAGCCGGCTTTGGACACCAGAGTTAGTGAGTGAGTGAGTGGCGCGTGTGCTGTGATGTCATTTCACACACAATGTCATTTTTTCCTATCTCTGTAAGGTATTAGGAATTCCGTTTTTGTCCACTTACTAAGTTCCAGCACGTGACATCGTTTTGAATTAGTCTTCACTTCTAGTAAACTCAAGGAGTAAAACAATTTAATTCTGTGGATATCACCATTAGAACGAGTATGCGACAATTGCAATGTGCAGTTACATAAAGAACAATCGGATCACAAGAATATCAAAATCAAAGGGCACTACAGGCCTCCCTTTGTTTTCAAATATCAAAATCACCCGGGTAAAATAGGGCTAGAGATCAATAGATACTGGGAAATTCAATGCATAGAATAGTTGCAGTCCCATAAAACGGATAGGACTCGCACTCTTGTAAAAAATACATTTTATTTAGAAAAATGCAGCATGCGGTAATTGTGCTTTACGATAATGCGAAGACAGTGAACTTGAGATAATGTGCAAAAGGTGAAGTAATGGACATTTGTCAATAATACGGTGAGTGACAATCAAGTATACATCTAAACACTAGCAGAAGACAATTATGAAGGCTGATGATGTGTTATGAAAGCTAGCATTAATTATTTTGCATTTTTCACTATTGATGGAAATAAAAGACACAAAAGTACATATGTTGTTTTAAAACAAGTCATGTTTATCTGACCCTAATAGCTGGTTTACCGTGGCAATTCATGTGTTGTACAGCAGATGACGAAAATGACCTCGTCGTGACTTTTATCGTAATTTCTTCTGACTCAGAACTTGACGTCAAAGATGCAGTTGCAGTTTAGGTGCAGTTCAACGATTAGACCGAAATTTATTTCTTTGCAGCAACGCAGCCTGCTGCAATGGTATGGTCATCTGACTGGTTAATTTTTCTATTTCTCCGTTCCATGACTCACTTTGGTTGGACAGTTCATCAGCTGACTTGCAGTCTTGCTGTTGACAATGTAAATTTGGTGTTGCGCATGCAGTTCAGTTCCATAGCTATGTCATGTTACATTTTAATCACGAAATTTAATTACATTTAATCGCATTTTAAATTACGAAACTGTCATGCACTAAAAATTAATAATCAGCTAACCGGCTAACCGGCCATGAAGAGTGCCAATTCGCCTGGGTAATCTTTATGATTATTAGCCGCACGACAAAGTCATGCTAAACAAACGCATAGCTGCTTGTTCAGCTATTCTACATATTTTAAACTAGTTTGGGCCATTCCGAGTGGTATTGAGGAACCCTTGTATGGCGAAGCGCAGTGTGCCACGGCTGCCAAGAAATTGTGTTAAAATTATTTAAGTCTGATGCCATTTTTCTATTCATTGTCCAGCAGAACTGGTACTCTGCAATATTTATGATGGATATTCGAATTACTATTGAAGCTTTTTCTGTCCATCGGGAACTCACTGGCCCACTGGCCAAGGCTGGACTCATCCTATTGTGCATCCCTGATACTTCAAGAGTCTATGAAGATCCCTCGATCATTATTGAAGAGTTAATAATTCGATTCGATCGGTTTTGTGGATGCTAAATGATATCGTCTTCTCTGTTTTGTATCAAAGAATTCTCATTAACAAGAAGCTGTCGTGTCCATTAATTCAAGATTTGAGAGAAGTACCTACTTCCCTTTCAAAATGCAATCACTTGTCCTGAGCAGATCGTCAAGTTGATGATTATCTAATGCTTCACTTTGTATAGAGATTAAAGATGACCGTCGACGCCACTTTCAATTACCTAGGAAGATGGAATTTCCGTGCACTGTCCCGTTGCTATTCTAAATTCCCAATTGTATTACATTCTCAAAGCAAATTCTGTGAAAAGTGACGAAAAGTTTGCATATGACAAAATGCGTCATCAGGGAACAGCTGTCAAACAAAAAACAAAGAGTTTCTATGTCTTCTTTGTTTTTTGCAAGTATTTACAATTTAGTTCTTAAAATTTGTGAGCATTTCAATTATCTTTCTTATTCAGTTCGAATAATTTGCGGCCGCGTTGAAAAAAAATTTGCGATATCTCTTTTCTTCGCAGAGTCAATATTGATTTAAAACTGTAGGCTGCAGCATATGCAATAAAAATTGGTCCCACTGGGTGCTTTGGTTACGTGTTTATATTTCCATCTCAGGGAATTACATGAACATCGAATTAAGCCTTTAATTGTGAGTTTCTAAGACACTACATTCAAGGATTTCAAAAATTATTCAAGAATCTAAAATCTTTGATAGACTTCAATTTCCATTCAATCACAAGAAGTAGTAGTTTCCCTAAAAGTGTGAAGAAAATAAAATGCTCTAACGTTCTGCTTGTAGGTGTCACACTCTCTCTCACATTCATTATGTTTTCTATTGTTCTGCTTTAGGACGGACCGATACTAGCTACAAGGGAGAAATTGCTGCAGTTGTCCTACACAGAGTAGGCTGCTGAATAAAATCTCACGCGTAACAAACCAAAGATGAACTTTTACTAAAGGATACTCTTCCCTATCGAAGTACATGTAGTGCAATTAATTTAATTTTGTCAACTGCAGATCAAGATGGCATTTTTATCGCACTCTGAAAAATAATTTTCTATTTTGCATATTATTTTTTTGTAATTAATTGATAATTGTCGGTCAATGCAATGAATTGATTGAATGATTTGAAATTGGGAAAGTATTTTATTGACTGCTTTACTTATACTGCCGTCACCACTCACCAACTATTTGGTGCACAACTCATTTGACATCTCTATTTTGCAATACTATCATAGTAGCTTTTAAAATAATTAATATGCATAATTAGATTATACTCTGCTACCTAAACACGTGTGATTATTCATTCACTTGTTTATATGATTGATTATCACTAGCCATGAAATTTACATCCAATTAAGCATATATGTGTTTGTAATGAGCCTACTCAAGTCACTATCGAAATTCGCATCAAACTATTATTCGACTTGCAAAGCCTGTTGGTCTTAGCAAGTAATTCTTGAAAACAAAATATCAAAGTAAAAATTTCAAATCAAGAATTAGTCTATTCCGACGGTGATAATTGCAATTAATTGATTAATGACACCAATTAACTGCAATTAATTGATTACTTCCATTAAATAATTGCAATTAATCGGCAAATTCAGTTGTACAGAGCCCCGATGGTTCGGAAAGTTCCGCCAAAGGATTGGCAAAGCAACCGACAGTCCTTCTAGTATGTGCAATTGAACTGCAGCATCCATTGCTTATTTGATGGAAGGCTGCAGGAATTCGGAAGCGAAAATAGAGCATCTCGAATTAAAAAAAACACCCAGATCGGTAACGTTTCAATACAAGGACATTCGTATGGGTAGCTTTTTAGTCTCGTGTCTTACACTTGGTTTGATGTGTGTCTCTTAACCTTTCATGTCTTCGCAGATGCGGGAAATGACTTATAGAAGTTAGTTTAAATTTTTGTCATTATTTTGAAAATGACGCCCTATTTAATTCTATATGGCAGATTTAGCAACTTGCACAACTTGCTGTTCCAACATGCCGCACATGCTATTGCTAAGTAGGCCTACTTGATATTGCAATCTTTATCTTATTATTATACGGTTGCCAAAGAAACAGTAAGCATTCTTGGTTATTCTGGAATCTGCTGTCTTTTCTCATAATATCGAGTTTTTCTCATAATCTAGATGTCTGATTAAAAACTGAAGCAGTGATCCAAAAAAATTTACTAAAACAGATTACATCAATACTTTTGTCATAATCTCAAAAAGATGAAAAGTTGTAGCGAGTAGCCCTAGACTACTCTCCTAATTTACATAGGTTATGAGGTGATATTTCCACAGAATTTTGGATTTTACTCAAACTCTTGCAACTGATAGGCTATTCAGATATCTTCAATTAACCCTTTTTTACAGGTCTCAGTGGGTATACGTAGACGCCGGTCGACATACATTCTGTATACATATGCTTCATAGAATAAAGTTTTTCACGAATGACGCCACGTTGACAAATAATATTTACAAACAAAAATTACAACAAAACAAAGACGAGAGGTTCGGAACGCACCTTTTTATTTGGATATCTGAAATCAACTTGGTAATTTCATTTGAATTACATGTGAGACAATCTTGAATCCTCTTATCTCCTAGTTTTAATTAGGATTGATGCAAATATATACATGTATATGAAATATTTTTTGTGCTTCCGGACCGTTTTTACATGATGATATGACCAAATTTCATATAAAGTGTTAACAACCTGTTCAAATACACATTTATTCGATTCTTATATAATCGAATCAATCATTTTACATAGTGCTCATGATTTATTAATTGCACACATGAAACTATCATGAAAACATTTTTCAGTTAATATTAAAATGTTTAGTTTTGGAATACTTAAACGTATACACTACCAGGCCTGAATCTGAGATGAGCTAAATTTGTTTGCATAGTTATGTAATTTTGAAGCACTATAGCGGTATAAGCTTAGTCTTCTTTTCTATGTTCCGGTGCTTGCCAAATACGTCTTTGACTAAATTGTTTTGTAGTAGACTCAATGACTTAGCGATTGTTGAAGTGGTGTCATTACGAATGAAAACAAAATGGGCCTACTAACGTAGCAGAGATGCGTAGGTTATGCAGTTTTCAAGCACATTTGAATGTAAAGTATACTTCTTGAATTCATTCAGGATTCTACTCAACTCCGATGCTCAATAGAGTTATGCTTCTATGATTACAATGGTTTCCTTATTTCCCCGATCTTCCATGATAAGCCTATCCACATTGAAATAATAATTGCACCACAATAATTCTGTGCAACACTACAAATATGACAACTGCAATTGATGAATCGGTTATTCATTTAGTTGTTGCACTCATGCCTCATTGAAAGTAAATCTTAAGGAGACATGCCGATCAATTATCTCTTGTTGAAAGACCGAATTAAGCATTTTGAAGTGGCATTTTCCTCGATAGTGTCATATCAATATAATGAAATGATTGGAAAGCATGATCTTCGATCACTTGACATTTAACATATGCAATAAACAAATTAATTGAGAGAACATTACCTACATACAGGCGAAAAATTATATTGATCATACAAAAAGAATTATTTGATCTCTTTGAATGCATTATTCTCGCTACATGACGAAAGATGCGAGCATAAAGATTCACTAAAGTGACGAAACGACGAAACCTTTGACGCTCAACAATATGGACTGTCGAGAGAAGAGAATTCTTATTTAGATTCTTGACTTTTGTAATGCTATTCTAATACATGTTACTTTCAAATTAGTTAGTAGAATGTTCTTTTTTGCCAAGAAGTGATTAAGTTTTGAAATCACTTGTTGGTAATCAGGTGACAGATTACTTCGCCTTAAATTATCACGGTAAAGTAAATACTCTCAATTAGATTTAACGAAATACCTTATCTGTCTGTTTGCAGCGCTTTATCTTGCAGCCTCACAGGTGCTAACTGTAGATCGAATACGAAACACTTGATCGATGATGACAATATGAATGTTATCAATACAGGCTTCCATTTTCATTCCTCTGTGTCTGCAAAGCTAACATTGCATACACTTGTGAGTGGAAGAATTTACACATTGTCATGGACTTCAGAATTCAAGACAATTGCGGAGTCATACATATTGCTAATTATCAATCAACGAATGTACATTTCTTCCAATGCATAAACAATAATTCATTCAAATTGAATGACTAACAACAATGTCCTGATAGTCATGACGTTTATTATTGATGATGTTTTCGATCAGTTTGACTGTAGTTCATACCGTTTAATTATCACAAAGTGTGTATATGGCAGCCTCACCGCAACCTCAAATTTACTTGCAAGTTTGTCCACTATGTGCTCTCAAAAGCTTGTTTACAGGTTGAATTGTGGTCGTTGAATTTCGTAACTCATTCAGATGGGCAAATGGGTTTTTCATTGCATTATCCGGTTTTGTCTGGAATATTCAGTCCCTTCCCAGCAGTTCATTTAGACACACTTTGCCAATAATTAATAAACAGGTAAAAACATGTAATATCGATTTAAGTGTACAATATAATTGTCCGTACGAGCTTCTGTAGAGAACGAGGCCGAAAATGAGGCTTTCACATGAAGATTGGCTACTACGAATCTGCGCGTCTGATGAGTTCTACCAGGTTCCCCTTCTTGTCAGACAGGATCAAAGAAACCAACAGGA
The DNA here is from genome assembly GCA_907163375.1 of Prostheceraeus crozeri. Classification (NCBI taxonomy): domain Eukaryota; kingdom Metazoa; phylum Platyhelminthes; order Polycladida; family Euryleptidae; genus Prostheceraeus; species Prostheceraeus crozeri. The sequence continues at coordinate 483,607 of CAJQUW010008680.1, forward strand.
CCCAGAATGAAGTTTTTGATTGAAATGATATGTTTTACGGTTTTCTGTAATTGAGTGAAAAGTACTAAGTCTAGCGCTGTAATTTTTGGTGAAGACTCTTGGATTTTTGGCAGGGAATGTCTTCAAATCATTTCGCTTCATGTGCATGTATGATTGCCATCTTTCTGATCCGCGAAGTAAATGAGAATGTGCTTAGAATGTGTAGCAAAATATATGCCAAAAATATTTGCGCTTGCCTAAAATGGGAGGCTTCCCAAATTTCGATGCGCTTTGCGTTCATGGACAAAAATGCGCATAATAGGAAATAACCTGAAAGAATTCCATGTCAAAAATTGTGGCTCTAGACTTAGCACTCGCGCCTCTGTGACAGCAATAGAGCATTTAATTTTGACCAAAAACTTCAATCTGCGTCCAATTGGACTTGCACGTATTTTTCTTTTGCTTCCTGTATAAGAGGAAGAGGGACCATCTAGAACTCGACAGTCGCGCAGATTCCTGTAGGGTGTGCATCATTCTGTGAAAGCCCCATTTTTGACTTCGCTCCCTGGAAACTCATTCTGACTGCCGTATTGATGCATTCATGACTGATTTTTTGTAGTAATAAGATTTTTTCAATCTGTAGACGATATGAATTAGCTAGATTTTCGTCATATGCTAAGAATGCTAAGATGATTTGTATTAAATAACTGTTGGCAGTCGAAAGCCAAGCGATAGGCACATTAAATTGAAAAGTCTAATTGACTTGACATATTCCAAAATATATGACTATGCTTTCCCAGAGACTTTCGTCGAACATGACGAAGATATGCACGTAACAAGGGTGGATGGACATGGATCCACATTTTTACATCCATTCCAATCTGCAGAAACATGCGTTTCAGATGTTTAGTGAGGGTGTTCTTGACTTTCCCGCAGACAGTTTAGGACTATTTTGACTTGATGGCCGAAAGACTAGCTCTGCAACATAGCAAAGCAAGCTAGACTTTACTTCCCTTTGTGAGCCAATAGATAAATGTCTTGTACGTCTCGATAATTTCAACATAGAAAGAGCACACATTAATATGAAAAACGTGGCTTTTGAGTCATAACAATGTCCAAACTAAGCTAGTACTTGCCTAGGGTTACAGATTGCAAAGTTAGTGTAATAAACAACTTAATGTAAATAACATTAAGGTGTCTATGTGCATTCTTGCTAAACACTCAGCACGAAAAAGAATGAGAGTGGTAAATGACAACTCGGCCACATGGAAGAAAGGCTTCGTGCCTAATGTGCTTCCGAGTATAAACAACGTTCATTTATTTATTTATTTTATGTATTGGATTAATGTGTTAACATGAATAAACTTCACGCGCATCCAAAAGAGGCGCAAAACTTGCACATGTCGATTGCAATTCATGGATTTGAGAGGATAAGTATTTGTGCTACACCTTGCGCTACAAGAGATTTCGAGAAAACACAATAAAGACACGAATGTTCGTTGCGCAATCCTGTCGCTTTATGAAGAGTTAAGTATAGTCACAATGATTTACCAATGCAATCCCTTTAAATTTAACTCTCCATCAATTCGTTACCTGATGCATTTTTTATCAAAATTATGAATTGTGAAAAAGACAAATTGAATTTGAGCAAATTTTCAAATAGATGAAGCATGTAAACGCTAGAGGACATTATTAATGAATTTAAACTGAATGGCCATCGAAATTTAGGTGAGTTCGATTTTCTAATAAGTGTACGTGCTTCAGTTATGCGTATTTAAGCTTGTCATGTCAATTAAAATTCATGAAGTAAAATATTTCTTGAATTTTACCACTGGATTCCAATGGGAATCCTTCAACCTTACCTATAACCGAAAGCAACTGGCTGTGACAATCAAGAATTTGATTTTTGTATTCAGCGTTTCAAGATCTACAAATCCATGCTATTAAGCCCTTTTTGCGCGAATTTGGGAAGAAAGTGTCAGTAGCTCCCGTCCTAATTACTTTAGCTTTATCTATAACGTCTTCCCACTCGTCACTATTAAAACGCTTCCATTGTATTTAGCTCGTAATTTTGAATTCTCACTGATTGCGGCTGAAGACATCGGTCTCTAAACAATAATTGGTCGAAGTACATGTAGGTATAGCACCTGCTAGATGTTGCTCGGATCAGAGCGCCAAACTAGTTCGATTTTTCGAGTCCGAGTCTGGATTCAACAAACAACTACAACACTGATGTGAATCAGAAATGTAAATTGCCATTCATGATACACGCAAAACACGTAATCTAGCATCTCACAAAGGCTTTAAGACGGACTTTTCAAGCTGTCTTTCGTCAGAAACACATACCTACTCCACGTGGTTTATTTAAACAATTAATCTTGCTATATTTCTTAAAATAGGAACTTTCACTAAAAATAGGTCTTGAGGTAAGGAAGAAAAGCTCAAGCAGTGTATTGATTCAATAAGAAAAAATTGTTTTATGTACTGGCACACCAACTGATTTTTTTGACAATACCAAAAGTTGAAAAAGATTTGCAAAATCGAAATTTCCTACATATATAGACTTTTACAATTAACTCATGCATCCTTTGAACCAGACAACCCCGATTGACTTAATCTTTAAGGTACAGATGCATCAGGGTGAGGTGATGCAGCAACAGCAACACTTTATTCACAGTACCAAATTGCGATCAGCACATAAAAGCAATGAATCTTCGATTTTTGGTGAATGACAAATTTTTGGGACACTGACTAAATTTTTCCCTGATGAGATTTGGTCTATTGTTTATTAAGGGACGAAATGTCCATCCTAACCTGAATCAACTGTTATAAAAGGTGGAATTAAGGTCTGATACAAAAACTGTCAAAAGCGGTCAAGTCTTTGAATTATTTCATTCCACACAATTACTGGATTTCCGTACAGTCGTTGGATTTCCCTATTGATCACGAACTCTGTCTTAGAATCGATAGCCTGTGTCACTTGAGGAAATCGAAATCCCACTCAAAAATTCTCCAAAATTAGTTGTTAGTTCGGACCCCATTGTATCTTGTATTGCAATCATAAATCGGATGTCACCCCATTCTTGACAATGGTAAAAAATTGACCTGGACTTTATCGAGGACTTGTCCGACGAAAACTACAGAGACCGAGTTCACAACCGTGATTGAGGGCCGGTGATGACCGATGTTCTAGAAGATGTTTATAAATCACGCGGGATCGACCCGAAATTTTATGATTTTCCATTTCCATACCGACAAATCCATTGAATTTGATTCACCATTGACATAATTGCTTAATTTGAAAAACGAAGACAAGGTCAATAATATATTGTATTGAAGAGCTTTCGACTGCGTCTTTGTCAATTCAATACAACAGCAATTGCCTATAACAGAGCATCAAAAAGGAATTAATGCTTAATCAAATAAAAAACTTCTTTTTTAATGCTCTGTTATAGGCAGTTGATGTTGTATTGAATTGACAAAGACGCAGTCGAAAGCTTTTCAATATAATATATCATTATAATATTGTATATAATGTTATTATTATTGACCTTGTCTTCATTTTTTAAATTTGGCAAGTCCAAGGATATATAGAAGCTAGATTTGCTCAAAGTCATTTGTTGGCCTAAATATTTACTTGTAATATTTTGAGTGATGTGGATGTCTCCATAGGCTGTTTAGTAAGTTAGTTTGAAGTATCCTAAATAATTCAGATACTCATTGCTAAACAGCGACAATTTAGGTGAATCGCCGAAAATAAACTTTTTACCTAAATTCCGGATATTTTGTAAAAACACCTAAATTGCCTAAATATTGTCATTAAGACAAAAACTTGCTATTTGATTAACTCATCCACTGAAATTGGAAAGCACTGAGAAAATCGTGGTAATTACTTCTATAATCGGAATAATGAAGACATTGATGAGTGATTCTGGGCAATGCCACATGTTTCTGGTCATAGTTTCTAATTCTTTTACATACAGCTACAGAGTTTATACTGCATTTGAAATACGAGTAATTTTGATCTGTTTGACATATTATGCACAATTGTACAATTGAAATGTCAATACACAATTTGAAACATATATACTTGGTTATTAATGTCTGATCTGCTCAGTTGTTATAGCTTGAAATGAAATCGTTCCGAAGCGATTAAATCTAGGACTTACTTGTCATTTTCTTTTCTCAATCTTTTTTCTCTCAAACTCATGCGTGGATGATTGTCGCGGCATTTGTTTTCAAATTAGTTACCGAAAAAAGCACCATTCATGAGAATAAACAAAAAACAACATTCCTCTCAATGAATCGAGATATTCTAATGGATTTTTGATTCACCTAAATAGACAACCTAAATTTTTAAAATTATTCACCTAAAAAACTAAAATGACAAAAATATTCACCTAAGATGTCGGTGTCTACTCATTACGGACAGCGATAACAAGTGAAGTTATAGGCATAATTCACCTCATGCAAAAAAATTCAATTGCCGCTATATCATTTGGAATAGGTTGTAGAAAGCGTAATAGGCCTAGACTTTAATCATTTCAGTTAAATGCAGACACTCCATGTGACTGCTTGGTTCTGTATGAGTGACGACAAGGTGTCACTGATCTATCAATGGCCATGTAAAATATATAGAATATATAATTGAAAGATTTGTCTGCAAAACGCGATAACCACCATAAAAGTCATTATGAGAAAACAGCGATTATTTCTGTGTCGACGATATCAAACTAATAAGCCAATTCTAGACTCGTAGTTATTGATAATAAGCGATGGATCTGCAGTGTTATTTTAAAATGGTCTGATCTTCGGTTTGATCACGGTCAAACATTCACACAAAACGCGATAAACGCCATCTTTCATCTAAGAATGATGCAGATGCTTACAGTGTGTTGCAGGCTTGCCGTGTGACGAGACTTCTTTGCCCCATACTAATTCCACTCCCACAGAATTGTAATGGGAATTCCCATGGGAAATTCCCGCTACCGAGTTATGTAACATTCTAGTTATGCATGATAGTCCTGCAACAGGTCTTCTAGGTGCATCCACAGTAACCGGTAGGTAGCTATGCATGTCATTAGATCATGCGAAGCAAAGAGCTCTGCAGATAAGTCTACAATCCATGACGTCAGACAACCATGTAAACTTGCATTTCGAATAGGTCTGTCTGATTAAGCTAGCTTCCTTATCAGAGATATCAGAACATTCTTTCAAGGGTATCTGTTCTGAACTAGATTGGTCCTAATAGGTTTTACTAAAATAGTTTAAAAGACTAGCGGTACATGAATCCAAACATAAAAATGATGGGCCTACTGTCGATACAAAGCTACATGAAATATTCTTACCAACTGATGAGTGGATGGCTTCATGTCTACTTGTATTAATTGCAACACTATCAAGTGATTGCAAAAAGTTTAATCTAATGTATATTTCAAGTTTTGTTTCACAAAATTAAAACTGCGCTCCCTTTCTTTTTAAGCCGAAGTTATATTTATTGATTTAAAAGAAATACAGATGAGACGGGTCGACCAGTTTCTTCACTCAGTGCCTTTCTCAAGACCCAACACTTAAAACTTGCAATGGATCATGCATTACATTTAAATACGAAGACATGATCACTCACATCAGTTCATCTTCCCGATTGATTTTAGGCTTCAATTTGCGTATCAAATCACTCTCAGCTAACCGAGTTTTTATTGGATTATTCTGAATATCTATGAATGATAAAGTGAAGGCATCTATGGAAGAAGTATTGGTGCGGTCAAAGTGTACCGAAGACATATGAACCGATAGAGCACTTTTATTATCTCTATTGTCAATGCTACGACAATGTTCTTGGAAACGATATCTAAAAGGACGGTTCGTAGAACCTATGTAGAAGTCACCACACAAAGAACACGTGAATTTAACAACAACATACAACATACCGTTTCTCACAAGCATGATCATTATTTAAAGATTCGCAGATTTTACAGCTACAATTAGTAGAAGAATTTAGAGAATTGAACTTATTGAAAGTGCTTCGTATTTGTTTTCTAGGTTTTTGAACTATTCTAAAGGGCACGTCATATTTTTTCACTAACTTATTTAGTTTTCTGTGTGCAGCGTCATTTATGAAATCCAGTTGTAGGATGCTATTTGTATTATTTTCGTCCCTGCTATGTTGCTTAGGGCGTTTTTCTTGAACATCCCTCCAGTGATAATTATTTTTTCTTAGTTTTTTCTTAAAGTCGTTTACATGACGTCCAACATCAGCGCTATCAGAGCAACGGACACCTATGTTATTTATCGCGTTTTTAATAAAGTTTCGCTTAACGAAATCTGGAACATTGCTAAATTTATCGAGACATATCCCAGAATGATTTTCTTTATTGCAAGGCTGGAAGTAAACTTCCCTTTCTATTGATATAGATAAATCCAGAAAATTTAAGACGTCATTTTCTGGTGCTTCTATGGTAAATTTTATGTCTGGGTGAATAGAATTAAAAATTTCTAATATGTTATTGAACAAAAACGGTTCATTGGCAAACGGGCCAAGAATTGTGTCATCAATATATCTACGGTATAATTTGGGTTTTATGTTAATAGTCTCTAGTTTTTTTCAAAGCCAATTCTTCTATGCATTTCATAAAAATAATCGCAAATGGTGGCCCAAAGTGCGAACCCATAGGACAACCTTTCTTTTGAAGATATACAATATTGTTAAATTCAATCTCGAATTTAAAAGCTACAAACTTGAGGAATTGTTCTATGCAATTAATGTCTAGGTTGTAGTTGTCAATTAAATGCCAGTTTTCTTTTGCGAAATTAGAAACTATCTCTATTCCTTCTAAAAGAGGGATAGAAGTATATAAATTTTTCACATCCAATGAGATGAACATTACAGTATTTGTTGTTAAGTTCTTAATCGCTGCTAAATTTTCTATCAAAGTGCTTGTGTTAGCTAAATGTGACGGCACGAACTTTACTAACTTATTTAGTAAATGTCCTACTAACCAATCCACTCTTTCAGTAGGAGTATTTGACACCGCGGCTATCGGTCTTAAAGGGTAACCGGACTCGTCCTTATCCTTGTGATCCTTCACTCGAACCCGGAACTTCGCTGGCTTCGCTCCAGTTGATATTAATTTTCCTATATCCAAGCGATCGCTATTTTTACGGTAGGTTCTAATCATTTTATTAGCTTGATTTTCTATGCCGTTGTTACGAGATTTTGCAAGTTTTCTATATGTTATATCATCACTTAGTATATCTTCTATGCGATTTACCATGGACTGCTCGTCGGAGATAGCCAGGCGATTAGTTTTGTCAGAAGGGATAACTACAAGAGCCTTCTCCTTCAAAAATGTTTTAGTTTTTCTAATCATTTGATTATTGAATTTACTTAGTGGCTTGCTTTTTTCGTATTTCATTTCTGTATTGATTATTTTCATGGCTTCTGTCTCAAACATTTTCAGTTTAAGTTCTACATTTTCATCTAATTTAGGTGGAAATTTAACTGTATTCTTATTGAAGGGAATATTTATCTTATTGTAAGGAACCGAATCTCTATTATCATATAGAGCTTTCCAGCGATAATTTTGACAAGTAGTGAGGATAGACAGTTGATTATTCTTCAAGAAGTGTTCATTATGAAGGTGGGGCAAGCGAAACCTAGGGTCCCTACTCAGAAAACTGAGAATGTCATTCGGAATGCTGATATCAGTTTCCACACGAATCTTACTGTCGTACTTATTATTACTGATGAACTGATGTGAGCGATCATAATCATCAAACCAGAATGAATCATGGAAATCAAACATATAGCTTGGTATATAATTCATTTCATAAAGTGTTCTGTCAATGATATAATTCTTACCAGTCCAATTACTCAACTTTCGTTGGTGTCGTTCAAATGAGAGTTCCATTTCAGCTTTCACTGTTCCCTCAATCTTTGTTAGGATAGTACTACACAACTCCGTTGAGCAACTTCTGGTAAAATTGAGGTATTCATAAGAAAACCATCTATTGATATCATCCTTTTCCATTTTTATTGACGATATCGCGCCTCGCAAAAGCTCCAATTTCAATGATTTTGCTAATGTATATTGTTACATGGGTAATTCTAATGTATATTCCAGTACATTGTTCACACGACACCGGTACCTAATGTAGTCTATGTGAAGCAAATTTATGCAGTAGGACCAAGTAAATCCACTCGTGATTGAAAATAGACTACATGTGTAATTACGCGGATCAAAATTTAAGTCAAGCAAGCTTTTTCAATTTTTACTGCTCAGTCTTATTATGAAAATTAATGCCTCTAGTGCATCAACGTGTTAATAAAGATAAAAACAATGTGAATGCCTGTTACAATCATTTCATGGCATAATGATCTTTGGAAATGAAAACTCATCTTCTTATCGTGTCTATTAAAAGCGTACAACAGAGCTGCGAGCTTCTCACATTTTTATGGGAATTCCCATAAATAAAGTTGCTATTCCCATCCCATAGGAATTCCCGCTTCCACGGCAACCCTTGTTGTGTTATGGTCTAAATTTGAATAAAACTTCGGCACATTTGGTTCGTTGCAGTTACCGCATATTAAGAAGCGATTAAACATCACCAAAGTAAGTGAAAGATGTCTTCCCTCCCGTACTGACGAGCGAATGATTGACCAAAGACCATAACTAAGATTATTACACATTTGAAATCGGGGCGTAATCGGTAAGATGAATCCAGGGTAAGTCCGAGAAATGGAAAAGACGATATTACATTTCTTTTGGATTTTATTTTCTTTTTGAATGACCTCACTGGCGGTTATCGCGGATTTGGTATCCAAACGTCAGTGGCAGTTATCACGCTTTGCATCCAAAATGAATATTTAAGTCAATGCTGTATACTTGTAGAATCTAAAAAATTTCCACTCAGCTATTTTACCAGAAAATCCGTCTGATCCTAAGGACTATTTCTTTCGATTATCGCCGATTTTTCAAATTTGGCGCTTCGCATTTAGCATTCATGCTCTTCCATTATTAGGTTCCTATTTGATGGTCTTATTTCCTTACTGGCTACGGCATCTCTGGCTATGTAAATCACACTCAATAATATCCTGAAAATGGCGTGGGCAGGTTCTCTATGATTCGATTCACGAGTCAAGAATCACGACTCGATTCGATTCGACTCTAACTTTGCCGATTCGTAGGTCCCTACGTATGTTATTTGAACAGCCATGCTTGTGATGCATAGTGCTTGTCAACAGTGCTCTTCCTCTGGCTAAAAATGCTTTGATGCTCTAGTGACTATTTGCCATATCCACCGACTTGAGCAATTTAGAAATGTAATCCCTTGACAGCCCAAGTGAACGGGCACTCCATACTTTTCCTTGTCTGTTTGTTGAATTAGATTGTTGTCGATAGTAGAGTTCGCTAACTGAGCTCCAGAAAATTCAGATGGAAGCTGCTATTGTCTGCACAGATATCATGGCTTATTGATAAATTTATCAACCATGCTTCGGTCTATTGCGCTTCATCAACTTGCACGTCCTCTCACTCCAACGTTTCTGGTTCGAACCTGCCCACGAGTGATGGGCTGAAGCATGTCTCGTGTTGGTTATATCCATGTGGTTGGTTACATGTGTAGATATCTAATGAAGCTGCTGTACTACAATCTGCATTCATCAACTTTTGTATAGCAGGGTTCATTCATTTCATTCTCAGTTCTTTATTGGGCCAATTAGTTCAAACTCTACATTGAATACACAATGAGTAAAAGACAAAAGTGCAAGAAATACATCGTCAATCAATGTCATATCAATTAATAAACAAAGTATAAAACTTGCACCGAACATCACAACAAATCACAAGTTCGCATGTCATTTACAACACGAAATAGCGTGGAATACGTTGATCTTGCCCACGAATCCGTGGAGGAGGACTTTTTCTATTTTGATTACTGAACATATATCCATGCTTGCCCAGCCTTAAGTTAATTCAGTCAAGTTGCCGTTATCAACAACGTGTTGTGGAGAGACCTCACATGTTGGTATCAGGAGTGAACTTTGACAATGATTAACTTGAGGGAAAACTGTAAACATTAACACTTTTCCTCTCTTACGAATAGATTTCAGAAAGCTTTAGAAAACAGTTTTGGTACCAATTGTTTTCAGCTTCGAGCTAAGGAGAGAATGAAGTTCTTTGTGTGGTGTTTGCGAGATCTGCCTCTACATTCTTCCTCCCAAATGATTTAGTTGTTTGTAATTGGATTGTACCTCAATACATCCTGATCGCTTGTCTATGTAGCTACTGATGAAACACGGGATTACATCAAGAGAAAACATGGGATGGGCTAAAAGGCAATTCTTAAAGATATCCCTGACACAATGATAGAATCCATTTTCAAGATAATACTTGACATAGATTTATTATTGACATTTTTACTTGAATATATTACATTTCCATTCTCTCACAAGTATAAAAGGCTTCAAGACAAATCGTTTGATAGCGATGAGATGTTTCATGTACAGATAAGAAACAAATCTGTTCGATGATAGCATTTGAAATAGTATCAAATTTCAGTATCATATAGCATCTGAAAGCGTCACATTAATTTGCCTTGAAACTTATAATTACAGGCTTTGCATGCTAAGCGAGTTCTGACCCAGTGAAAGGTCGAAGAGACCTTGAGAAAAAGTTAATGTAAAAACAGCAAATTTTTGCAAATAATCACCTTTTCGAGTTGCCAATGTCACATCAATTTGGCAACTTGAAGAGGGCCTTTATACAACCCGATAGAAATAAAGTCCATGTGGCATCTGTTAAACCACATACTATTCAGTTGCCAGTAACACACTTGCTGTGCCTTGAAGCAGAACATAGTGAACACGCATGATCGTTGCTGGTACAGCCAGAATACTGAATGTCGACTTCTCAAAGACATTCGACATGCTTTTCAAGATCTGCATAAAGTTCCATTGAGTCCATTAAGTTCCAACTGACTGTCTGGATTTATAACAGCTGAGGCTTCGCATTAATGCTGTAATATCTTCCTGGTTAGCAGTTCATCGAGGTGTACTACAAGGCAGCATTCATGGCTATGACCGGCAATGATATCATTTTATTTTTTTATAATGATATAAAATGATATCATTTTACATCATTTTATTTTTTTATAATGAAAATACACCATTTTTAATGAAACATACGTATAGGCCTATACCTTGAATAGATCTAATCATACGAATTTTTCGATTAACGTCACTACCATGATGCTTTTTATTGCTCTTAGCAATGAAATTAAAATTAGATTGCATGCAACATCGATATATTCCAAGTAATGGAAGACCAAAGAAAGCGGCTTAGTCATGCAAAGCTTCCTGTATATCAAAAGTTAGGTAGGGCCTATGACCTGCACATTAGACATCGCAAGTTTTGATTCAAGCTTTATACACTCGAATTACAAATGTGCCTACAATGTGCAGTTGGTTAGGTCAACAGAATTTAAAGTACGAAAAAAGGCTAAAAATATTTAGATTACAGTCAAGACTTCAAAAACATGAACACTTATTAACCGCTAAACGGCGTTCCGGGGTGTTTTCCACCCCAAGTGATATTTAAATACACACAACTTCTGTTATACTTTAGTCCGATTACTGAAATCTCATGACTTTTCTTGAATAATTATAATATTTTTTCAGTAGAAAAATTGGATTTATATTCCACATGGTTTATGATTTAGGAGTGATTTTATAGATTTCGGTGTTACGGGGTGTTTTCTACCCCATTCAAAAAATGATACTTATGTTCATTTTCTTTTCATCTAAACGAAATTTATCGCTGCCAAGTTGTTTAGAGTTATAATTCTGATGTTATTTACTTAGCAAGCGTTCATGTGATCATTTTCCAAGAAATTCTATCCTCTGATTTCCAAGAAATTCTATTCTCTGATTTCCAAGAAATTGCACCCTGCGAAGGTTGCAGTGGAGTTGTCTCACGACGTGATCGATTTCCAAGACAAAGCGCCCTCCTCTCGAATACGCCAATAAATTCAGTGCGTTTCTTATGTGGTTGCACATTCTGTCGAGATGTCTGCACCAAGAAGGTCTCTTCCGGAAAGACAAGCTCGATTAATTGCGAACCGAATTCTGGCTGAAGAAGAAGAATTTCCAGAGAGCATGGAACCTGATGATGCTGCAGCAGCCGAAGTTGATGACGCTACCGTAGATCTTCCAACTGGAGATCATTATAGCGACGATGATATATTGGATGTCGACCAACTTGAGAGAATTGTTGACAGTAGTCCTGAATCAAATAATTCAAGTGAAAGTGACTCAAACTCGTCGGACAATCTCTTATCAGCCGCCTCATCTGTAGGTGGTGGAGCAATGATCAGTGCGAATGGAACCACGTGGGAAATAATTCAACCAGGCCATGGTGTTGGGCGTGTGTCATCTAGAAATGTTTTCAATGTCGGAAATCAAGGCCTACGAGCTGGACTACACCCACAATCAAATGAAGAATCTTTCCTTGTGTATTTTGATGATATACTCGCAGAAGTCGTGTTATTCACAAATTTGGAAGGACGAAGAGTTGCTTCAGCAAGTGGAGTCGCCTGGAAGCCAGTCACACTCGTGGAAATCAAAGCTTTTATCGGGCTTCTTATTATAGCAGGTAAGTCATGTTCTTATTTCTGGGCAACTATTCAAAATTCAATTTACTATTCTTTCTGTCTATATAGTACTATTCAAAATTACTACAGTAAAATCTATCTATGACATATTATCTCATAAGGAATAAAAAATAATGCCTTTTATAAAAAGATCGTGTTTATGAGCTTCGTTATAAAAGGAGAATTCTATTTGGGACTTTTTGATGGGTTCGTAGAGAAAAATACAGGAGAGACGAATTTTACTCTATTTTTACGTCCATATTTATAGGCTAGTAATATAATACATACATTTACGCCTATGATGATGTTCATTGATAAGAAATTATGTAGGCTATTATGAACATTTTAGTTATTTGCACTCACATGCGGGATCTTTATGTTTCAGGTTCGTTCAAGACAGGTCGCCGTGATATCCAGGAAATGTAGCATCCTATTCGAGGACATTGTATATTTCGAGCTACAATGAGCTAGCTACATGCGGTTTTCACAAATACGAAAATGCATGCGATTCGATGACAAATTGCGCCGTGACCGGAATGACAATCTTGCTGCCGTTAGGCAGCCAATAAGCATGCTCAATGCATCGCTTGCACGGAATTACATCCCGGGGCCGTTTTTATGCATCGACGAACAGCTAGTCGAGTTTCACGGACGTGTCTCATTTAGACAGTACAACCATCGAAACCCGGCAAATTTGGTATCAAGGTATTCTGGCTCGTGGATCAGGAAAATTCCTTTCCCCTGAAATGTTTGGTGTACATTGGTGCCGATACTTTGTCTGACGAGGAGAGAAATGCAAGCGATTCTATTGGAGAAGCTGTTGTCATGAAATTGGCGGAGAACTGGTTGAACAAAGGCCGCAACATCACTGCCGACAATTGGTTCACAACGACTCAGTTGGCTGACCGACTCCTGAAGGAAAGGACCACTAGTAGGAACCATGCGCCGAAACAATCGCTCGATACCTCCTGCCGCCAAATCAATTGCCGGGCGAAGGAAAAAGGACTCTGTACATTATTTGTCTGGGGCAAAGGTCCTTTGTTCATTTTGGGACAAGAAAAGGGTCCCGGTTCTCGTCCTTTCCACCATGCACTCATCCGCCATTCATTGTGAAAACCAAAACCCCGAAATAATAGATTTTTATAACAGAAATAAAGGAGGAGTGGACACTCTTGATAAACTCTGCCGCTCGTATCGATGCCAACGCAAGCCTCGCCGTTGGTCATTTTCCGTTTTAATGGCGCTTGTTGATGTTGGTGTCATGGCGGCTATGAGGACCATGCAGCAAAATGAACAAGAGATCGTTTCACATTTCAATTTCAAATGTGAACTGGGCTTCCAATTGGCGATCCCTCTTGTTCGTCATAGAGAAACTCTTTCTAATCTAAAACGAATCATCAAAGATTCCATGCGGCTCGTGGGTGTGACTTTTTCATTACCAAGAAATGAATCGATCGTCGCTCCTCTCCCGGCTACGAGATGCCGATACTGTACCCGTCAGCAAGACAGAAAAACTCGCATGCGTTGCAGCATGTGTACTGTCTCCGTTTGCAAAGACCACGCCTCCGTTTTGTGTCCTGACTGCTCGTGACGTTTGGATTGCTTATTTTTTCACTATAGACCTATCTGTGACGTCAAATTATAATCGGTTTGTTTATTTCGTATACACTTTGTTAATTGTTTTATATGAACTTGTATCTAAGATAAGGTTTCAACCAAAGTAAGTATATAACACTTTGGTTTCAACACTGGGACAAAAATACATGTATTGATGACGGAGCGTACTAACGCAATAGACGCGTTTTTATATACATTAGGGTCATATATCCGTTAGTGACATGTTTTCATATAGTAGCCTATGACATAAGAAGGTTGTTCGATTACTATTTGATAGCATCAGATAATTTTACCTATCCCCTAAAACATGAAAAAACGAAAATATAATAATGGGGTGAATAACACCCCACAACGCCGTTATCCTAGTAAAAAAGGCAACGTCGTTTAACGGTTAATGAGTTCAATGTTCAATCATTGTCAATTTGTGTGATAGACAGACTGACAGGCAATAGCCTGTTGATTTTCGCTACATGAATCAACCAGTGAGGAAGGACATCGGTAGAAAAATGAAAAGAGACTACATTTGCGTCAAAACAAAATGCGAAGAATCTATGATTAGAAAACATATTTGAAACTGAAATTTTTGATGATATCATTTTATATAATTTTTCTAAAATGAAACTACATAAAATTATATCATTTTTCCTCAGAATGAAATGACATCATTTTATCATTGCCGATCATTGATTCATTGCCCTATCTTTTTTGTACGGTAATTAACGATTTCAATTTCATTCAACCCAGTTTATCCGTCATCAAGCATACCGATGATTTCACCATGCTTCGGGAATCAGGTGGTTGAATGGTTCTGTTCTTTCAACTTTTACTGCACAGTTATGAATGTATAGTCACCAAAAAGTCATTTTTCAAATTCCGACATTTCCTAACGGAAAATGAGTTCTCCTATTGGGATTTCGCCACTTGAGAGATGCCTGAAATGAGACTGAGGACTCAATTTCAAGTCATCTGCGTTATGCCAAAGTTGATACGAGGGTTTAATCAATGACACATAAGCGCATGGCACTTTTAGTTTTCGTGAAATACTGCGAATGCATGCGATATTTTAAGTCAGTTTGTATAGCCTATAGGGATGAATCAAAATGTCTAACAGTATTGGACAGAAAATTCATCTAAATTGATGATTCCTGATGCTCTAAATCTGGCACAGTACAATGTAATATTTTCAGTGTAACTTCAGGTATGCAGCACAATTTTGGAGAGCAATAGACAAAAGTTTTCAAACTGACCAGAATAGTAATCAGTTCAATAGTTTCGAAGTTCGAAGTCAATTTAACATTAATTTAATTGGTTTCCTTCTGGCAAAGCAAAAATAATGATGACGAGGCTAGAGAAATTGATGCTTCAAATATTTAATTGCTATGATATCTTTGAGACTGGTCGCCTAGTAGGTCTATTTTGGAGCAGCATTTCTACAAAGGTAAATATGAGCAGCCAAATTATGAAAAAACAATTTGCTTTGAATACAGTGTATGTTATATACATCATGTTGCAGTATACAGTTCTGAGGTGAACAGTAATGATTGATATTTGGTAGTATTGAGTTTTGAATAGATATGTACTTAATACGGTCGATAAGTACTAGTACAAGCATTTATCTGTGTAAAATTCGACAAATGCATTGCCATAAAAATGGCCGTCTTATAAAGTGAATGGAAAGGTGATCGAACGGACTTTCTTCAGCGAACTGAACGATGAGCTACATGTCAAAGTGCAAAATAAAAATTAACGGCGAACTCAGTGAACTGAAGAAATGGCCTTATTCGAATACACTGATCTGAGGCACACAATCCTGCAAGTTGAGTAACGGTCTCTCCAAAATTATCGGATTAAGCATTCAGTCAAACTACATGGACGACCACTAACGTGTGTATTTCACTGCTGACAACAGTGTCCTCTAAATTTCTGGCATTCTCCCTCCCCGTTATAACTGCATCCTGCAACCACCGAAAAAGAAAACAAGCCTTAATTCTTCTGCTCGCTTATTGCAATGTTTTACCATGAAATTGCACAGCGTTTACCGAGCATCACTTGTGATTTTTGCCTTGTGATCACTGCCATTTGATCCAATATCAGGAATCATCAGCAGGCCTAGCTTACATATCTCAACATCGACACAGCTCCCTATTTAAAGTTGCAGCCATACCCGGGTACATTTTCTTAAATAGATAAATAAATGCATCTACTTATTATTACAGGCGCACTAGCGTAGGTGACTTGTCAGTGGTATGTTTAAAGTGATATTTAATCCATACCGTCGAAATTTCACTAACTTGCTAATTGCAACTCTCAAATTGACCCGGGCATGGCTGCAACTTTAAACAGTGAGTTGTGTTGATGTTGAGATATGTGAACTAAGCCTGCTGATGTTTCTTGATATTGGATGAAATGGTAGCTATTCAGATCTGCTCCCATCTTTCAAATGAGGATGCAACTCAATATTTAATTATCTTACCCTTGATAAGCCTTGATTATTGCTCCATTCTCTTTCATGGTCTTCCTGACAGCACTTTATCAAAACTCCAATCAGTTCTCAACGCCAGTGCCCGACTCTTATTCGACGCCCAACCTCGTGACCACGTAACCTCCCTACTCCAGTCCCTACAGTGGCTACCCATACGAGATCGCATAACATTTCGTCTAGCAGTCCTTGCTTACAAATGTCTTAGAGGTGATGCCCCAAGTCATCTGTCTTCCTGTCTCCATCCTATGTCTTCCAACCCTTCCCGCAGCCATCTCCGATCTGCCTACAACGACCAACTTCTCATTCCGACTTCCCGACTGAAGACAGTTGGTGCTAGAGCTTTCCCTTTAGCTGCAGCTCGCACCTGGAATGACTTACCAACAAGTCTGAAAGCTGCTCCGTCAGTGGTCACCTTCAAGAGAGGCCTGAAGGCTGAACTGCTGCGAAGAGCCTTATCCTGACCATTGTTACTGAGTAAGTAGGGTTGTCCGCCGATATTTCACCTGTCATTTTTCTATGAAAGTCGTTCATATATCTCCAAATCCAAATTAGACGGCCTTGATTGCATTTAAGGCCGTCTAATTTGCTATGTAATACCATTGAGGTAGGAGCATTTCACCATCCATCTTCGCATTCCCAGTGAAAATGACATTGAAGTGATTCCTATGGCTCACAATTTGGACTCGTAGATATCTCAAGCTTTACATACTTCAATGTTCTGAGCTGCATGGGCTATGTATAAAATTATCATAGATTTGAGTCTTTTGCAGATCAAAATCTTTGATTTTTGATGTCATAGATTTTAGGTTCAGTAACAATGCATATATTACCTTTCAAATGATCAGCCTAAATCGTCTGGCGCTACGCGCCGACGATTTAGGCTGTCATTTGAAAGGTCATGTAGGAATATAGACTGATCGTGAGGTCAATAATATACCAAAATAAGAGAGCCCGAAGTGCCCAATATCTTGCTATATTATTGACCGAAAGAGAAGTCTATATTTCTATTGTTATCTACTTTGAAATGTAAAATGCTATGACACTCATTATCAGTCAATAATATGTTTCATGTGTTAAAATATACTATTAGTCAATAATATGCATCAGTCAATAATATGCAAATCAAATGTAATATCTAGGTAGATTTAAATGACGAAGACTCCTAGCCTAGGACATTGATATCTATCTAGGAATGCATGCTTCAATTATACAAAATAACTGTTATAGATTCATTTTAGTCTGAATTGACGATGCATACCGATGAGCAATTTGATGATAATATGCCTGAAGAGGATTTATTAAGTATGGATCTCATCAATTATGAATTTGTGTCGACTGGTATCATTTCGGGTCTCACCACTGAACAACTGAATAATTTGACCAGTAGCACAGCAGAAATTACAAGAGAAAGGGATCAAGTAACATACCCAGAAGCAGATATCGTTCCACAACAAGAATATCCTGAATTAGGTAATCAAATTCAAGCGGAAAGGAACAGAATAGAAGAAGAAATGAAAGTTCAGTCAACAGCACAACAAACAAAATCATATTCTAGAAAGTTAAAACATTTTTGTCAGCGAAGAACTTACCAGATAATATTGAAACTATGCCTGTGAGTGTCCTATCTTCATATCTCCGATTCTACTATAGTCAACTTAGAAAGAAAGATGGATCCTACTACTCGTCACGTACTCTCATATGTATAAGAGCTGGTATACGTCGCTATTTGACACAGGCGCCAGTTAATCGAAGCGTCAACATTTTGAATGGAGTTATGTTCCAAACTGCAAACAACATACTGGCTTCAATGGTGGGTCATTTTTTGCAGAGCGGACAGCCACCACCGCAGCAAACATCTGAAATTAGAGGAGATGACTTCAGACTTCTTTCAACATACTTTCACAGAAGAACACCTGACAGGCTCCAGAAAGATATTTGGTTTCATACCGAGTACCATTTTGGAATGCGTGGACGAGAAAATATGCGTCAATTTACGATCTCCAGCTTTGTTCTATGTTGTGACTCAAACAATAAAGCATATCTCAAAATAAATGAAAATCTATTGTCAAAGAATGTCAAAGCGTCTTTGAATACAAAGGAATTTTCGGATATGAAGGAAGCAAAAATGTATGAGGACAGAGATCAGCCGAACAGATGTCCAATTGTTGCATTTCTTCTTTATAAAAGAAAATTAGAAGATCGTGGGATTAACAAAATGTGGCCCAAACCTATAGAAAATGAGAAAATGATTGAGGCAGGATTGTGGTACTACCAGAAAGCAGTCACAGGGAAAAATCTTTTGGGTGAAATGATGAGCACCATTTCCGAGGAATCCAAACTCTCAAAGCGATACACAAACCATTCGATCCGAGCGACAGTCATTAATCGACTGCGAGACAAAGGATTCAAGAAAGAGCAAATATGCAAAATTGCGGGACACAAAAATCCCAGAAGGCTTGACAGCTACTTCAGAAAACGATGTACTGATGACGAATCATTTTCAATGAACCGATCATTACAGAGCTCTTTACATGGCACTGCAAGTACGAGCACTGATCATGAAATTCGCGACGACATTTATCCTGAACCTCAACAGACAGTGGAAAATTCTCACGTTCTTCAATTCACGAACAATCAAAATTTTCTTATTGCTAGGGCCCCAAGCAACAAAAAAAATGAAGCTTAAGTGTGACGGTGAAACCAACATAGTTGAAATTGAGTTTATTTGACATTGTGATAAACATTTAGTACATCTGGTTAGTTTTCTCCGTTTCTTGTTGATGCCTTTATTATAGGCATAACAGTTAACCTATAGGAGTCATAGGGATATTTCGATATGCATAGACATCTAAATATAGATTTTCATAAAACACAATTATTTTTGTATATTATTGACCATTTAGTGGTAGACATCTAACATTAAAGTAGATAACAATATATCTTCATTCCTGACAGTTGCACTGTAGATAGTTTCAGACATATTAATGTCTTTATTGTAAAGTGCCCTTGAAATTCGATCGGACAAAAATGTCACTCAAATCTGTCTCGTTCAATAAATAAATAAATGATCTAGCGCCGATTATGCGGCACAAACGGGATGCTCTTAGCATTTTTATGTAGTCATCCAACTGGAGCAAGATTCGCAAAACAGAAGTGTGGCACCATTCAGCAGGTGTTTGATTTTACACAAAAGGATTTGCTAACTAAATACCCATGCGAACAAGATAAGCATTTTGATAACCTTTGTCATGCTAGCCTGGCAGTGCAGGTGACTTCGTTTTGGCAGGAAACAATTTTCAACTGCGAAGATATTGATCTACATTTTTTGTAATACTTACATTAATGAATATCAAATGCTGTCCAGATCTGTATTGTAATTGTAGTTTCAATTGCAATTTAAATAGGATAATTGCATTGGGCCGTCAACGATTACTGTACAGATAACTGATGAACTTTCTGAGTAATTGAGACAAAGCTGACAAAGGCCTACTTGTAATCTCGAGATCTCGGTGTTTGGAAAATACTTTATTATCTGGGCTACAGTTCCTCATCATGGTTATCGATGATGATCAAATTCAGCTTCCGAGATCATTCATAAAATGTAATTTGATGTAGTAATTTTACCCATCGACTCACCGAGCTAAATTAATCAAATTATTTACTCACTAATATTTGTATTTCTTACAATATATTGATGCAATGCATGATGGTTGTTTTATTTTGCTCGGTGGCATTGTTGAGATGGGAACAATAGCACAGGACATCGAAAGCCCGTTCAGCTGATATAATTGTATAATATTATTTGATCTAACTGTAAGAAATTTCGGCCTCACTTTGGATAGTTTTCTTTAAACTAATTCGGCAAAACTTGAAATTATCTCCACACGACAAATTAATTACGAAGTTAAACTAAAAATGTGAAAATCGGTCACTTCAGTTAAGCACTAAGATTGTTTATTTGCTGAATTTTGTTGTGCAACGAAAAATGGGCTTGATTTTCGCCAATAGAAAAATGCACTGTGTGCTAAGCGGCTGTAGCCAACATAGAGTAGGCCTACCGAGTAAAGCTGATAAACGAACCCATTTTATTATCTATGGTAAGGAAAAAAGAAAATGTAATTGTGAAACCGATGAAATTTTTTATCGACATATTGACCTAAGCAGAAATGTATACATATTTACTGAAAATGACCCAAATCACTGTTTTTATGACTTACTTCCATCTCGTGTGACAAACACTGGTTTATCTCGTATTCCGTTATGTCGCACAGACAACATGAAAAAGTCGTTTGTGCCACATGCTTCAAGCATATAATGTTGAAAGTGATTTCTGAAGTTAATCTTTTCATGCTCACCACGACCCTCTATTATTTCTTGCTTATGTCTGATATTTTGCTATTTGACTGTTTTTGAATCAATTTCAATAACTCGATGTAAAACTACGATTTCATTCGACAAATATGACACTATTCTATTAGATTCTGAAATCTTCCTCCCCACAGCAACGTCGCAATACTGATGCGAAGCCGGCGATTGATAGGAAATGAAAAATTTATGACTTGCTTATTAATATGCACAGACATTACTTCTTATTTTTTTCTTGGTTGTAAAATAATGACCGAGCAAAAACGTTCTAGTTTCTAATATTCTGAGCGATAAATTTCGAGTGGCATGTGCTACGAATCGCAAGACGGACGCCTCACGAAATGTACTGCTTACGATATTGCTACGATATGCTTACGATATTGCTTGCCATATTGCAAGCAATATCATCTTTTCTCGGTCTTTCCACTGTGAATAATTTTAATGACGACCACGACATATTTCAATCAGATTGTTTACTTTACATAATTCACATCGGATGGGTTTGCACACAGGTCAAGAAAGACTATTCGGATCGGGTCGAATCCGGTGAGGGTCACAGACATTGGCCACTGCACATCTCTAATTCAAAGTTGTTATTAACTTTAGCTTCTCATTTTAACTTTACGAAGTGACTTGAATAGTTGCTGATAATTCATGTGATCGCGATCAGTCCTCCCCTCATCTAATTGATAAGGTGATTCCTTTACTGTGAATCGTCACTACATCCTTCCTCTTGTCTTAATAGATCTCTGCCGACAGTCACAAGATGTGCATTTTCAGGCGGACCTATATCCCTTCCTGTTGACCTCTTCGCCATTACGCGACAAGAGGATTGTGCAGTCTCGGGGTCCAACTACGCGCGGCCCGGACACTGTTACCACATCACTGCCCCTCTGTGTGTGTCCAACGTCGGGATCGATGCTAGTTGGCAGCCCTGACGGGTCCGGCTGGCTGTTTGACGGTTGCCAAGTGATACAGTACGACACGCAGCAGAATGGCAGCAGAGCGCGGAGGTCCTATGATGATGCCACGTTCATCTCCCTTGAATTACAATCGTCTCCTCAGTGTACACACTTGGCAAGCAGCAACGCCGACTGTTTATTGTGTGTCAGGGAGTGCTGACTGGGGCCTAGGACCAAGTACTGGCTTCACGGAAGAATAATTAAGAGGAGACTGAAAGAGCGTGCGCACAATTTACTCGCGTGTGTATCCTAGGGTATGTGTGCTCTAACGTAACAGCAGAGGGCTGGGGAACTGTGTGATGAGGGGAGGGCACGCATCGACGAAGATGCTTTGAGGGTGAGAGCGACGTGCAGAAGGAGTGTCTCGACGATTGTCTCCTCAGAATCAGAGACCGGAAATGGATGACCTTGACAGAGCTTAACTGACTTCGTGATGCATGCGGATACAAGGTGGGAATCTTGCAAGATCTTAGAACTTTCCTGAAACGAACAATGCGAGTCATGAGAAAACGTTCTATGAATAGTAATGACCGGTACATTAGACCAATTGATAAAAATAGTGAAGTTATAAGCTGAAGGTCAAATGAGGACTTAACTTTAACAGGACCAAACTGACTATCACTATTCATATCAGAAGATCCATCAAATACTGTTTCAATCAAGGATTTCAATAATTTTCTTAATGATTGCAATGATATCACTTTAATTGCATTTTCACTGTATAAACTGTAAACATTGACACCCGCATGAGACATTGACCGTATAAGACAACGAAAGATCTGTAAACATTGAAAATGTAAGCAACCAAGTGTTCTTTCGTGCAGATAAAGTTATTTTTCTCATTTTAGCTGTTTTTTGCAGTCTTAACAGAGAAAAGCCGGAAAGATAACAAATGTTCTACTGTGTTTTGCTGACTTTTAGCGTCCTCCATCAATCATAAAATCGTGACGCCATCAAATTGATCTCATATTGGCAGGTATTTTCTGTGAAGCATTACAGTTATTTTGCTGGCGTGCGGTAAATTCGTCCCTCGGAAATTTCATCCCCGGTAAATTCGTCCCTCGGATATTCCATCCCTTGGAAATATTATCCCCGGTAAATTCATCCCTCGGACAATTCAATCTTCGGTTTACTATTATTATAGTAATATTATGCCTACTTAAAGTACTTAAGATGATTGATTATACTAATTAAGCATTACAGTTTATGTACGTGTATACAGGGCCCAATATGTGTGTGAATATCACAGCCTTATCAATATGTGTGTCTTTATTAGTCATCTGCTATACATAATCTGATAAAAACATTATCTCTCGAAATTGGTATTTTGGTGTCGAAAATATTTGATGAAAAATTTAATTGATCAACTTTCCTTGATGAATTCTTTGATATACGCCCTTGTGATTGCATATTACATCATTATGATCATGACATACTTTTTAGTATTAGAGATGAAATTACCGAGGGATGAATTTACCGGTGACCATTTTGCTGGTTTTATCTGTGTTAAGCAGGGCTGTGGCGATTTCGCTACAACTGTCACCGCCTCCATATACCTTGCTGATGCACATTTTTTATTTCTGATGCTGCTTTTGTCTAATCTTGTCGAACTGTATTCTTTGCTCCTGGTGAATTTGTGCTCCTTTTTATTGCACATTATCGCCACAATTATGCGGTTGAAAACAGTGCGTACTCTGATGTAGGTCATAGGCTATAGCACTCCTTATTTTCTGCTTAAGTCAAGATTTCCTGTAAGGTCAGGATGATAGACTATAAAGATAAAGAAATATAAAGGTTAACTCATTTGTGTAGAATTCAGCATGCTAGTTGAATCAATGCTCTGATTTCAGTATTGAAGGAAAACCTAGGCTCTATTCATTAAGGTAAGTGTATAATTAAGCTTCTCAGACCTACATTTTCTTTAACTTATAAGTGACCTACATGTGTCTTATCAAAATAAAAGGCTTACATGAATACAGTTTTTATGCCTTATTTCCAGAAAGCCAAAGGGAAACAAGAATTTTCTTATTAACTTTATCTGTGCGTGAGTATTTTGAATTCTGAATATCGAATTGGATTGTTCAGGGAGATTTCGAAATATCAAGTGCTCAAGTACAATGATGCAGGTTTTTCAGTCTCATACTAGTATATGGCACAACAGATATAATCCTTGTTGAACAAACGCGTGAAACGTTTTACAGGTTATTCACGAATTGTGAATTATGGTTAACGATTTCACAGTAAGGAGCTATGAATTAGAGTTTAGTCATATTATTATTCATATAACAATTTGTGATACATGTGACGTATACTATGATGAAATGAGATTAATTAGCATTTTTGAATTATTCAAATCATTTCAAAGATACTGGAGAAATCATTTTTGTGTATTTTGTCCATTCCCCATCGTTTTGGTAGACGTCTCCATATGAAAGATTAAGTTTTACGCTTTAATTTGTTCTCTTTTGCATGGTCAACTGTATAGAGAGCATAATGCAGTCAGAAATCCTTGACATTCTGCCTATTTCCACACGTACATATAGAAAGTTAAGCGAAACTTCAACAGGCTCGTGTTTACATGCTTTATTAATGTTTCCTAGTCCAATTCTGCATTTGCAAGGATAAGCCTACGTGTGCCTCATTTCAGTATACTAAGTATAGCTGCTGTGTCATGAATTCACCTTTAAAATCAACCATAAGTGTTAGGAAATGATCTTCATAGAGATTAGACGGCATCTAGAATCAGAGCACTTTCACCTCCACAGCCTTGGTGTAAATTTCACATTGCAGTGCTAAGGGTGATTGCAATTATTCAATACAGCAGCCCCCGCTTAAGTACGCATCCCAGCCATGGCAAGCAAGCTTAAATCAAGCTTGAGTCACTGTTTATGACGAATTTACAAAGATTATTTTCCCCCGGCTCTCTTGTACACTCGTCTCAGTATCTTCTGAAATGTGTCAAAGGAGTTCTTTAGATCATCACAGCTGTCGGCTGCTTCAACTTGCACCGCTGTGCATAGCAACTGGTCTTTAGCTTTCAGGATTGTGTGGTACAGCTTGCCGAAGCCATCGAAATTGACACTGCTATAGCTAGAATGGAATGTGCACATCGTCACTGAGCATGGGTTTATCTTCAGTAGGAGAATTCGTCAACAAATCCTCAACGTCTTCCAAGATGGTTTGTGCAAACTCTTCACTATTGTCATCATCGACATGCACCAATTGTACCAATTCGTCACGTGTGTGAAGTTAGCACCGCCATCTTGAAAATGGAGTGTGCCACTCAAATAAACCGAACAGATCGATGCATTTGATGTGTGCCAGCATATGCCACCCAATATTTTGAAAGTATTCCACCTAGTTTAGAAGAAATCGCTAGTCGAATGTTCGACATGGCAGTGATGTGATGATAGGACCGCCATCTTGAAAATTGCATTGCCAGTCAAACCAACGGTCAGAATCGACCTAGATGGAGTGTGCCAGCATGTGACAACCACTATTTTGAATGAATTCCGTATAATTTAGGAGAAAGTGCCAGTCGAAGTTTCGGGGACTAATTTCTCCACAAGTGCGGCGTCTTAGGAGCAGAAACTTGCTGGCACAATGTTATTGATGTTCTTCTATCTGTTGTTCGTGTTTCGTATGTTTTGATTGTGTGTTATGGAAGAAAAATTGTGGCGGTCCTTACTTCACACCGCCATGTCGAACTTCCGACTAGCGATTTCTCCTAAACTAGGTGGAATTCTTACAAAATATGTGTGGCACATGCTGGCACACGCCAAATGCATCGATCTGTTAGGTTTATTTGAGTGACACACTCCATTTTCAAGATGGCGGTGCTGCTGACTTCACACACTTCAATTCGTCCTTGTTTATTGAAATATTCAAAGATTCGAGGTTGCGAAAAGTTTCAGTTACTAATGAGTCGACTTCCTCATTCGCATAACTTCCAATGCTCAGTTGTGATTCAGCTGTTTTAAATGAGATCTTGATAGATTTCGCAGATATTCATAGCACACGTTCATCGATATGTCTCCTTAATATGCTCTAACGTATTTAATGGTATATCACACGTCAGTACTGATCGGAATGGCCCAGACTATCTTGTGACATTTAGAATGGCTGAACATACTGTAGTAAGCAATGCACAACAGGCGGTTCTGCAGTTATTCATGCTGACTCTACGTTGCGACTGATTATCATAAAAGACTACAGTGTGCCATTCCCTAGCAGCCGTGGACTCTGCGTTTCGCCCTGAAGGCTTGTCAGTGCAACTCGGAGAGCAGCCTGTTGTGCAGTTCCTCAGCTTTTTCAGCCATTCAATGTGTCATCAGCTAGCGTTGACAATTCCGAGCCTTACCGACGAGTCGATGTAGGGCGAAAGGCAGGGTCTACGGATGCTATAGGAATATAGTACTTAATTGCTCAACCCTGAGTACATATTGGTACTTTTCTTATTTTAATAGAAATGCATGTTATTTTAAAGTATGACATCAGATATATCCTTTTCGAAAATACAGTTCGTTTGATAGCAAATCACTATGCCGGATTCGCAACTAAAAGCTGATTGGAGAATGATGATCAAGAATTTTTATACAATCTATTAGACTCAAATAACTAGCTCATTAATTGCTAATTAGACCAAAATTACTAACATTTACTTAGTAAAAATTAATAGTTTCATGTGGAAATTAAAAGTTTAAATTGGATTGAGATTGAATTTAATAATGCTCCATAATCTGGAGTCATTATAAAGCATGTTTTAACATACATTCATCTCTCACATCATTTTTGCTGTGACTATAAGATAATAAAATGAATTAATTGTAATTGAATCTGTTTGAATCTGTACAGCAAAAATATCTATTTTATCGGAATTTTCGCATTTCGGTGCACCGGCCCGATAACCGGTGCAGGTAGAAGAACCGGTGCACCGGTGTTCCCTGCAGAGGTTTACTCATTTGTGTTGGTCGACTAAGAGGATTAATCGCATAGCCGGTTAACGGTTTTTATCCGTTATTGATACAAGAGTTTGAAAGAAAATTCTCATTGAATATTGCAAGAGAAAACCCGCTATTTTGCTTTTGTTTTGCAAAACCCTTTTTAATGAATCGACAGGTCAAAACGAGTGAGAACGCCTGTGAATGTTGATGAGATGCTGCTTGTAGGTTCATTATGTAGCATGTGTGAAAACATTTGACTTATATTTGTCTGCATTGACTCAGTCCCTTGGTGCTGTTAAACCATCTTATCTGCCTCTCTGACAATCCACTCTCTCTCCACAAACAAAAATATCACTGTTTGTCATGTTTAGAACAAATATTTAAGCCATGCCTATTAGTCAAAACGAAAAATTCAGGCCTATAATACAAGTCTTACTGAGAACCAATCGATGGCAGTGGAATTTGAAAGTGAGCCATTACATCGAGAGGGTGAGCAAATGACTCAACCTTTGCATTCATGTAGTTCCAAAAATGACTCGAACAACTAAATGGAACAAAAGTTTGCTATGAATCGGATCCTTAATAATCCTTAGGGATGATCACATAACATCTCCTTTTTGACTTTATAGTTGACTAAGGGGTCGCTCAATCATTACTAATTACGCAATCGCTTTTTTCGAGAAATTGAACTCTTGAAGATATTGTAGTAGAAAATGAGCAACGAACAAATAATTATTTTTCCTCCGAACGGTTACTTATATAAAATACGATATACGTATATCGCTACCTCAAACCCCTGAGGACCCACTCGTAATCGTCTATAATTATTTCGACAACCTCACCTTTCCCCTAGGTGATTACGTAGTTCTTGAACGACCACCTATTGCACAGTTGCTGTTGCGTTCAACAACAATCTGACTTTGTTGTCAGCAAAATTTACACGCTTATTTCTTATCATCCAATATTCCACAATTCATTTCTCAAATTAAAAAAAGAAAGCTTTTTATTTGAGATTGAATGGATAAGTACAAGGAACAATTAATCAATGCATGTAAAATATTGCAAATAGGACTCATTAAATTTAGATAAACGACAAAGCATGGGGATAATAACAAACTAAAAATATGACGAAATATTGGAAATTCAAAAATAGCTTGAATGGGGGTTCATACAATATAAACAATGAAAAAGTAAAAATTGCAAGATACAGTGTGTAGAAGCGAGCTTGAATCGAAGATAGCATGCACATGTACAAAATTATGCATTATACAGTAGTCTATAAGTGCTGAGAGAAGCGACAACTGAAAAGCATTTTAGCAAAACTACATCGGTTGACCAGTTTTTTCTTTCGGCTTACCGGTTAATATGAAAATTTAGCCGATTTACTCCGTCAATTCAAATTGGATTCAAATAAAGTGAAATTGGATTTCAGAGATAGTTACTGATAGTGAAACCGAGGATGTTTCACAATTTCTGATATTTCTTCGACAATACGATCCTTACCAAACAAAAGTCTCTCGCAGATCCTTTACCAACCGCAAGTTTGAAGGAATGTCTTGTGCTTGTCACCTTTTCCGGTCAATTTGGTTAACAAGTCTCCATCTCAAGGATCCTTTCCATCCAGTCTTGCAGTATCACGTGTAACTCCGGTCGATCATCAAGAAAGGAAAAGTAAACATTCATGACGAGTCATCATATCAGCGGCCCATCAGCAGTCTTCCCGCATTATCAAAGATAATGGAACGACTCCTTACGACATTTAATTTCACACGTCCAAGCCAACGACCTCTTTCTGAAACATCAATCAACCTATCGCAAGCATCACTCCACAGAGACGGTCATTATCAATGTCGTGAGTGATCTCCTAGAATCCATAGACAGGAGAGTTGAGTCTGTTGGCGGCACTCGACGTTTCGGCTGCATTCGACAGTGTAAATCATGACATTCTCATGCGACGACTGTCATCATCGCATGGTTTGAGCGGACCAGTCATTAAGTGGTTGCAGTCATTCCTAAATAATCGGTGCCAATGTTTCACTACAAGAACTCCTTTTCAGACATTAAGAAAGTGACCAATGGTGTTCCTCAAGGTACAGTTTTGTGGCCTATCCTCTTTGCCCTATATACTGCTGAAATTTCATCGTTCGTCCAGAGTTTTGGTCTGATCATTCATCTATTCACCGGCCATATTTTAATCTACGGCTCATGCCACTCTGATAAAGAATCATCACTTTCTGCAACAGTATCCGAGTGCGTAAGGTCCATCCAATAAGCTTACCTTGAATATGAAGAAAACGAACATCATCTGGTGTGCCACAAGCCAGCAGCTATCCACTCGACATGAGGATGCAGTTGTTATTGCAGACCATCATATTCGCCGTGTGTGATCATTCCGATATCTGGGATTTACAATCCATTGCATCCCATCTTTATCACCTCATGTGTCCAAAACCGCATCCTCCAATTTCTATAAACTGCGGCAACTTCACATTATCAGTCGCTCAGTAAATCACTTGCATTTCACCCACCTGATAGTGACATTGGTATTCCCATTACTTGAGCACTGCATTTTAGCCCTCGCTCGCCTACCTGATGTTGCTATCAATCGCAATGCCTCTGTACGTCTAGCAAACAATATTCCCCGTTTTGGACACATGATTTCTGCGACGCAAGACTTGAATTGGCGTTCCATGCGGCAACGGATTGATCTGCACTTGGTCGCTCTCGTCTACAAATGTGTTAGTGGACTGACTCCTTCTTACCTACGTGAGAAACTATCGTCTGTGAGATCCAAACCGATCTCATCTGCGGTTTGCCTCATCTCATCATCTCATCGTACCAAGATGTAGACCTACATCAACTCAAAATAAACTGTCTTCCTCATGTGCAACGCGATTATGGAATGAGCTGCCCTAAGAATGTACTACGCTGAGCCCTCAATATCGATTCAAATCATCTGTGAAGAGCCTTGAGTAACTGACCGTAGTTTTTATGTATTTCTTTCGTTAAAGTTGTAAACTGACCCTGAAGCTGTTTTAGCATGTGTCATTTTTAATAAAAATTCGCTATCATTCATTATCATAATCAGGAATGTGTCATCAGAATTTCTTTGAACGATACGGAGATCATCAATATACTAGTAATTGCTACTTAAATCTTAATTCTAATTCTTATCTTAATTAATCCTAAATCTGCGACAATATCATGACTGCAATGCAGGGAAAAGTAATATACTTAACATTATACGATAATACAGGTATATACATGTATTTTGCTATATCACACCATAACATGTTAAAGCAACAATATCTATATTTTATTGACAATAACATTCAATTAGGCTCACTCATAATTTTGATGTGATTGCATGCGATTCCAATCGCATGTCGCAAATCTTGAGAGAATGTTATCTGTCTGCTTTCAACCTATCCTCTCAGTTATATCAGGCACACACCATTGCCTCTCATCTACACCGGAAAATTAGGTATACAATATAATTTACTGATCTATGCAAAATTGTATGTACTTCCCGACAGACTGTATACACTGTAAACTGTAAACCGTAAATATCCGTTAACATTAACAGCAAAAATTAGTTTCACGGTTTTTTACAGTCTGAACTGTAAATATTCGTAAAAACAGACGCTGTTTTATCTGATATGAACGATTTTTAACTGTTACGTCATCATGTTGCGACGTCATCATTTCAACAGATATTTGCGGATATTTTCTGTGAAGCTTTTCTCTGAAGTTTAACGGTTATTTTAGCTGTTTAGGTTGTTTATTTGATTCTTTAAGGCTGAATTCATGGCTACGATCCTGGCAACTGAAGCTGTTATTTGATGAAATATCGAAGGGAACGGAGAAGATAGTCAGGAAAATTCAAGATTATTTGATTTAAAGTGTCGCTTTTTAAATATTGAAGTACAAACTGTTCTAAAAGTCACACGTCCTACATTTTGCAGTTTTTAGATGAAACACCGTTCATTGAACAATGAGTTTGACAAGCCTCTATGAAGGGATGAGTTGGCAATAGTGCCACCTTTTGTCTCTACAGAAGCGTTTTTGCGTTGACTGAATAGTGAATACGTAATCAAGTTGAGTTGCTCCATACTAATAATCATGTCTTTCAATACCATTATTGTCTTCCGCCTTTCATGAATCTAACCCACCTTATGAAATTCATTTTCTAGAAAACTCAAGTCATTGTCTCAAAAGGAAGAGAAGCTGATAACTGAGTCTCGTTAACTGTCTGGAATAGGGATGGGACCAGCATTGCTGGCGCCAGCATTGTACTGGCAACTGGAACAGCAGAAGACTGCTGGCTATAGCCAGTGCTAATCTTTTTCCTTAGTTTCATGTTATTTTTCAGTAAATCTGCCAATGTAAGTAATTTGCAAATTGTGTGAGGTATGTTCCGTAATCATCAAAATTGGGTAGAACATAGTGAATCCATTGGATCCCGCATGTGTCTTCATGTAGCCTATACATGTATGTAATCCATGCAAAGATTCTCCTTCGTTATGATCCACTTTTCACTTGTGTTTTCACAGTAGCAAACTGTAGATAAACTGTCAATTGTACGTTTTGAATTAATTAGTGTGAGAAGAGATTATGCTAAATACAGCACCGGTAACTGATGTCGTGACTGGCCTCTCGTGAAAAAAAATACATGTAATTTTGAAATGATTATGTTAGTATTCAGTAAAATATGGAATTGTTTCAAATAGCAACCAATTTTAGCTTATGCTTTTCATCAAAAGAGTTGGTTTTCGAAAAAATCGAAATCTTGCATGAAAATTATCTTTCGATCGTTGATTTCAATGAGTGGGCAAAAGCCGTATTGAATAGCAAACACATTGCGTTTGGAAAAGAAAAGAAAAACTTTTTGAGCTACATTCCGGCTCATGGAGTAGCAAATTTGACGGAGTGACGTTTTAGTGCATCGTGCACTTAGTGATGTCATAAAAAATAATGTGTTGAAAGAGAATTTTCAATGGACCGCCTGCTCCACAGCAGGTTGCGTGCGAATCTTTCTGCTGGAAATTTGACCAGTTGTTCATTTGCTACAACTTCGAGTGAGTTATGAATTAGTACTTGGAAGAAGTATTGAAAGTGAGATCTGAGAGGAAATCGTTGTGCTTGATTGCTAGTTGGAGGATGTTTAAATGTAGATGTCACTTATAACGAAATGTCATGTAAATATCCAGAATTATACGACCTGCATGTTAGGCGTATATACAAAAACGAATTTGTGTTGTGTTTTCATTTTCTCGCTGATCGAGCGATTAGAAGTTCCAGTTTTAAACTCGTAGCTAGATAAGAACTCTATAACTTGTCTCCATGTCAAAATAGTGCATGCATGCTCACGTTTTAATTTTTAGTAAAATATAATTTCAACAGAAAAAAATCTGAAAATGGCATCTTTAAACTAACAACACATGCAGATATCATGACATTGATTTTCCAGCTCTTTTAGGATGTTGAAAACATCATTGAATGATTGTAGTGCTTCTTGTTTAAGCGTGCTGTGTGAGCCAAATTCGACATAATAGAGTACATGAATATTTACGCATAAAAATGTACAAAACATTTGAAATGAAAAGTTTGCATCATGCGCTTAAATGCTAGCAGCCAGCAAAAACCTGCTGGCTCCAGCAAATCGACCATCCCTGGATGGAATTTTAAGGTGTGAAAACTATTAAAGAAATTGGTAGCTACCTTAAAAACCAGAATCGTTAAATTAAACTGTTCGGATAGGGTACCATTTGTCTTCAATCGCTAATCGCAGTTCATACTGGCAATTGCTTTTCCGATGAGGAGATTTCATTGACTTTGTCATCAAGTAAACATCACTGAGCAGCAGTTATGGAATCATTTGTGACCAGGGCTCCAACTGAGAGATTATTTTATTGCTAAATTGCACAGAAAGTCATATTTTCTGTTTGATCTGCGTCTTAGTAAATATCATATGCTGCCGGTACGTCTTTATTTTAACACGGATCTGATCGCATGAAAATTCTTAACTTTAGCTTATTTCTGTTTTTAATTGACATTTAGATTTTTGATATAAACAACTCTCTATAGTGCCAATGAAATCGTCGAATTCCAGTCATCTCGTATGTTTTAAAATGTGAAGTCAAGAGCATAGAGAATAAGGTTGTTCAACGCCAGGACTACAGGAAAAATAGTTTGCATGTCATGTCAATTGACCGGTTAGTAAAGATGTCTCTTGTTAATGCTATCACATTCATTGCATTAATCTGCGGTATCGGTATCTACGCATAGTAAATACATTTTCAATAATAATTTCAAGACTTGGTTGCTGTAATTTAATGTGGTAATGTCGTCGGTGTTAAGGATTTACAATAAAGTGGAATTGATTGTGGTTATCTATCTGTATGAGGACTTGTCTGCATTCTGTTTATGACTTATCCTAAATTACGGGCATTCATGGGTAAATTCATCTCAACCAAAAACATTTGTCGTCAATGTGTCATTCATCACTAAAATCTGATTTCCTGAACGAATTCTAAGGATTGTTTAAAAATCTAAATCCCTAGAATCCTTAGAATCTCAGCTGTTATGTCATGAAAACTAAAAATCACACGACCGATGTCTTCTCAGATATCTACGAGGATAGTTTTGCATCGTAGTTTTTTTTATCTCGTAGTTTTGCCGAAAAGCACCAAAAACCATCTTCAAAGCTAAGGTGCTCTCACTTCAATGGTAATTTTCAAAAAGTTTTTCAAAAAGAATCTTCTTTCCCTTCCAATCAATTGTCAATAAATTGTTATTGTTGAGACAAGTAACCTGGTAATTGAAAGATAAATCAAATCTAAACAAGTTAAGTCAAGTCAAATTAGCGTTTATTGATTTAAATAAGAATCATAAAGTAATATAAGCATACAATTTCAAGTTTACACAAAGCTGAGACTACAACAATAGTTTCAAACAATTCATCTGATTATGTTATTTAATAATAAAGACGTACATGGTGCAAATGAATTACGAGATTTTTCATATCTGCAATATGGGATTGACAAAGTACCGGAACGGCTGTGTCGTAAAGGCAAAATGTCATGCAAAATGTATGAGTTGTCTTCTTCTGCAAATTTAAACAGTTTTTGCTGTTCTCATGTCTTCTGAATGCTATTTCTTCTGTACGACATTGAAATTTTCTTTCTTCACTTCTATATATAATTCTGTAATCATGTTTGTCTATTTTCACAAGAATGGTGGATAACTTTTTATTCAATCCGACGAAAACTGGGCAAGCATATTCTAAGACTGATCGAATGTAACAGTTATATAGTTGGTGTAATTCTTCGCTTGATAGGTGAGGCCATAATTCGCGTAGAGCATAAAATCCTTGGTTGGCTAACTTTGAAAGTTTCTCTATTTGTAGATTCCATGTTAGATCACTTTGAATCGTCAACCCTAGCAATGTTAGTGAATTCACAATCTCAACATTTATCTCATCTGCCGACATGTCTGTTTGCTTTTTCAGGTTGAGTACTCCTTTCGATTTAGATAGATTGATTGTTGGGGCATTTATCGCACACCAATCAGTCACCCATGAAATTTCAGTGTTGATGGCTTGTGATATATTTCTTTAGAGTCATTAGTGTATCCTGGAATGATAAGACTCAAATCGTTTGCGTATTTAGTTTGAACGGTCGATGGCAGAAGAGGCAAGAAGTCCCAGAAAAAGGCGGGCGAAGATGTAAGGTGCCAAAACTATTCCTTATGGAACCCCAGAAATTACAGGAAAGTACCTTGAATAATTGTCTCTCAATTTCACACAGGCCTGACGGTTGTATAAAAAATCTTTAACAATCAATGATAAACTGGTGGAGAACAGATCTAAACATATCTAACCACATGACAAGACATGTCTCGTGGTGGTTAGATCTGCTGAGATTTGATAAATTGCTACTGATTCTTCAATAGAGAGTTCACTTGCAATTGAATTTTTAATCAAACGGTTCAATCTAATTGCAATCAAGTTCCAATTATTAGACTACCATGAATTCAAATTCAGTTTCAGTGAATTTATTGATCTGAATACCACTTCCAATTCATGGAAGGTGGCAATTAAATTACAATCGATAATAAGCGAACACAAGGAGATTCCACCGGCAGCGGGATCTTGCCTATTCAGAGGTAAATGCGGAATATCAGCAATGCGACGATATTTTGCTTTTTAACTGTTTTATAGAGCTGAAAGAAATTAACGAAATTATGTTTAGCAACGCACATCTCTAATTCCCCAAAATTTTAATCATCTCCCAGTTCCCAAGATTGACATTTTCGGCATACAGAGATGGCTTGATTAATTGAAGCAGACAGTCTTTTCGATGAAACAATAAGAACAGAGCAAATCGGAAAGATGAGTCGACGGACGACGAACGATCAATTGGAGGAGAGGAGCGTGTGAGTTGAAAGTCAGTGACTTATTATGATCATGCGTGTATTCATGAATCCCAAAATAGTCATTTTGCGTGAAGCAATGCTCAGTAGATAAATGCATGTTGCACATGTGTATGTATGTGTCAGCAGGCCTAATTTTCCCTTTCATCGCAGTTACATGATTCAGAAGCATTTGTTGTTGTGATTGAGGTAATTCAAAATATAAAGCTGTACACATGCACACTAAGATTACTAT
Organism: Prostheceraeus crozeri; assembly: GCA_907163375.1. NCBI lineage: Eukaryota > Metazoa > Platyhelminthes > Polycladida > Euryleptidae > Prostheceraeus > Prostheceraeus crozeri. Next base: position 519,271 of record CAJQUW010008680.1, read on the forward strand.
GAACTTACGTAAAAATGAAAACATATGCGATTCGACTTACTTTTTTTCGGTACTAATAAGAATTTTCAAGATAATTTGCCTATGACTCAATAATTGCCTGTGTAGTGGAATAGAGCCTAAATGAAATCTATCCTACCTAGACTTATCAAGTGCAAGATTTGCTGTCAAGAATAGTCTATGGACCTAGACGCAAAATGTAACCTACAGTCTTAATATGTGTAAATTGTCCTATTAACTTATTCACTCCCTGATTTAAGAAAGAAGATCTGTATTAAACATGAGGAGCAACAATTATGATTCGATTAAGATCTATAGACAATTAATATGCTACATCAGGCCTCATTTAGCCTATAGACTATCAAACAAAGGGTATTGTGATACAAGGTTTAGACAAAATGATACAAGGTATTCATAAAGCATTTGGAAAAAGCTTAGAAAACATTCTCTGATGGCAAATTTAAAGACCGATGTAGAACGGAATTTAAATATAACAGCAGCAGAATTAGCGCTTAAGAGCGCAGAATCTCCTTGTGTTTGATAAAAAGCAATATCCACACAGATACATTAACAAATACTAATCAACTATTTGTATTTGATGACTTCAGTTTTCATTTTATTGCATGCCATTGCATGCAGATCAGAATGATGAATTCTTAGTATAGGATTGCTCATTTGCTGTGCATGAAATTCCTCAATTCTTAATTCTAGTTTAATTCAAGCACATGTACATGCATAGACTGTGCGACGTGCCTATAATTACACTGCTTCCATCCTGCCATGCAAAATTAGTGGGTTAGTTCCGGGACCACAAAAATACAACCTCGACAGTGTACCGATGTTGCATAATCCTTCGTGCATCGTTAATAATACGAGAGTAAATGAACTAAACCGTAAACCGTATTGTCGAGTTATAAACTTTTAACACAAGCCGTATTTTGCACCTATTAGCATCATCACCAGGGCTTGCAACTTATAAATGCAGTAACTTTTAATGCATTGTCCCTTAACTCTCAATTGGCTTTTGTTTTAATTTTAAAATAAACTGTAATAAAGCCAATTTAAGTCTGCAAATGTACTCAATAGTCAAAGATGGAAGCATGACGCTGAAAGATAATGGAATAGAAGGTTATTATCATTCCATTTAATTGCCAATAAACTTTCATTGATTTTTTAATCTGAAGTTAATTTGTGGTTGGACAGTCGAATTTAATTACGAGTAATTTTTAGTCCATAATCATTTGCCAATGCCTCGCTTAAAATCAGCTTCAATAAATTTTTTCAGATTGAATATAAATTTAATGTCATTGAATTGATTGCCGAACCACCGATTGATTGACTGATTAAGTGTTCATTAACTCAATTTCAATCAATTGACTGCCTAACCACCTATTGATTGACTGATTGACTGTTCAACTGATTCAGTGGTGGCGCCAGGGTCCTAGAGCTGGGGGGTCCATGGAAGCGTTGTGCCGACAGTTTTAACCGAGGTGCCGACAGGCTATACCGGCTAATTATTGTAATTTATGAACAGCTATGCCTACTTGTGGGCTATACATACACATGTCAATTGTGCAATTGAGTTGTAAATGTGCAATGTTTGCACACACAAAAAATTGTGCAATCGATGCACTCTTTGTTATGCACCTACACATATGTCCGATTTCTTCTTTCAGACAATTTACATGTTAACTGTCACCAAAAATGTGTTCCTATATCTGAGATTTCTTTAATTATTAATAGCGAGTATATCTATGATTTTCTTTCAAAATCTTACGTGATGCATGTATGTTAACTTTGAGAATTTTGAAACAAATGCCTGTTGGCTTACCTCGTGTACATTGCATAAGAGCAGGTAGCAAGTTTTGTAACGGTTTGTTAAATTTCTTCTTGCGGGAACAATTAAAATTCGTAAATAAGTAGCTATGAACTGAAAGCATCTTCGCCGCCTGGTAAACGCTACGTGTTGTATAAATACGAGTATGCTTTGACTCACGTAGCTTGCGTGATGATGACCTTCATCATGCACTCTATTTTCTAGGAGTTCTCGACTACACCATAAAAGCTGTCAACTATGTCAATCGATTTAATGCTAATGCATGCATGTAACTCAAATAATCAGAGCCTATGTAGGAACGTTATGCATTTGTTTTCCAAATTCAATTTGAGAAAAAGGTGTATAGAGAAAATATTAAAATTTTTATTATGTACAAATGGTGAGGACAAGGAACTCCCCATGCATATGTCATAAAACTTCGAAAGACAAGGGATGTACACATGTACTTTTCCTAACGTGTTAGGACACGATTTTCAAGAAACAATATCATTTATGTACAAAAGCAAATGGATAGAGCTTGCAAGTTATAACTTCGTTTAAATCAGTATTGGGCCTACATTTACAAAAGATAAGAGCAAAGACTGAAATGAGATAGGTCTACAAAAGTAATTGCTATTCGTGATGCTATTTTATACATAAACAGAGAAAATAACACTAAGGACAATGATCAATGTCATCCTTTTTTCTTGATAGTAATCGCATCATACTTTTCACCTCAATATCGAGATCGTCTTGTTGAGCATTGTAAATTTCTCCGAAGGGTCGGATGATATCCTACCTTAAAAAAGCTTTGCTTCCAGGGGTCAGTGCCGATTTACCTTTCATGATAACCTTATTTTCCTCGTTAAATCATCGGTTCAATTCGTTCATGCAAAGATCAATTATCGGATAAAATACTTGTGTGCGGAAATCAATAATGGAAGAGGATCCTAGCGAAGATATAACTACACTGTCTTTTAAACATTTCGATTGTTTTCTAATTCTTTTTCTAGTGCTTGTTCTTTTTCAAGACCACAAGCATCACAAAGCCCATATGCTTGATTTGTTTCATAACTCCTTGGCCTGTCTAAGTTGAACCCGGGGAAAGTTTAACCTTATTATCTAGACTCCTACAAATTGAATTAGAAATATTTCGATTACTATATAAAAAGTGAAATTTAGATATAGGCATACTAAATGTGCATTTATGTCCAATTGCAAGAAAATTATGTATACTGCATTATTATGACTATCACTTAGGAACTACAACCTTGCGCTTAACTACAAAGCATTTTGTATGACTGACCATTTGACTGCATGGGATGCAGACTATTTGCCTACACAGATGCTATGGTTATATGACCACCCATACTGTAGGTCACACTGCATGTACACTATATATCTAAATGTATGTGACTTCTGTATTTCGCAATAGTAAAAGGGATTTTCAGTCAAAAAGATGCAAATTTTTCTTGAGTACTTTCAAAGTATATTTGTAATTATTAAAGCCTATCTTAACTACTTCCAAGATGAGACTTGCCAAGATCTCATGTTTGAAGCTGCTGTCGAATCGATTGCAATTTTAAACTTCCGTCTCCACTCTCAGGCCGGTCCCTCTCAGATTGTCAAAGTTGTTGCTTTCGACACTACACCCAGACAGGTCATTCAAACGAAGTAGGAGAGGAAATCTTAATTTCTATTAAAACATACTGTAAGTGGTGGCCAGCCGTCACTGGGGTGTCCCTACTCACGGTGCGCCTGAATCAAGTTTTGGATTAAAAAAATATACCATGAGCGAAACCAATTTTTTCATGATCTATGACCTCTTCGGACAAAATAATCGCAAAAATAAAAATATTTCAATGTACAGATTTTTTACAAATGAGCTTTTTCAAAATGGCCGCCTTTTTTGCTATAAAATCGTCAAGTTGTACATTAGAATGACTTTTCTGCCTTGTTAACTCACTCCAGCTGCTCAAATATCTCAAAAAATATTATCCAGCAAATGGCATAGCGTTTAGCTCGTAACGAAATATCTATTTTTCATTCATAAGTAGTATATTATCGACATGATGCTATTTTCATAAAAAGGAAAATATTTTTTATTTTTTAATGAAGCGGAAAGTCATTCAGTTATTAGCGTTCCATGAAGGCATTAGATCACATGTTTTCATTGAATTGATGGATTTAAAAGGAAAACCATGTCTTCGGCTAGCAATTATCAACTTAAATTTGACTGCAGAAACATTTATGAAAATAATTATAGTAGCATTTATCTCAACTGTAACTTAACTTCATACATGACTGTGACGGCGGTTTTTTGATATTCACCCTTGAAACAGTCGTTAATCAACTAATAAGGATATCTTGTTTGAATCATCAAATATTTCTGTGCATTATCAGTGTTTTACACGTCATTCACAATCAAAAATATCTGGCATGGAAGACACAGGTTTGCAATGTTTTTCCTATATCATGGTCAGTATTTGACTAGCGCCATCTTCTGATAGTTCGCTTACTATGACTCATACTTGCATTCAGGCATGATTTGAATTTGAACTATGTGGCAGTGATATCTAACGAATTTGAAATTAGTCTCACATTAATGCTTGGAATGGCTTCCGCTGGTGATGATCTTGTCTATGCCGAGAAAAATCATAATGAAAATCGCAAGAAAGTGTGCACGGTATGCTACCGTAAAGGAAAGCGTGTTATTTCTGAAAGTGACATGAAAAGCATCCAGGAGTTTGTTATTGACGGTTATACGACGGAAGATGCTAATTTTCCAGAGGCATTGTGCAATGGCTGCCATATGTTGCTTTCTAAGAAACGACGTGGATATGATGTGACTTTTCCGTTGATTTCTGACTACAACCCTAATCGACCGATAATACTTCGATCAACCACAATTTGCACCTGTCGTATTTGTTCGGTTGCTCGCGCCGATTTGCAGGAAGCCAATAAGATGAAGAAAAACGCTGGTCGTCCTCAACAACATTTCAGTGCCACATCCGAGACTCCACCTAGTTTTAAGGTATGTAGCCTTTGTTTTTCAAAATTATATCCAGTATGTTCCCACTCGAGAGATTCTTGTCGATCAAAGCGCCAAAGAATTCACAATATTGATAAATTATTAGATTTCCCCACAAAAATCACTAAACAGCGGGTTGCATTGCGCATTATTGATGATGTTGGAACTTCACTGTCTACATTGAGTGGTAAGAATAAAAATATTTCATTGAAAAACCCTAACGATAGTCTCCAGCTTTCGGTTGATGATATATCTCATATTCAAGATGACTTGAATCTTAGTAGTCGACAACTGTTTAAAATGAGCAGAGATATTCGTCATGGTTCCCAATCTCGATTTGTCTTTGAGCCAGGTCTTAAAGAGCGAATTGTTAATACTTCACACGAAATTGATGACTTATTCACCTTCGAAAAATTGGATTTCATTTCAATGGTCAAAGATGAGGTTGTCGACCGGCATTCAAAGTATGTAGTCTTCTGCAACGATGTAGATCAACTGATAAGTAGAATAAAATCAAAAAGGGGACTAAACAGTGACAATATGCTTATTCGAATCGGAATTGACGGAGGAGGCGGATTTTTAAAAATTGGACTATCTGTCTTTTCAGTTAATGAACATGACACTACTCCACATTCTTCACGCCGTAATTTCGTGTCAGGTTTGACATCCCAGTTCAAAGACTCCGGGGTTAAGCGAAGTTTTATTCTTGCTTTAGTACCCGACGTGCAGGAAAATTATAATAATGTGAAGCTTCTTTGGATGAAAACTGGTCTGCACACTATGGCAGAATCCCTCGTTGTTGCATGTGACTTGAAACTTTGCAATATACTCCTTGGCCTTATGCCACATGGCAGCAAGCATCCGTGCAGCTGGTGTATTGCTGAGAAGGGAAAACTAGAGACTGAGGGTCCGCCGAGGACACTTTCATCATTAAATAACCAATTTTGGAAGTATTTTGAGACCGGTAAAGATAAACGTAGAGCCATGCAATTTTACAATGTTATTCACCCTACAATCATCAAATTTACATCAGATCCTTCAACTCCCACCATTGAGATAATTCCCCCTCCTGAACTTCATTTGCCCTCCGGACCAACTGCCACTCTTTATTCGGCTTTGGAAAAAGAGTGGGACCAGGCGCATCTTTGGCTTCGTGCTTGCAATGTCCAGAGAAGCCCAGTACATGGAGGAAGTTTTTCTGGCAACAGTTCAAGACAACTCTTGCAGAATGTTGACCGACTTGAGAGCATCTGCCCAAGAGAATCAGTGATTCTGGAATACGTCAATGCGTTCCGTTGTTTCAACGAAGTCGTCAGTTCGTGTTATGGTCTAGTGTTAGACCCCGATTTCAAAATAAAAGTCTTGGCTTTCAAGGATGCATGTAGCAAGCTATCGTTAAATATTACCCCTAAACTACATGTAATTTTTTTCCACATTCCAACTTTCTGTGAAATGACTGGACGAGGGCTGGGACATTATAGCGAACAAGTGATAGAATCATTGCATCACAGTTTCAATCATGTATGGAAAACCTTAAAAATTCAAGACCAGCATCCTCAATTTCCTAATCGATTACATCGATCAGTCTGTGTATTTAATGCTAGACATTTTTGATTACGAATTAGTACACTACGATTTGATGATTCGAACAAGTTGTTACTTGATTAACGATCGTGTTTTTACTTTTCCTCATGTACATAGGCCAACATACTATTGATACATAGTACGGGTGAACTACATAGTAGGGGCCTACTTGAGGGGTGAATATCAAAAAACCGCCGTCACAGTCATGTATGAAGTTAAGTTACAGTTGAGATAAATGCTACTATAATTATTTTCATAAATGTTCCTGCAGTCAAATTTAAGTTGATAATTGCTAGCCGAAGACATGGTTTTCCTTTTAAATCCATCAATTCAATGAAAACATGTGATCTAATGCCTTCATGGAACGCTAATAACTGAATGACTTTCCGCTTCATTAAAAAATAAAAAATATTTTCCTTTTTATGAAAATAGCATCATGTCGATAATATACTACTTATGAATGAAAAATAGATATTCCGTTACGAGCTAAACGCTATGCCATTTGCTGGATAATATTTTTTGAGATATTTGAGCAGCTGGAGTGAGTTAACAAGGCAGAAAAGTTATTCTAATGTACAACTTGACGATTTTATAGCAAAAAGGGCGGCCATTTTGAAAAAGCTCATTTGTAAAAAATCTGTACATTGAAATATTTTTATTTTTGCGATTATTTTGTCCCAAGAGGTCATAGATCGTGAAAAAATTGGTTTCGCTCATGGTATATTTTTTTTAATCCAAAACTTGATTCAGGCGCACCGTGTACTTCTCATGGCCAAGTCAGTGGTACATCTATGCCTCCATTTTTTCCTTCTACTGCTTCACTCAGCGGAAAAATTCCACATTCTCGCCAAAGTCAACCACCTGGGATGATGTCCCAGTAGCGACGGCCGACACGTCGAAGTTAGTCGGAACTGCTTCCAGAAACGACGCAGCGACCAGGCAATAGAGCCGCTGAGGAGGTTACTGCATACCTTACTGTACCACTGACTTTGAAAGTAAGGCATCAATTCATAATTTGACACTCTGTGTAGCAGATCGACTTACCGTTTGAACTACTCGACAACGCGAACAACAGGCGTTCTATTGACTGTTGAATCAGTCGTGCGACTTCAGAAATGGTGCAGATGTGGCGTTTCGTTTTCCTTTAAACATCCAAATGAAAGCAAATCACATGACTGTAGCATATTTGGACTATCTCATTGGCAAAATAGCAAGATCATCGCACGATATGGTCTACGCACGATCGCTACGCTCGCGCAAAATTTGATCGATCACACCACTACCGAAATCTGAATTAGCTCCTTGTCTCTCAAGATAGACGATCTGTTGATTGATTGTATTAGCAGGTGGAAATCTCTAGTCGAAAATCGCTTATCTATTATCCTATCTCATCATCATTCAAAAAATCCACTGAGAAATCAGTTGTAATGCTACATGTTAATAGGTAGCAAATCTATCAGATAAAATACGCTCGTATATTCTGAACACGGCAAAATCATCAAAAATGACAATTGCTCCTTCATATTGTCAGCTGCTCTAATTATTCATTAAAGTAATGTCTCAGAATAAGATCTCAGAAACGTGATACCGAACCTTAACAAGACGATAACAAACTTTATCTTGTGTTTAATGATCATCTATTATAGTTGTGCACGTGTCAACAATTATCAAATAACCAAAAACTCGACACAGAGAAAATCTCTTCCCTATACAATCTTGATATCGCTCAACAGGATAAAGAGATAACGTTGTAAACAAAAATGCTTGTAGTAATGTTGCTGACTTGGCTAGCAATCCAAGTCAATATCTAATGTAACGATTCGTAACTGTACTCTCTACTATTGTAAAGCAAAATATAGGTGCTGGAGGCCGACTGCCGACAAAATTTAATCCGGGTGCCGACAGTGGCCCTGCCGATGGGGGGTCCAATAATTTTCTTGGGGGGGCATGTGCCCCCCCCAGGACCCCCCGTAGCGCCACCCCTGAACTGATTGACTGTTCATTAGCTCAATTTCAATCAATTGACTGCCTAACCACCTATTGATTGACTGTTCATTAACTCAATTTCAATTGATTGATTGCTCTGATCACTAATCACATTTAATAGAAAATTTTAATCAAATTTCATATGCAATCGATTGTCAGTAATCCCCGCACAGGTACATTAGCATGTCAATTCAATACTTTTTACCATCAATTCAACGTTCGCTCCATGGGAACAGATTGTGTCTTGAATTGAGATTAAATGCGAGACATTAATTCGCCAGCAGAATGCGTAAGGCGAAGGATTCAACCAGCTTTATTCACTGGTCTTATGGTAATTACCTGCGTTTCGGCTGTTGGCTCTCATCATATCAATCCCTTGCCATTGTCCAATTCCTCGCTTCTCTCAGCTTCAATCAACGCAACGGTGCGGAGCAATGCTCTCCCTGCATCAGTGTTTGCACGACCTGTTGACTTATGTTGCGGACTAATCTCTCCTAATCTCCCGCCATGAATGCGAGGGGAGAGACAAAACAGTATTGCTCGTAATGGATGGCCGATAAATCACAATTAGATAATAGCAAATTCGAGTCCTCGAGTCAACTACAACGGATGAGAGGTCAGTGGGGTCACCTGATAAAATTGGGCTGTGTGAGAAGAGGACACGTACAATAAGGATCACTGGTCCAGCGATAAGAGATGGTGGTGAAGTACGTGAAGGAGAAAATATATGGTTGGTGTGTCATTGACAGAAATTTTAAATGATTAATAAGTCCAGTTGTAATAGGAAATCAAAGCGGTCTATTTGACAAATAAATCGGAAAAAGATAAAAAAGCACATTCCAACCTGTTCTGCTTTCCCCAAGCGATTTCATGATCTCATTTTTAAGGAAATATTAAACAGCCACATTATTAATTGAATGAACATGGAAAGTACACCATGGGCACTCATGTAATTTATAAGCAGATAATAATAGACTTCCATGGCACTGTTAATTTCTATGACAATGTATGTAAAAGGCAGGAGGACTTTGCGATTTGTGTAATGCAATAATATCATTGCCTCAAATTTTTTTGTTGAAGCATGTTGCAGGGACGGGAAACATCTGAAAGTGACTTTTATAATAGCATGAAACAAGCCGATGCTAGTGGGCCAAAAGTCACGTACCATAATGAACTTTGCATATCTTATTGGTTAAGACCCATGCATGATTACAAAATTAAAAATTACTTTACGAAGGACAAATTTCTTGTATTAAGCAGAGTTGGAAAATGAAAATATCTCCACAAATATTCGAAATGCGGTCCGCCGAGTTCTAAGCTAGTACTGACACGATAATGGGAATCATTACGAACCTTGTCAAGCAGATCACTTGACACCGTTAATTATCGTGCACTCACGATTAGTTCATTGGATAAGATGGTCACGATCTCTTATATCTTTTCGGAGTAAACGGGAGACTTAACATAACCCAAGAAGAAGAAGTCCATAGGTCTTGAATCAGGAGATCTTGGTGCTCACTCCACACGCCCACGACGCCCTATCCAATGGTCTTGAAACTTCGTCCAACTATCGACGCACACTAACAGCAGGGTGGTCGGACGCTTGTTGAAAACATTCAGGATAACTAACCTTAAGCGCTTGCTATTGTGGAATCATGGAATTCTGCAGCATATCCACATACGAGTACGTCTGCCCTGTGAGGGTTGAATGGAAACAGAATGGTCCGACAACAAACGAACGCCAAATCCCGCACCAGACCATCACACTGTGGGCATGAAATCTGTCTGGCACCATGCAATGGGGCTTTCCTAAGCATAATACCGACATTTGTGACGGTTTACTCGTCCGTTTACGACAAAAATTGCTTCATTTGAGAATAGAACATCAAATGAAAATTCATTGTTTTCATTTAGATGATCTAAAAACCAACAACATATCTCCATTCTTCTGTTTGAGTCGTCTTCGGCTAGTCGTTGAAGATATTGAAGTTTATAAGGATGAAACTTTTCAGCTTTCAAGATACGTTTTATCGTTGTTTGAGGAAAACTGAGTTCAACAGATGATCTGCGAACCGACTTCTTGGGATTTTGAAGTGTCTTGGCTTTTACAGCCTCTTTTACTTCGCACAGCACGACATGAGTGATCGCGAATTTCGTTATCATGTCAACCAAAATATCTTTGACTTTGTTACTCAGATATCAATGGTATTTCCTTTAACAATGTTCTACCTATTATTTGAAGTATTCATTCAAGTTCTTATTAATGTTTTATCTGATTTCCAAGCCCTTATAAACATAATTTGGGATGAGCAAAAAAATAATTACAGAATTTCCTATGGTGCGTGACTTTTGGCCCACCTTGCATATCACTACGGACCTTTATCTGCCCTGGACCCTGACCTTAGTTATTTTACTATTATTTCTATATTTTTGACTTTTCGCTTTATTTAGGGATCCATTGGATGATGCTTAAGGATACTTTTGTTTTCAAGTCCGTGTAGACCCTACTGACACATATTTCACGTATTTTCCACGCTTAGTCAGCAAATAAAGTCCCTTTCTTTGATATGAGAACACGAAAGCCATTTGGTAAGAAAAATGTGTTCGAATGTATGTTTACTCTTTGTATATTTCGATTGAGAAATAATCATATAAATTGAACTTATTTGTCACTTGCTTGAATATAATAGAAAAATATGAAACAGCTTTCTTGAGCAGCAGTAGACATGACGCTTGTTTTACAAAGAAAAAATCACACAAAATCCAAAAATATATGTAAACAAGCGAGACCTAGCGTCATATAACGTCAATGTTGAAATATATCTCTATTTCTATATTAGAAAACCATGATTTGCAAGCTTGATGTATCTATATATCATAATTGTTTCGAAGAAAGGATACAAGCCTATCTGGATAGGGCGTGCTCAAATTCAGATTGTCCATCCGAGTGCTTATTAGAAAGAACATTATAACAGCTTTCTGGTGTAAAGATCCAACAATTATTGGAGGCTGACGTCGATTAATCTATTGTTAAGCTTTTCTTTTACAATATGTTTGTTGCTTATTGAAATACTTCTTTGGCAAACTTAAGAATATGACTATACTTATGTCATACTTCACATTATTTATTTTTAGATGACAAGTGTCAAATAAGTATATCAATATTATTTCTAGATGTAATCGGCAAACCAAAAGTTATTTTTATGCAAGGCGAGTGATTTGCTAATGGATATTTTAGCTACAGGATTCATCAGTAAATGCTCATATTGTATACTATCTACAACTAGTTTTACACTATTCAATGCATTGTTAAAATAGTGTGTATGTAAGTATTAACAGAATTGATAAGACTTATAGTCCTATAAGTAATTCCATAAAATCAATGAAGCAAGATCCAGAAAAGATGTTCAGCTTTCATAAGTGTCTTTCGCTGGTGTTTAGATGCAGTGGACAGCAAGCAATTGTGCAATTCATCGTCCTGGTTTGAAATATTCAAGATACAATGCAAAATGACCACATAATGCTGCATTTTTCTAAAAGAGAAAGTTTCTAACATCAATTGAATAGCAGTCATAGAGCATGATAGTAGCATTGCGGCAATGATGCTTGTAATCACATTGATTATCCACAGATTGTGAATAATTATACGAAAATTTGGAAGACTTAATAAATTCAGCTGAGGCTGATAAATACATCCATTTTGATGCTTCGGACAGATGCGTTATATTTTTGGTTTATTTCATGTTTCGTCTCTTACAGAAGGAGATTAAACTTTTAAGATGGAAAATAATTCGCTACAAATTTTTAGATCATTCTACTGATAAATTTGATGCTTTCACAAGATGTAATGCTGATTCTTAACGCATACAGCTATATTAGGCATCATTATCAATCGACAGGGTGCATCAGAAGTACGGACACTTTTTATTTGGCTATTGTGATATACTGATATCTGAAAGAATTCATTTGACTTCGACTGCTCAGATATATATCATAGATAGAGATCATGATATTATATACATATATATATATATATGTATGTATATGAAGTTTTATGCTTAATAATTATCAATAATGTCATACTTTTTATTAAGTGTAAAAACTTCATTTTAAAATGTCAAGAAATTTAGATTTTTTTATTTACTATTTATTGCTGAATATAATTCAAACACATTATGACAGTAATCAACTGGAAAGGTAAATTCAAGAGAACTGAATAAAGTTTGACAATAGCATCAAAAAATCATAAACAGAATGATAAACCAATAGAGTAAGTAGAGAGAAGGTAGAGTATAAGGTAGAGTAGAAACTGAGCCCTAATTAAATCCCCAATGTGCAGGCCCCTATGCAGTTTTGATTAAATTAAACGAACACGCGTTGAGACCCTGCAGCACATGAAAGACTGATCATGAAAGAAGAACACAGAAAGAAGAATAGTATTTTACAAGTCCTCCGTGTCATGATGACCTTGTAACTCTTATTAAATTTATCAATTCGATGGGTGACTAATCTACAGCCTTAGAAATAAGGGCATTTTCCTAGGCGTGATCATATCACAAACTACCTGCCACTGAAAGAGCAAAATATCATAATCAAGAACACCGATCATCATTAACTTCAAAGATGTAAATGGATCCGTAATATTATTCAGATTCAAGAAATGAAACAAAACTTTTGTGAATCATAACATCGTACCGATGAAAATTTAATTGAAAAATTGAAATCTCAGCCAAGAAGCACAATAAAATCTCAACTTTTCCACGAAGACTTGCATTATAATGAGGGTCATGAAATTTCCTTGATGATCAGCTTAATTTCCGCTTAATTAAGATACCTGTTAGTAAGTGTTCACTCCCTTTGATATCTAATCGTATCGTAGGCACCGAATATCTAGTATTGGGGTGAATGATTGCACAGGAATGATTTGCAAAAATTTAGCCTTTTTAAATTTTTTTTTCGAATATTTTTTTGAACTGCATGAACGCAATCTCCACAAAACTTCAGTGTATGCTGACTTTTTTTGAGTCGACACTCTACCTTCTACATTGGCTGTATGGATATACCAAAAGTGCTATTTGCGCGAATGATAGTCCGTCCTGAACACCAATAACCCCAATCTAGTTCTTAATGTGTATTCGATTAATTCAATGCAATAGTGATCATCGCATTCAGCTTCTGTGAATAATGTAGCCGCTCTTGCACAATAACATCATTTAGTTCAATCATCCCAAATGCAAAGAATGTCGAAAGAGATCGATGTCTACAAGTAGCAAATTTTAATGATAGCTAAATTTTAAAATCACTCAAAATGTCCTTGATAAGACTTCTATCATTCGGTTTTAAGGTGTAGCGGAGCATCGCTTGTTGGCATTTGTCGTTTTCTGTCCATTTGATACTACCTCTGACTAAATACGCTTACGAAGCACAAAAAGATATTCAACATCCTTAACTGTATCCATAAAAAGGAGTGTCTTAAAGAAAAAGTTGCTCCTCCACACCTTGCAGAACAGAAGGAAAATAAATCGTGAATTATATGCATTATACATACAGTATGAGACTCTGTACTCATTGCTATCGTATGAAAGCGTCTTAAGACTATGTTGGGAGTATTCTTGATCGCATTGGGATAGTTAGGTCATGCTAAATGTAACTCAAATACAGACTTTTGAAAATACATCCAAATTACGCAGGCTTGCCGTTGGGCGGGTTATCCCGCCTAATTCCAACGGGAATTTTGATTGGGAACGCAGCACAAACCATAAAGTGCAAAAGGGTCTGTTAGGCTGCTTCGCATGGGAATCATATTTAGAAATAGGCTACTTGTATCTCCATCAGAATATATAAGTGCTTTAGATTTTATCAACTATTCCAATTCATGCACTGTTTAAAATATCTTGCTGGTATTTTAGTTAGGTTGCTTCTAGTTGTACATGCTCCATCCCCTTAGTCATCGCATGAATACAGCGCTAGTCCCACAAAACTCACCTTGATTCATCAAAGCAAAAACATCACACTTCGAAAATGATGATGATATCATAGCAAAATCATCTTCTTTTAAAATCTTTAAACAAATCTGTAATGTAGAAAAACAGTGTAATTTCCTTAAAACAAATCATTAATTACAAAATTCTCTACTAGATCGAGGGACTTTTTCACATGTAAAGTAAGCCTACTCGTCCTCGTACTCGTAGCAGAGAGCCACCCTTTTCAAAGTTTCCTCAGATATTGCTAGATCTACAGATGTTGTGCTTGTTGCCTGCCTGCATGCACAGGTATTTTTGCTTCTCATTTAATTATTAATGACTAAGTAGTAAAAGTATAGAGGATGAAGCCCAGTTGGGATTGTACCAATCTTTGGTAGCCCAATCCCAACACCGAGCAGCAAGCCTGAAATTACGTGTAGTCTGTTACTATCTTTATATGTAATATATACATCGTAATTATGCAAGTAGGTATGTATCGTGAAGAAAAATTACAGAAACTGCTCAACCAAATGAATAAATGCAAGAAAAGTTTTGTGATGCATAACCTGTCCATTTATGGCTTCGGTATCTACTGTTTGAGGTATAAAACTGACAGCATTACTTGTAAAGCTATAATGAGTAGTGTTTATATGATATTGCTATTTTTCATATAATAATTGCATAGATGCATTTGTGGATTAATGAACATACTAATCAAGTTATATACTTGGTTATAGGATCCTAGCAAATCACGACAATTAGTGAGTCAATAATCTTACTGTCTCTGTCAATGCGAATGCTTGGACTGCAACCAAGAAATAAAGTCGACACCAAAAAAACCATGCAACATAGTAAGAATTTCATTACATTACTCGACATTGCAGGTGCACTATTTCACACATCAAAACAGCTTTTTAGGTTGGCGACTCACTTCATAGATAAAAAATATACGATGGAAAATACAAGATTATAAAGTATAATGTGCAGACGTATGCAGACGTGTTCCTGTCTCTTATCAGGCGGATTGATCGATAACTGTAATTCCATCGGCTACAGTGATCCATCAGTAAAATAATTTATATCACCGTAATCCTCACTACTTCGTTATCATCATCGTCATATTCGCATCATTCAACGTCGATTAATTATCCCATAACTTTGGAATACATACGAACAGTCCATTGATTCCTAGTGAGTTGTCATTACCGCTTAGTTGCTTTGGCAGTATCTGAATTTCGAGAAATTGCAGAACGTCATTGACTTCACGTAGCATTCCTGGTGCAGTTCATTGACATATAGCACTTTTCTCAAAGTTATCTGTCATGGTTCAGTGGTGTATATCACTAAGTGGCTGCATTTCAGGCTTTCGTTGTGTGTTCGAATCCTGAGACACAATGAGTAATCGTCCGACTAGGTCTGGCTCTCAGAATTCCTCACAACCACTTTTTACGCTCGAGGATGTCAGTCGTCTGATTTCACAATCAGAAGGCCGGATCATTGCAAGGCTGGAAAGTATAGCCACTAGTGTAACTGCCCTCGAAAAGCGCCTTGCTACTATTCAAGCTGAACAACTTCGTTTAGATATTGAAGAAGAATATTAAAAGCGTTATAGTCGGACAACAACTTCAGATCGAGAGATTGGAATCTGAGCGTAGACAACTCAATCTGATTTTCTCTGATGTACCGGAGGATAAAATCCCTATACCTGATAATCCTCTTGATGATGACATGGATAAAGTCTCATTTATATGTGAAACTATCTCGAATGATTTTTATGACAACAGCATAGTTGAATGTTCCAGAATTGGTGTACGAAAGAGTGGTCGCAATCGACTACTACGTGTAAATTTAATAGTTTCCCCTCTCGCAATGATGTTCTGTTTCATCAAAAGAAGATGCGCCATCATATTGAGTACGGACAATTTTTCAAACGTGTTTTCGTAAACAAAGACTCAACATTCTTGGTACGTCGTGAAGAAAAGCGCCTTCGAGATAAAATGAAAGAATTGAGATCATCCTTTCCAACAGAAAAAGTTTACATACGTTCTGGAAAACTTTATCAAAACGACAAACTTATCGATGAGACAAGTATTGTTAATCAGTTATTCTGACATATTCAAAATAGTAATGATCCAGAGCGTGCGATCTCTAAATGCATAGAAGAATATCTTTCATTTTTGTCTAATTATTATCCAAGCAATTTTGATGATTTATCAAAGGTATATTTTGAATTTTCCAAGACTGATGCTCTCCCCACAATCAATGTTGCCATAGATGTTGGTAAAATGACTGGTTATTTAATCAATGCACGTTCGTTGATTAACAAAATCGACTTGCTCAGAATATATGCAAGCGAATATTGTCCTTTTATTATTTGTATTACGGAATCTTGGGGTAATGATGATGTCGATGACTTCTATCTTTCAATTGATGGTCACAATATGTATCGCAAAGACAGAAGTGGAGCTATTGGTGGTGGTGTCATTACTTATATTTCAAAGAAATTATCTTCCGTTCTTGTGAATACATTTGATGATGAGAGAGCCACGGGAATCACCTGTAAATTACCTCAAATTGATTTTTTGATAACTACAATATACATTCCTCCGAACTATATATTTCAGGATAGTGCCGTAATAGAATACTTAAAAATATGTGCTTCTCTTGATGGCATGCAGCAAATTATTTGTGGAGATTTTAATTGTCCAACCATAGATTGGATCAAGCATGAGGCACCGCATTCAACGTCTCCTTTATTGGATTGGTGTATGGACAATTTCCTGAAGCAGATGGTTACAGAATCCACACGACCGAAATCAAATAACGTGTTAGATCTAATTTTTGCTTCAGAGTCTATAAATTTTGATGATGTATCAGTCTTAGAGTATCTCGGGTCCTCCGACCATGCAATTGTGTCATTCAGATTCCTTCATTCATCAGATCAATCAACGAATGAAAACGTGACAAAGCATTATCAATTTTCTCAAGCAAATTGGGAGTATTATCGTAGATGTCTCCACAATTCTTCTTGGCCCTCTCAAAGTGGTGTTGATAATATAAACATAACATGGAATAGGTTGCTTCAAAATATTTTGGATGCGGCAGATAGTGCTATTCCAAAGCGACAATACTCACACCGTCGGATGTATTCAAGAAACATTCGCACGATCCTACGACGACATCGCCGTTTACATCATCAGTACCAGACCTCTCCTACCCTTGTAAATTATTGGAAAATGAAATACTCATCTAGTTCTCTTGCATTCGCCACTAGAGACATGCATTACAAGTATGAAAGATACATTTGCTCGGAGATACGTAACAACTCAAATCATAAAGTTTTTGGAATTATGTGAGAAAATGATTGTATGGTGCTAATGACTGTATTTCCTCAATAGTTATCGATGATCAAACTGTAATTACTGATCCTAAGGGGATTGCAAACGAATTCAACAATTATTTTGCTATGAACTTCTCTGAAAACGATTTTACAGAGGAATCATTATCATCAATTAATACTACAAATAGCATTGACTTTGTAGAAATTTCTCTTCAAAAAACCCTCGAAATTATTCGTAAATTACCACAATCTAGATCTTTGGACCCCGAAGGATTATGCTATCTGTTAATAAAACAAGGTGGGCAATTTCTAGTGGAGAAATTGGTACCATTTTTTTTACGTTATCCCTCTCTCTTTGTTCCATCCCTGATGGGTGGCGGAAAATAATCGTAACTCCTGTTCATAAGTCAGGTTCCAAATCTGATGTCAAAAATTTTCGACCAATTGCAATTACAAGATGTGTTAGTCACATTATGGAGCGATTGATTAGTTCAGAACTGACGAGGTTTGCCGTCTCACATCTTCCGTTTATTGCAACTCAACATGGCTTTTTAGCCGGAAGATCAATGGAAACGATTGAAATACTCTTTTTTGATCACTTGACTCGAAATCTTGACAACAATATCACTTGTGACGTTGCCTTTCTAGATTTTTGTAAGGCTTTCGATAAAGTTCCCCATTCACTTCTGCTAGAAAAATTACGTTATTATGGAGTTACTGGTATTTTGCACTCATGGCTGACAAATTACTTACATGATCGCACTCAATGTGCTAGAATACAGAGTAAATCTTCTCGCTCTACTCCAATTCGTAGTGGAGTTATTCAGGGGTCTGTTCTTGGCCCTATTTTATTTTTATTTTTTATTGATGATTTAGACTCTTGTGTATCCAACAATTTGATATTTAAGTATGCTGATGATGTAAAGCTTTTGTTCGCGCGAAAAAATCAATTTTCTACAGCTATCCTCGCAAATGCGAGTCTCCAGTCAGACTTAAATGATATCCATGATTGGTCTGTGAGAAATGGTACTCCTGTGAATTTGAGTAAATGTAGTATAATGTACTTTGGTCGAAATAACCCTAAAAACGAGTATTTTTTTAATGAGACTGTTATTCCTCAAGTGATTACAACTAAAGATCTTGGCATAAAGATTTGTACAACTTCGGATTTTAAAGATCAAATTTTTTCACTTGTCTCAAAGGCAAATCGTGTGTTAGGTATGATTAAGAAATCTTTTTATTGTCGTGATCCTTCACTCCTTATAATGTTGTACAAAGCTAATGTGAGAGCTATACTTGAGTTTGGTAGTATCATATGGTGTCCATATCGTCGATACGTCATTGATCATGTTGAAATGTTCAGAAGCGTTTTTGTAGACTATTTTCTAATTTAAATGGTTTGAACTACAGATAGAAGTTGCACAATTTAAATTTGTTAAGTCTTGAAGCTCGCCGACTGCGTTACAAGCTTATTGTTTTATTCAAGATAGTGAATCAGCTGTATGATGTTAACTCAACAGAATTATTTTCCTACTCTGGTCGCACAAATATAACGGATACCCATCAAAAGATTATTGTACCCTTATCAAAGCATTCACATCGTCATCATTTTTTCACGGTAGATGTGACACATCATTGGAATTCCCTCTACAGTCATGAAAGAAATGTTTCAACTGTTACAGAGTTTAAAAGATCAATTTCTGCTTACTTTATTCGATGCGACATCTGGTAATTATCTTATTTTTCTATGTATATTTTTGTTGGTTCCTTTTACTTGCAGCCCGTTTGGGCTTGATATTTGTTAATTATCCATTTAGTATGTGAATGCTGTATGTACTCTTGATAACAAATATATCATCATCATAATCCTCTAAAAGACATTAAAAATATATAGCATTTTAAGCCTTCTCATAAGATGTCATGTTTTCGGCAAGAAAGAGACTCAGTAGCTTATGGGATCTTGTGAGGGCCGGAAAGGTTCCTTATCCAAAATCCATGGGCCTAATTCTTAGGTCGGTCTGACTCAGTGACTGAGAAAAAAGTAATCCTGAGAGAGTAATTGAAAAAGACATTTGTTTCACTTTTCTTTTCCTATCTCGGAAGCTGAAGCTAGCAACCTCCTAGAAACTTTAACAGATGAATCGCAAATGAACAATCACTCGCCAGACATGCACCAAAAATATAATCTGCAGCAGTGTGTCATTTCTTTTATAATCAGATAGCAAATTCAAACAAAAGAAACGCTTTCCTCTGCGGAGCTGCTGCAGCATGCCTCTAACTATTGTCAGCGCGCATTATCCAACGACTTCTGCAAGTCTCGTCAGTTCCGTGTTGCTTCTTCGTCTGCAGCTAGCGCATAACTCCACAGCCTCCGTCCCTGAGGCTGCTAACAACGACATTGTGAAGTGAGGGCGCGACCTTAAACAACAATGCTCCTTTCACTGTGATGCTAAGAGCCAAATGGGAGACCGGGTGTGTCATCTGATCTGTGGAAATGACGCATAAATTCTGAGGAGTCGGGATGAGGGTGTGCAACGTGGAGGCAAGGTGGGACTGAGATGCAATGCTCAGTAGTTGTCATATTAAATGAATGTCTTTTCCAGTGAGGAGCTCTTCTTGCATGTTTAGTTAGTTATCTTTTAGTGCTATCTAAATGAAGATGAGTAGATAGTTCTGAGACAGTCCCGGCCCGCTACATCAGGAATATTGCCTCCCGGTCCACTCCACAAAGAATATTCACTCCCGGCCCACTCCTCCAAAAATGTTCACTCCCGGTCCACTCCACAAACAATGTTCACTCCCGGTCCACTCCACAAACAATGTTCACTCCCGGTCCGCTCCACAAACAATGTTCACTCCCGGTCCTCTCCACAAACAATGTTCACTCCCGGTCCACTCCACAAACAATGTTCACTCCCGGTCCACTCCTCCAAGAATGTTCACTCCCGGTCCACTCCACAAACAATGTTCACTCCCGGTCCACTCCACAAACAATGTTCACTCCCGGTCCACTCCTCCAAGAATGTTCAATCCCGGTCCACTCCTCCAAGAATGTTCACTCCCGGTCCACTCCACAAACAATGTTCACTCCCGGTCCACTCCACAAACAATGTTCACTCCCGGTCCACTCCTCCAAGAATGTTCACTCCCGGTCCACTCCTCCAAGAATGTTCACTCCCGGTCCGCTCCACAAACAATGTCCACTCCCGGTCCACTCCACAAACAATGTTCACTCCCGGTCCACTCCACAAACAATGTTCACTCCCGGTCCACTCCTCCAAGAATGTTCAATCCCGGTCCGCTCCACAAACAATGTTCACTCCCGGTCCTCTCCACAAACAATGTTCACTCCCGGTCCACTCCACAAACAATGTTCACTCCCGGTCCACTCCTCCAAGAATGTTCAATCCCGGTCCACTCCTCCAAGAATGTTCACTCCCGGTCCACTCCACAAACAATGTTCACTCCCGGTCCACTCCTCCAAGACTGTTCACTCCCGGTCCACTCCACAAACAATGTTCACTCCCGGTCCACTCCACAAACAATGTTTACTCCCGGTCCACTCCACAAACAATGTTCACTCCCAGTCCACTCCACAAACAATGTTCACTCCCGGTCCACTCCACAAACAATGTTCACTCCCGGTCCACTCCACAAACAATGTTTACTCCCGGTCCACTCCACAAACAATGTTTACTCCCGGTCCACTCCACAAACAATGTTCACTCCCGGTCCACTCCACAAACAATGTTCACTCCCGGTCCACTCCACAAACAATGTTCACTCTCGGTAAACTCCACAAACAATGTTCACTCCCGGTCCACTCCTCCAAGAATGTTCACTCCCGGTCCACTCCACAAACAATGTTCACTCCCGGTCCACTCCACAAACAATGTTCACTCCCGGTCCGCTCCACAAACAATGTTCACTCCCGGTCCACTCCTCCAAGAATGTTCACTCCCGGTCCACTCCTCCAAGAATGTTCACTCCCAGTCCACTCCACAAACAATGTTCACTCCCGGTCCTCTCCACAAACAATGTTCACTCCCGGTCCTCTCCACAAACAATGTTCACTCCCGGTCCACTCCACAAACAATGTTCACTCCCGGTCCACTCCACAAACAATGTTCACTCCCGGTCCACTCCTCCAAGAATGTTCACTCCCGGTCCACTCCTCCAAGAATGTTCACTCCCGGTCCACTCCTCCAAGAATGTTCACTCCCGGTCCACTCCACAAACAATGTTCACTCCCGGTCCACTCCACAAACAATGTTCACTCCCGGTCCGCTCCACAAATAAATGTTCACTCCCGGTGCGCTCCACAAACAATGTTCACTCCCCGTCCACTTCACAAACAATGTTCACTCCCAGTACTCTCCACAAACAATGTTCACTCCCGGTCCACTCCACAAACAATGTTCACTCCCGGTCCACTCCTCCAAGAATGTTCACTCCCGGTCCACTCCACAAACAATGTTCACTCCCGGTCCGCTCCACAAACAATGTTCACTCCCGGTCGACTCCACAAACAATGTTCACTCCCGGTCCACTCCACAAACAATGTTCACTCCCGGTCCACTCCTCCAAGAATGTTCAATCCCGGTCCACTCCTCCAAGAATGTTCACTCCCGGTCCACTCCACAAACAATGTTCACTCCCGGTCCACTCCACAAACAATGTTTACTCCCGGTCCACTCCACAAACAATGTTCACTCCCGGTCCACTCCACAAACAATGTTCACTCCCGGTCCACTCCACAAACAATGTTCACTCCCGGTCCACTCCTCCAAGAATGTTCACTCCCGGTCCACTCCACAAACAATGTTCACTCCCGGTCCTCTCCACAAACAATGTTCACTCCCGGTCCACTCCACAAACAATGTTCACTCCCGGTCCACTCCTCCAAGAATGTTCACTCCCGGTCCACTCCTCCAAGAATGTTCACTCCCGGTCCACTCCACAAACAATGTTCACTCCCGGTCCACTCCACAAAGAATATTCATTCCCGGTCCACTCCACAAACAATGTTCACTCCCGGTCCACTCCACAAACAATGTTCACTCCAGGTCCGCTCCACAAAGAATGTTCACTCCCGGTCCACTCCTCCAAGAATGTTCACTCCCGGTCCACTTCACAAACAATGTTCACTCCCAGTACTCTCCACAAACAATTTTCACTCCCGGTCCACTCCACAAACAATGTTCACTCCCGGTCCACTCCTCCAAGAATGTTCACTCCCGGTCCACTCCACAAACAATGTTCACTCCCGGTCCACTCCTCCAAGAATGTTCACTCCCGGTCCACTTCACAAACTATGTTCACTCCCGGTCCACTTCACAAACAATGTTCACTCCCAGTACTCTCCACAAACAATGTTCACTCCCGGTCCACTCCTCCAAGAATGTTCACTCCCGGTCCACTCCTCCAAGAATGTTCACTCCCGGTCCACTCCTCCTAGAATGTTCACTCCGGTCCACTTCACAAACAATGTTCACTCCCGGTCCACTCCATAAACAATGTTTACTCCCGGTCCAC
Source organism: Prostheceraeus crozeri (assembly GCA_907163375.1). Taxonomy (NCBI): domain Eukaryota; kingdom Metazoa; phylum Platyhelminthes; order Polycladida; family Euryleptidae; genus Prostheceraeus; species Prostheceraeus crozeri. The sequence goes on from CAJQUW010008680.1 coordinate 542,523, forward strand.
TTCACAAACAATGTTCACTCCCGGTCCACTCCTCCAAGAATGTTCACTCCCGGTCCACTCCTCCAAGAATGTTCACTCCCGGTCCACTTCACAAACAATGTTCACTCCCGGTCCACTCCATAAACAATGTTTACTCCCGGTCCACTTCACAAACAATGTTCACTCCCGGTCCACTCCTCCATGAATGTTCACTCCCGGTCCACTCCACAAACAATGTTCACTCCCGGTCCGCTCCACAAACAATGTTCACTCCCGGTCCACTCCACAACAATGTTCACTCCCGGTCCACTCCACAAACAATGTTCACTCCCGGTCCACTCCACAAACAATGTTCACTCCCGGTCCGCTCCACAAACAATGTTCACTCCCGGTCCACTCCTCCAAGAATGTTCACTCCGATCCACTCCACAAACAATGTTCACTCCCAGTCCACTCCACAAACAATGTTCACTACGGGTCCGCTCCACAAACAATGTTTACTCCCGGTCCGCTCCACAAACAATGTTCACTCCCGGTCCACTCCTCCAAGAATGTTCACTCCCGGTCCACTCCTCCAAGAATGTTCACTCCGGTCCACTTCACAAACAATGTTCACTCCCAGTACTCTCCACAAACAATGTTCACTCCCCGTCCACTCCACAAACAATGTTCACTCCCGGTCCACTCCACAAACAATGTTCACTCCCGGTGCGCTCCACAAACAATGTTCACTCCCCGTCCACTTCACAAACAATGTTCACTCCCAGTACTCTCCACAAACAATGTTCACTCCCGTCCATTTCACAAACAATGTTCACTCCCGTCCATTTCACAAACAATGTTCACTCCCGGTCCACTTCACAAACAATGTTCACTCCCAGTACTCTCCACAAACAATGTTCACTCCCGGTCCACTCCACAAACAATGTTCACTCCCGGTCCACTCCACAAACAATGTTCACTCCCCGTCCTCTTCACAAACAATGTTCACTCCCGGTCCTCTCCTCCAAGAATGTTCACTCCGGTCCACTTCACAAACAATGTTCACTCCCCGTCCTCTCCTCCAAGAATGTTCACTCTCGGTCCGCTCCACAAACAATGTTCACTCCCGGTCCACTCCACAAACAATGTTCACTCTCGGTCCACTTCACAAAGAATATTCACTCCCGGTCCTCTCCACAAACAATGTTCACTCCCAGTACTCTCCACAAACAATGTTCACTCCCGGTCCTCTCCACAAACAATGTTCACTCCCGGTCCACTCCTCCAAGAATGTTCACTCCCGGTCCACTCCTCCAAGAATGTTCACTCCGGTCCACTCCACAAACAATGTTCACTCCCGGTCCACTCCTCCAAGAATGTTCACTCCGGTCCACTCCACAAACAATGTTCACTCCTGGTCCACTTCACAAACAATGTTCACTCCTAGTACGCTCCACAAACTATGTTCACTCCCGGTCTTCTCCACAAACAATGTTCACTCCCGTCCACTTCACAAAGAATATTCACTCCCCGTCCACTTCACTAAGAATATTCACTCCCGGTTCACTCCACAAAGAATATTCACTCCCGGTCCACTCCACAAAGAATATTCACTCCCGGTCCACTTCACAAAGAATGTTCACTCACGGTCCGCTGCACCAGGAATATTTTTTTTCAATTTTATTACTTTTTTTCAACAAATTTATTTAAATTGAATTCACAGCAGAAATAATGCAATCGTTTGAAATACGTGCTACAATAAGCATCGCAAGTGAAAGTAAAAAAGTTCAAAAGGTCTCCTCTTGCCTCGGCGCTGACCACCATGGCGATTTGATAATCAATCCCCCTCCCACATTACAACTTCATTAGCGAACACGTGTAGAGATAGACACATTGTAGACGTTAAAAGCCATACGGCTGGGATATATCGACACGCCACATCCTAATCACAAAATACAGTAGATACATGAAATGGTGAATACTTTCAATGCTAGTTACATGCAAATGTGATTGATAATGACAAAAAAGAATCTGATGCACGGGCAAATATATTTAATAGAATCTGTCCACTCGATCCATAGCATTATCGCTAGCCAGCAGACTTTAAATTCTGCAAAGATTTTTTATAAACAGTGTCACATGACGTCAAACTCCAGCTGATATTATCTCTGGTTTGCCATAATGTGATGCAGCCGACGATAACATTTAATTTTTTCAGTGGCCATAAAAAAAGCGCTTTTGATGCGTTTTAACCTATGTTCTTAACATGCTCTCCACAGAAATCCCGCAAATGGGAATTTTCATTAGAAAAAAATTCATTTCAATTCATAATTGGCCAGAAGACGGGAGATCTTGATGATTTTCGGAAAAGAAGTAAGTTATAAACTCCCCTATCAGTTTTTGGTCGTTGATATAATTGAAAGTAAAATTTCGCATCCAGAGAGCGCCTTCGATGATCGATCTTGCAATAAATTGCGCTTATTGACAAATCGACCAACGAGGGTGCTGGACGCCGAATATCTGTCTGAATTTTGACTTTCAATGATATCGAAGACCTAAAACCAATTGGGGAGTTTTCAACTTACTTTTTTTCGAAAATCATTCCCATTCCTGCGGCAATTCTTTCAAGTATGCTAGCTTTTATGTATAGGATAAAGACGTACTCGTGCTCTTAGTGTAGATGTGATGAAATAATAACAGGTCGGGTCTCCGGAAAGTGTTTTTGAAAGCGCGACCGAACTTTAAGATAATTTTTCTTGACGTCCCCTCAAATATGGTGTCATTTCTTTCATATTTCATCCATAATCTTCTTCTCTAAGAACCAAGAATTGACTTCAAATAATTTCTTCAAAAGACTTGTTCTTAATTTATTGGCGAGCTTTCGGATGATAACTTCACCCGTCCTCTGGCAAGTACAAGTAAAGAGTGATGAAACTCAACAGCATGATTCCTCCATTTTGTATTGATCACGTCCATCGAATACTATACTGTCATTAGACGTTGAAGGTTATAGGATGTGAATATCTATGGCACACACGCATAATCTTCTTCTCATGGATGATACAATTTAAAAAGATTTGAAGACCATAGCTTTCTTCAAAAACAAGTAATGCAAAACTGCCTCTGTGGGACATGACATACAAATTTTCAGTGACAATTTCATAAGTATGACAGGATTATGTCTGTTGGCGGGATAAGCTATAATTACGGTTTGAAAGAGAAACACGCGTTTTCATATTTCGAATTATGAATACACATACTGCATTTATCAAAAAATGCATTTAGCTCGTTGCTACGGTTTGAGAATATGAACACTCCTGCTGAAATTCTGAACACGAAAACATATTTAGTTCATCTTCAAATATGATAATTGATTATTCAAGTATAATTTACAACAGCATTCAAATTGATAATTTTACTTTAAATGATGCTAGTTGCGTGCCGGCCTCACCCAGCAAAAACCCAAAAAATAAAACTGCATAGGGCCGAAACTGGGTCCGGTTTCCACTCTTGTTGGGACCATCACACACCTGTTGAATAGGCTGCTTTAGTACCCCTGCTAATTTTTTCAGAATTTATTTGACCTACTTCTCTACCATTTCAAAAGTCACCAGATAATCAAACGAATGCTAACTTTATGCAAGCTTCAAAGATGAGAGTAAAATCAGCCCTCCCACTGCCATTACCTTTTCTATCTGTTTTCTAAACTCTCCATAGTTTAAGTTGCATCAATGTGAAAGTCAACGAGGATAGTACTTCACTCGTCTCTCTGTCTCTCTCTCTCTCTCTCTCTCTCTACCCGAACTATCACAGACAGCACTCGACTTCGGTCGCTGCACCGGTCGCCAGGCAACCATTCTCCCAGCTGTGGTACAATACATACATACGCACACAGTGAACCGATTTCCACGTCATCGGTATCCACTCGGTAAACGCCCCTCCCTTGGAATAACTCTGTCAAACATCTATTCACAGTCCTGGCATGGTTGGTCCGCTCTGCCTCACTGCGTCGATAGGCCTCCCTGACTCCCCAAACTGGTTAGAGGTCGCATCGACGTAGTCAGGCCTTAATCCTCGTCACCACACTGTTATTGTGGTGCAGGGCACGCAGAGAGGGATGGAGGGAGAGACAAACATCACGGTGTGCGCACACATTTCGTCATGAAGTGCTAAGCGAACTCGCTCGCTCTGATACGGCAACGCACCCTTGTGGCTCCATTATGCATCTGCATTCGCTCCAATGCGGCAGGTATTCAGGCCTCCCCGTGTGTGTATGATGTGAGTGCCGTGCGTGTGTGCAACTGCGTCATACGATAGTCGAGCCCAGTACAATAGAGCATCAGAGGAGCCTATTCTATTATTCTACCGTGATCCGCCAGGCGGAACATCAGAATTACCCGGTCTCTGTCACGCTGCTCTGCGAGTGACGTACTCTTGAGGATAATAGCAGAGAAGCGACGCACCTCCTCACTCTGTCGTCATGAGGCCTGCTGCTCAGTCGAGTGCTGTGGAGAACGGAGTAGAGGTAAGTCCTGGCCGGAAGTGAACAGATATCATTTACGTTAAAATACAGTTGTGAAAGGAGACCGACAGAACGCGGGGCGGAGATCAGAGATCAATTTCAATTTCTTCATCAGGAGGTCTGTTAAGTAAATAATCTCATCAGTTGCTGATAATTTAGTTGGATTCTTAAATCCTAAAATACATTATTCAAACTATTTAACTTTGAATATCTTGTTGTTTTCCACCCTCCTACATTCTTCATAAGGAAGTCAAAAGTGAACTATGAGTGATGTCGGTCAGCATGTGCGAATGGGTCACATGTGAAGCGGACCATGAATTCCATGGGTCATAGTTCTATAAAGCTACTTATTTTAAATTGCAATAACACATTTTCAAAATTCACTATATTGATATAATGACACTATCGAAGCAAAAACACTTCTGAATAGGATTCTTTGGTAAACAGAATATCTTTTGTGAATTAACCTACATGATATCGAAGTCAAATACTTAATGCAAATTGATTTCTCTCTCACACACATAAATTACTCAACTGCCAAGGCATTGTACATGTAATTAATGATCGGCATGATTTCTGATGTGAATGATTATGCATTTTACTCCTTTCTATAAAATGTTACTTTGAATTTGGATGGCTATGGAAAGTTCTCAACTTTAGCAATTTCTTAAAATGATGAAGCTTAAGAAATTCATTTGAAGACTTATATGTCCGTGTTTATCTAAGCCTACTGACAATGCTTGATATTATTGTAATGCTGAATTAAAATTTTGAATTTAAGCGAAATGAAATAGGAAACCACGATTGCTCAATTGTGTTCTAAGTATACAACACAATTGCAAATTGATTGAATTGACTCACATAAATCTTGGAATCAATTTTCAAGGATTAAAAGAGCCAAGTGTGTATAATTGTTAAGTAATCGGAGTGAATGGTATCAACCTTTTCGTTAACTTGTATATACGGCCTCTAGTTAAATGATTCAGAACTATCGAGTTAGAAAAACAATGTGCTTCAGAGATTACCAGTGAACCTATACATGAGAATTTGAACGAATTATATGAATCAATCTATTGATATATTAAAATATAGGCTCTCGATGTACCGATGCGAATGTTTTTTACTGAGCTATCCAAGATCGACATACTTTTTTCAATGCGTTCTCGAATACAATCGCACTTAGCATTTCAAATAGAATAAGTAATTAAAAATTGTATTATTAGTTAATTACTTAAACGATCATTAACTTTTAATAGCTGAGATGTTTAGAAATTTCTTTATAAACACCATCCATTTATGATTAAGCTTTACTTCATTTCTATTAATAATTTGTTGCTATAATATTTGCTTCGACTTTGAAGTTGTTCTTAATACGCCAGCATATAGGGAAGGCTTCTGTTGTTAAATGCTTCTTCTTGGTTTACCTGCACTATTACTAGGTAGTCTGACGATGAACTGTGAGTGTAGATCGAAGATATGTCATTAGTTTTTAGATAGTTTTTTAGAGATTTAGAGAGTTTTTAGTTGAAAAAACCCAGCAGAATCAGTTCTTCCCCAAAATAAACTCAAAACATCAAACCAAAGCATGTTTTAGAAGTATGAAAACAATGGCATATTTTAGTCATAGTACAAAATATATTTACAATAATTGAATCTGGAATATCTGATGTACGCATATCAGCTCAGCACTTGAGGACTACAGCATGTAGTTTTTTTTACTGCAATTATGACGACAAACTGGCCATTGGAAAGCAAGATAAAATTTTATATTTATAGATCTATAGTAAACTTTTTGGAGGTTATGCTCAACTGAAAAATGTTTTCTCACTTTTTGCAAATGATGAAATAAACTCGGGAAATCTTGTTTTTACTCACAAGACCGATACGAGACAATCTTACCTAATTGTATGTGCTGATTCATTAATAATAAGTCTTCTCAGACATATTTTTGACTACTGCGTCTACGCCGTAAACGTTCAAACAGAAGCAAAGTTCAGACGAAAAAGCTCGCTATAGGCTTTCATCACGGATGCAGTTAAATATGTTCACAATTTTTATCATTGTATGGTACAAATGCAAACATTTTTGAATATTTACAAATTAAAAATCTCTTGAAAACGGTAGCACTACGCTGCATAATTTATAGGATAGAAAAATATAGCGTTAATTAATGGATGAAGATGTCATCAGTAAGCTGGTCACCACGAAACTATTTTACTTTCTGGGGTACTACATTGCTACGATGCAGTTAAATATTCTACTTATAAAAATTCAAGTAACGTGAAAAGTTTGCTATTTCTTACAAGTGAATAGGAATTTATCTTGCATGTCTATCGAATGTGCTCTTGAAACCGAAAAAACCGTCTTCTACACGCATCTTACAGAGAAATAATAATCTCATGTATTGATAAACGCAAGAGATCGTCGAAATACTATAAACTTTAACAAAGAAGATGTTCAGAACTCTGTTCCAATTGCGTGTTTATATAAAAGAAATAGACAATGATCATGTAGCCGCTGTTAGGCGATAATAAGACAGCCACGATTGTACAGAAACCTCAACCATTCTTCGTGATGAAGCACATACAAATAATGTACGGGAGGCGGATAAGGTTCACGTGAAAAGGCTGAGTAAGCATCGTTAAATGCAATTAATACAGGACTTCTATAAAATTGCTTCATATCAAATACTTGACAAAAAAATTGACGCGGTTGATTCATTTCGCAAAAAACTGCAAAATTAGTGGAAAAAATCAGAGATACGCCCTTTGATCCACCTTCGAAATCAATATATCATTCTCAGTCCCTCAAAATAACTCACAGTTTATCTTTGTTTGGATTCGCATCAATGTTGTGTAAGAATATTGAGATGTGTTTAATAGGCTCAGGTTGACTGTGCAGTGATGTCATGTCTGGTGAAGGCCCACACGATGAGCGTGTAATAAGGCCCAGATTTCATACTCTTTAAATCCTTTGTGTGTTTGTACTGCACTTCGAAGCAGGAAATAATGTGCGTTGATGACAAATTCTATTGATCAGGCATATTTTTTATTTATTTCTATTATTTCCAAACCCTAGACACACAAAGCATTGCAAGAAACACAGAAACGTTTCCGAAGGCAGGCTTACACGAGAATTTAACAATCAGGTCAGATTAACTGCAAAGTGCGTTCTTGGAAGCAGTTCCATTAAAGAAAACAAAGCTAATCATGTAGTATTTGTCATGTTGCCAAAGTTATATTGCCAAAGTTATAAATGACGATAGCTGATGTTAGACATTGGCATACAACAATGCACCATATCGAGCACGAAGAATGGATTCTGAAGAGTGAGTAAGGTCTACGGATATTGATATGAATTTCAAGTTGCATGTCCTGAATACAATTGTTTGTTAGTGTTTAAAACTATAGTAGATACACCTACGTATCTATATCGTATTTTTAGATATGATGTCGAATTTTAGTTGTGACTTCAAGTTCTTCGCGATAACTCGTGAAGTGATAATGACTTAGGATACATCCTCTGCTAAACTACACTTAACTTAAAAAGTTGTAGTAGGGTTGGTGGACGTGTGAAATTATAAATACCAACCGATGAGACGAAGAGTGAAAACAATGTACACACTACTAACGACAATGCGTCGAACAGATGAAGTGCTGACATGAAGAACACTGACATCAAAGCAGTGACTAATATCACCACACCTCGATTTATCGTCTCCAAAATCGCTGGTCTGAGTTTCATAAATTTTGGTAAGCGCATTGAAAACATTCCCACCTACATGTACTTGATGCTCTGTGACAACTTATTCACTATCACGGGCTTTAGAAAATTTTGAAAATGTTGGGGGGAGGGAGGGAGGTAGCCAATAAGTAGGCCTAGGACAATGTCAGATTAAGTAACATTGATAATGATCTGCATTGTTGCTGTATCTGACTTCTCAAATGCTAAAAACTGTGGGTTCCCAAGAGCCAAACAGCTTCTCTCTACACTATTAAATGACCCATCTCCAAACTTAGCGCCGACATTGTTCTTCGGATCAGTCACAATGGTGATAGAGCATTTGACGTCAATAGGATCGGTCATTGCTGACTAATGTGACATTTTACAGAGGCATGATATTTAAAATGCGTAGCAAACTGAAGAGCTAGCGACGATGGATAAGCATGATGAGTTAGGCAATTTCTAAAGACGACTGTTGTCTTGAAATATCAAATCTCAGGCTAATTAATAAATTTAGCCGAGTCATCTCCTCTCAACTTAAAATCATTTAATAATTTCAGCATCAACTGAAATGCCAGCTGAGATACTTGCTGAGATGCCGAATAATGCTGCTCATTATAAAAGTTGATTACATGTCCTATGGTGTTTATATCTCTATGGTTTACATTACTTGAACAAGAGAACCAGTGAATGCGATTATTAATAGGGCACAAAGCGAAAGATTAGACTATATTGTGAGCATTCTGAGTATTTTGATTTGTGCATTGCTAGTTTGAATCAATCAATGGACTGACTCATATCATTACATTGTTCATTTATGAAATTTCGCACTCTTTAACGTATCTAAAAGGTTACTTATCACTGAAAAGGCAACATTCTTACTTTTCACCTGTAGATGGTCACGGTGCCATTAGAATAAAATTTAAACACAGTAAAAATACGTGATTAATTTGAACTTGTGTTGTTCTTTAGCAAAATTGCTTGAAGCATGTCAAAAAACCGGCAAATTTAATTATCATAGCTCAATAGATAATTTCAGCGCCACTTTCTCTTGCCTGCTCTTACTCCAAAGTCAAACACTATGGATATTGATACTGATGCTTGATGCTTACTCAAATTATTGGTCTTCAGGAATTTGTGTCAAAAAGAATTTTGAGAGATATAGGTTAAATTAATGAAATTTACATATCCTTGCTCCTGTTAGAAGTGGGAACATTAAATTCCGAGTGAACTTGATGAATTGCATTACCTGAGATGGGTAGCCGATCTGAGGAAGTGAGCCACCATTGGGTCACACCTTGGCGGTGGTGGACCACCTTCCAGTATCTACGGCATCACTCCTGAGTCAGAATTTGACTCACAAAAGAACCAATTTGCTGCTTGAATAAAAATTGGTGCTTGAAATTAATTATCACAAAAGGACACTCAATTTTGAATGTTAGGAAGACGTGCAAAACATTACAAAGTATTACAGAAAATATTTATTTACCATTATGCACAGCTTACAGATTATGAATATAATTATATATCACTCTCGATGGTTTTGGAGGTCATAGAAATGATTGAAATGAGTTTGAAATGCATTTCTGCTCTGCATTTGAGGGCATTTAATGCACCATTTCATGCCCGTCAATTCCACATGACAGTCTTCGGCCGCTGTCACACAGAATAAGGCGTCTTCCATCTTCCATGTCCCTTGCCTTTTTGCGCATTCTTCATAAGGCGTCTTCCATAAGGCGTGATGAGGCGATTTTCATCTGTCGTCTTCCGCCTTCCATCTTCCACCTACCGCAGTCAATACGGTCAGCGCTATTTTTCACTATTTACCGTTTCTATGACTACTGTCTTGATCCTCGTCCTCGTTCGACAGTGTGAACAAAGGCTGTTTTCTGATTGCTTCTCTTCGCAAATGACAGCTTCATAAATCTTCCCTCAGACGTCACTTCACGTTGTTCTATTTTCAGAACAGTCTCGCGGCTGATGCTTGACAGCTGATTCAAATGAGTTTCATCAGCCGCATAATTTCATGCTTTATGTCGGATGGACGACGCCTTATGACTTTTCCTGTGTGACAGCATGACGGAAGATGGAAGATGACTTGTGGCTGATGACGTTTTCTGTATGATGGGTTGTATTCTTTTCTACATGCAATTAAAGGTAAATCCCAGATGGAAGACGCCTTTTTCTGTGTGACAGCAGCCTTACCGTGCGAGATATAGACATTAATCGTCGTCCGTCAATCCCGCTTGAGAATCCATCAATGAATGAATTTGTGGATGGATAATTCAAATCATTTTAGATAGAAATCCGATATTCTAATCTATCCAGATTGCGAAATTTCTACCCTAATAATCAATGATATGATGCTACTTTAATCTAAAGATAGCACAGAACAATGATTTTGCTCTTTTCGGAATATTGATTGTCACTCACGAAAAACTTGTCAACAATTCTGAAGGCAACGGGTTGAATTGTTAAATTGCGAAATGTGATAAACAAACATCAACGATCGATGTCGCATTAACTTTCTAAGTCCACCAGTGAACAGTATGCACCAATGCAATGCTGAAAAATACTCTTTCCTCATGTCTAATTCATTGTTATACTCACATGTTTTCTTGGTTCGCAGACTTGCAAATAGACCCGAATTTTGTTATCCGACTAAGGTCTGTCTATAAAATGCACGATTCTGCCCGTTCTATTGGCGATATGCAGTCCCGTCGCGACCGCTTACATCTGATGTCACATGATTAGATTGATTATAAATGGTCCGCGTTCTATGAGCAGCTCGGTTATTTCAAACTTTCTTAGGTGAAAAATTGTTAATTACCAGATGTCTGAGAATGTATGTATAGCTAACTTCAGCAATTTTAGCGCTAAATTCCTTGGTAGCCGTAGAAGCTGCGCTTCGTCCTATACTAACTCATCAGAAAAGCTTGAAATGGTCCAAACAAGCTTATTGCAACTGGAATCCATATCCCCTCATTTCATGAACAATTTCAGCAATCTGTATTCTGAATTATATTGATATTAATTATTGATGAAGTGTTTCACCGATTAGTATTCATTTCAATCTAATTCTCCCTATTAATTTTTCAGACTCCTATGGATATCGAATTGCAACAGAAAGTTATCGAAGGAATCAAGAATCAATTCGGTCATTTAGTCACCCGCATCGAAGGATTCCTCGCAGTACAGATTGGGAGCAGTGGAACTCCTCTAAATATCCACATATCATATAAAGACATGGTCAATGGTATTTCTGTCACAAAAGTCTCCACATCTTCCAACTCGTCTTCTGCAGCTTCCAAGGCTGTTGAAAACTCTGTGATAAACAGTGCTCCAGTTACATCCTCCTTGTTTACTTCCTCTTCGCGCAGGAACAGAAGGAAGGCTTATCAACCCGTGAAATGTGAAGAAATTTCTTCTCCTCCTCCACCCCCACCTGCACATTCCTCTAGCCACGCTACTCTCCTCCCTCGATCTCTTGCTCCCCCTACATCCACTTCGTCTTCATCTACAATGGCCGATGACTTCTCTCAGAATCGTTCAGCTGCAATGACCAACAACCACCTATCTGTTGAAACTGAACCGATGGGTCCTTTGAACGCAGACATCATCCAAGCCAGTATGAATCAAGTGCTGCATAATTCCCTCCCGGTGTTTCCTATGAATCAGTTTCCGACTGATATTCATTTGCCAATGTCCATTGTGAACACCGTGATCCCAGTGCCCCAAATGCTGAACGATGGATCAATGGGATTCGCTAATCAACTGGGTTCTAATGGCAGCAATAAGATGCGACTGAGCAAAACGACTGAACAACGGAAAATCAAACCGAAGCCGATTTCTCTTCAAGGTCAAAACGCAGGATTTGGAAATCCCTATCCTAAACCGCCGACCAGTACGACGAAGCGAAATCCGAACAAGGAATTTGCGTGCAATCAATGCACAGAACGCTTCAAGTCCCTGAATTTGCTGACAGAGCACACAACTCTTGTTCATCTTTGTTTCCGATGTACCACGTGCAATTCAAAGTTCACGCAGCGCTCCAATCTTCAGCGACATTCTCTGAAACATCTCGGGTTCAAGCCTTTTAAATGCTCAATTTGTCTCAAAGAGTACTATCGCAAAGATCACCTAGTCCGCCATATTGAAGTTTCTCACCCCGGCAGTGAGCCGAAATCGAGTATTCTCAACGTTATGCCGTCCGCTGACTGTCTGCGCATCCTAGAGGAAACCCAAGCTCAAGCACTCCAAGAGAAATTAGCTAAGGAAGCAGAGATCGAGAGAGCATCTGCCCCTGAGACTCCAGTATCGAACAAATCAATAGAGCCGTCTTCGTCGGTTGCATCGCCTGCTGTGTCCGACACTGTTGTGGTCAACGCAGACCGAAATCAACCGACTGATTTAAGTCGTAGAACCGATGAAGAGGCTACAGAAGATGATGAAGAAGACCTCCCCCTGTACGGGATGGAAATTGTCCAAGATTTGATGGGAGATGAAGATGATATAGAAGAAGATATGGAAGATGAATTAGATCTTGAAATGGACTTGTCAGATGAAACCCCGGATGATAGCAGTTGTTTGACATCATCCAACGGTAGACAGGCATCTGTAAACAGCGAAAATTCCATGATCCGTCTTCCGAATCCTGCCACTGAATCATCATAGCACTTCTCATGGACCTATCCTCAACAACATTCCATCTGTTGACATGTCAGCAAGGAGAACATATCAAGTCTTCCCCTACATAGGAATGTAAATCCGACGCTCTATTGAACAATATTCAATCAAGAAGGACGCAAATCCGCATTTGTAAGCGTCTGGAAAGACGATCAAACTTTCTTTTCTCTTTCTCTTCTGTCATTTTTCACGAGAATGCCTTTGATTTTACACAATAGTCATTTTTGCACAATATGCTTCCATAGTCAGTTAACAGATCTTTGGGTCTGGTGTATACGGGCACTTAAAACCGTACATGTATTATTATTATCTTTGTTATCATTATCATCTTTCAATGTTTTGAATAAACAAATACACACGTTTGATTTTGGAGAAGTATTTTTCACCTGATGGAATGGCTTTGAAATGCTACGTGCTATAGAAATGTCTCCGATATCATAATACCATTTCAGTCGCGGCTGATTAGTAAAAGTAAGGTCTCACAAGGCATATGCAATGTGTATTGAATTACGAAAGGAAAGTGCCGCAGTGCTTCTAGAATCATAAAGTAAACAAAAAGTACAGTTCATCTTACTTATTTAATTTGACAAGAGTGCTTAATTAACACGAGGAGAAACACTATTAATTAAGCTGATTGCCATTTGAATCATGTAAGAAAATAATCGTATGTCAAATTTTTGAAGATATACTTCAACTCAAGCATCATGTGATCTTGAATATACAGCCTACCACGTTTTATTAAGAATGACTGCGAAGACGGAAGCGATCATGTCGACAAGAAAATGGAAGAGAACCATCGTAAACTGGTCAAAGAGTGCGACTTTCTCTACAACAGCCTCCGAAGTACAAAGAACACAAATATCATGACTTGCGAGTACAACACAAATTGGTGGTGGAGACGGAAGAAAGAACTGCTTACGGTAGACACTCAATGAGAGTGCAAAGACTTTGTGGTCATGAACAGCGTTTAGTCGTGGGTTACAGAGTCTTAGAAGGTCATCCTGTATGATCGACCATAGAGGCCGCCGAAAGCCTGCCAAAATTTTACGTACTAATTTCGGTCCAAAGATATTTAATTGTTTAAAAGGGCTAGATGAGAAATAGATGCCTAAATTTGAACCCATTTTAGTACGGTCCTTATTGTGGCAAAAAAAGCATTACGGCAATGGGGCGAAATTGCTGTTTTTCGGCTGTGCGGTGTGCAATGCGACAAAAAGCCTTGGAAATGGCACATGATGTTAAGCATAGTTCACTGATGTTATATGATAAGTTTCAAGAATATTCGTTCAGTAGTTTCTCTAAAAAAATTGTTGAAGATGAGAGCGGTAATACAGCAATTTAATGCAGTACTATCAATTTGGAAGAATAAATATTCAGATGAAGACTGATGGGGTGTTGATGAACACTCAACTCCCTCTGTAGAATTCATAACTATTAACAAATTTAGTGAGAATCCGAATATTACACTGAGGAGTTGGATATTAATAAGGCTCAGCCACGTCAATTACTATTTAATATGGATCTACATGTGTGTATTGCAAATAATTAACAGAGGGCAATAGGTCCAAGTGGAATCGATCATCGGATGTCTGTCAATGTCAAAGATGTTGTCAATCTGCATTAACATGCGTAATATATGTTGCTTGTTTTTATTTGCTTGAGCTATTTTTATATCAAATTTTCTGATAATTCATATTTTTTTTTCTGTTGTATCATGTAATTTCTTACCGCAAAATTAATTTACACGTTCTATTATTGCCAAGCTTGGCAATCGCGTCTGGCGTGGCCGGGGCGGTGCATGTGGGCACAGCAACGATATACGTGTACAACCATAGTCAGGCTTCGTACTTTTTATAAAGACACAATCTGCATGATCAAAAATGAAAACGCGGTTCATTTTTCAGTTCAGAAAAGTCATTTGGTCATGTATTTGGTGAATTGTAAGTGAACCTCACTCTGCTTTTATCTAAGAATGAAGCAATTGGTTTTCATTTGTGCCATAGATGATTTGTGCTAATCCTATAACATGCGCACTTCAGATTTAATAATCAACTGACATAAAATAATGCAATGAAGTCTAATTGAAAGCATTGCATCATCAGGATGCTGTTATTTACAACTGCGTTTTGCAAAACATCTGAAAAATAGAACACGGGAGAAATTTTGAAAGAATTTGGACGCTGTATTTAGACATAGGCCTATATGAAAATTTCTTGAATGCACTTTAGTTCTGTAATTACTAAAAAGAGGCAATGAAAAGGAATATTTGTTGCTCGCTTACAAATATTTTCAAATTCATGCAATATCAGCTGATTTTCACTGGTTTCGTTGCACACAAGGTAAAAATGCGTCTATTATAAAAATGCGTCTAAAAATGCGCCCTTTATAATATTAAATATCTTTGTTTCGGTCTGCAAAGTCGACTCTAAACAGAACCAATCCGTGGTTTTGCCTCTTTACTGCTTTCTGACCAAGCAAAAAATACGTTTAGTCCGCGCTAATTGTGCAATTCATCTGCATATCCATATCTCATATAAGCATTGAATTAGATGGCATACCTTACTAGCACACGTATATATTGATAATATTATTACCATGATTGTATGCTATTATATTCTTGGTATGCCGATTGGGTCAATATTAGCCCCGCCGACTATGGTAGTTTTTGCCATAGATCTCATTGAGAGTTGCTTTGATGACCTCGAAGATGAATTATCCTGTTTATAAGTGGACGATTGCCATCTCCCAGACCGGGTCGCATAGCAAGCGGTTCTTAGAAGCTCTGAATGGTTGATGCAGTGGAATGGAATGCAGTTCCAGTGGTATGATAAAGTTTCTGGATACACCACTGGTGAGCGTATGCACTGGTGTCTTTGTTATCTCGCATCATTTGAAAGACGAAATTTGACGCTCATGAAATTTGTTCCAACCGTTGTACCAAAAAGCTATCGATAAGATAATTGACATTTTTCAAAATAATGGCTATGATGAACGCACAATTTCACGAATGAAGAACAATATGGAAAAGAGAACAAGCCGAGCAAAAGTAGAAAAAGCTGATCTGAAATGAAAAGATTGCGTTGGCTGCTCCTCACATTCATTCATAATTGTATATTTAAATCAATTGAAAATCAAGTTACACATACGAGTACAGAGTTAGAGTCATGGAAGCAAATAGAAGCAACTTAAATACATATTGTGAAGACCAAATTATATCAGTTACATAAACAAAGATTGAAGACTTTCGTCGAGTTGTCCTGATTTAAGGCTCAATAAGACGATCAGAACGGTCACTTTGACGAGGTAATAGCTGGTGCAAACAATGTGATGGGTCTTGAGACTTTCGAACATCGATGAAGCAATGTTCCTTCGGCTAACATCCAGCATTTCAAGACAGTCTTTATAGCAATCTTTGCCACAGATGATACTGTCTTTCTAGTCTCTCAATTTTCGCAATCAATGTCATGGGCAAGCAAACAAACAATGAAACACAATAATCCAGAGTAGGTCTAAGCAAGTGCTTACACTTACATAAAACACTTACATAACACTTACCGGTTCTCCAGGCCGGTTCACCGAAATATGCGAATCTCGGTCAAACTGATGTTTTGCTGCATTGTTTCAATTATAATAACTTAATTTTATCTGTTATCTGATATGCAACAAATTGGAGAGAAAAATATGTTGATTATGCAGTACAAGTAATCCAACTACTAGAACATTATTCGACTTTGCTCATCAATTCAATTTAAACCTCTAAATTTTTAAATCATGAATATTAAACATCTCATTGGTGCTCTGCTGTTGCTCATTTTGCTAAGATATAGGCTATTTTGGTATTCCAGCGGTCAGCGATCCATTCGAAAGATTTCTTTCGCATCAGGTAGCATTGTCAAGAAAGATTGTTTGTAGTCGATTATTGTCGAAATGGATGCCCTTCTTGATAAGTAATTTTAAAAAACCGGTGACATTGCTTCGAATCTTTCTACATTTCCCAACGTGCTCAGGTATTTTGAAAAAATGTATCAGAAGTAATCTCTTTCTTTGTTGTACGAGGAATGTGTTTTCATATGTCTCGGATATGTTTTAAAAAATCAATCGAAAACTCGACGCCTCATTCGCCACTGATGACTTAACAGTTTAGACATTTCAAATTTTTACTTTTTCTGTCGAATCTGCCTTTTTTGCTGTCTAGATCGAAAGAATTGCATTACCACTATCTATATAGAGAAGTGCGGGTTTAGCATGAATAGGGATGCACCGAATTATGGCCGGACTGATTATTCGGCCAGTGTATCAATGTCTAAAAATGAATAATGTTATTCTGCGATGTCATTGGATAAATCGCATGTGTCAGGCATGTCAATCATACGATTTTTGTGGCGGAAAACGACTAGTATTTATTTACCTGACTAATATTATTGGTAATCAGAGAAAATAAATAATGTTGGGATACAAAACAAACTCTATTTCACATGATTGAGAAAGACAACAAAAGTCAAACAAACTGTTCAATGCGACCTGCTTTCGTGTGGTTTTGGTGCAACAATAACAACTGTTCTCCTCGGTTTGGGAGCAAGTGCGATTGTTTCAGTGTGGATAGTGTTTATAAACAAATTGTTTAAAACACGTTGAAAATGACATTTTGAAGAAGTGATTCTTAATGCAGCTTTTTCCCTAGCATGTTGAATTCCTCCCCTGGGAGCCACATGTCCCCCCCGGTTGAGAATCATGCAAGAATACAGCCGAAACACCATGCAACCAGTTCGCTAACATCGTAGCGGTATTGAGGTATTGGACGCCGAAGGCCGGGCTTGTGAAGGGATTTTTAATGAAAATAATGACTAATTTTTAATGAATAATTTAGACTTCTTTATCTTTACACAAAGCTGCATTAAAATGGATCACCTATCGAGTTTTCAGCTATATCATACAATCATTTGAAGGATCATGGATAACATATATTGCATGTTTTGAATCATGCTTCAATTTTCTTAGACAAGTCAAAAGGACGATGGAACTGAGGGACGAGTGGTAGATAAGTGAAATATTCTGCACGAAAGACGACGCTCATAAACATGTGATCGAAAAACGAACGACAAAGGCAGTACAACCACCGATAGGCTGGGCCTTCTTGCTGCGAATCTACATGGACAAAATTGACGATGACCGCCGAGCAAACGAAACTTGATGGAATTTTATCGCAGGTGCTGAGTCTGCAACCCCCCGGACCACTTAACCAATGCGTTGCGAAATGATCTCCTGAACTTGGTAGAGGAAGCCGGTGAGAATAAGTTTTGAGACGGAGCCATTTGGCATTGCGAAAGCATTATTCTGTAGCCTACTCATGCAGCACAGCAGCTCTCGACCGTCAATTTAGTACAATGAGATTGACGTATGAAATATTGCGGAGCAATCTCGGAATAGAGGCGGGGAAGTACGTTTTCTTTGCAAACAACTGAATAGATGAACTACAAAATATTACTGTATAACAATGATGATGGATTTATTGCATCACGAGCTTATTCTAAATTTTTTTCAGCATCATGCGATGTTAATTCTTAATAGACTACATATAAGGAATGATTTAATTTACTTCATGATCAGCATTTCCACTTAAATGCGTCACTTTCATATTGGGGTAAGCAGTAGGTCTACATAGTCATATTATCTAAACGTGTACTGCTTCTGTAGTCTCTCGATAATGTAAATTCAATGTCAGTCATTGTTTAGTACTTAGTAAAGTAATTAAAGCAATGTCTGTCGTTGGCAAATTTGTAGACTGCAAACACAACTATATTTATTCTCGAATTCATACTTTATTGAAAGTTAAAATAAGACAAATGAAAAAGTTATCATCCGAAAGTTTTCGCCGGCTCTTCTCAAGGGTGGACACCGGTTGACTGACAGTGATGTGATGCAGTAATGCAATCGACACTAACACAGGGAAATGAAAAAAACTCAAAAGGACGGAATGACGGACAGAACTAACACAGATATCTGCCATCAAGGTAAAGCAAGTGAGAAAATTAACTGTTTTGGGATACACAAGGTAGGTTTGTACAATTTTGGATCTACTCTTGTGGTCTTCGTCTTCGCTCAAAGTCTTTACCAGATAGCCCTGTTATGAGGCATGTTATGTCCTGCAACCTCTTTGGCAAGTCTGTTCCTTCAGTCAGTCATTTTTCTGTGCTGGCTCATTCTGATTCTGTTTTTTTCTGAGCATTTTGGAGGCACTACTGATAAAATTGCACAAACCTACCTTGTGTATCCAAAAACAGTTCATTTTCTCGCTTGCTTTACCTTGATGGCAGATATCTGTGTTAGTTCCGTCCGTCATTCCGTCATTACTGCATCACATCACTGTCAGTCAACCGGTGTCCACCCTTGAGATGAGCCGGCGAAAACTTTCGGGTGTTAACTTTTTCAGTTGTCTTATTTTAACTTTCAATAAAGTATGAATTCGAGAATGAATACAGTTGTGTTTGCAGTTTACAAATTTACCAACGACAGACATTGCTTTAATTATTTGAAAAGTTGATTGCCCCAATCTGAACTTAGCAAAGTAAAACTATTTATTTAGGCTTCTAACGAGCACAATGCAAACATCATCACAATTCTCAAATCTTATTTAGAATTGAATATTTTTTCTCGAAAAACATTTCATCAGATTTTGATAAATATAGATTTTTCTTTGTAAATGCTGAATCCATTTATTTAACGCCATAATCGATTAGCTGGTATTGTTTCAATCGAATGCAAAGACACGAAAAGCATTCTTGAAAAAAACGCTTTAAACATGTTTTTTGCTCATCCTGTCGTTTACGGTCGTAGATGTCACCGAATTCGGAGGACAGTCGGAAAAACGCTTGATGGCTGCGTATTGGATGTCTTGGGTATATTCCAAGATGGCAACAAATTTTCAATGTGCTCCATTATGTTCAGACTCGTATCACTTCCAGGGAAGTGAGAGGCGTTCAGTAAAACCTTGAACCTCCAGAAATCGTCATGAATCCATTTTCTTGAAAATGATATCAAATTGCTTTCTAAGGGTTTGTCATGACCATTATTTCATAAGCATGACGGATAGTCAATTCAGGATAATATCATGAGTCAGAGAGCATCTAATATTTTGCAAATTGGCCTATGGTCTACATATCAAAATACATAGAACATAATGCACGTGTTCAACATGCCCTATGCATGTACTGTTTCTGCATCATTTATAGTTATAATTCTAACTCTTCTAAGTACTTTTATTGAATCGTTTATCTTAAACAGATAAGGGCATCATGTAAACTGGAGCACCAGGATAATCTGCATCTGAAGAATGAACACATGTAGATAAATACATATAACATGACACTTTAAATATTTTCTAACCAATATACTTGACAAGGATAGTAGGCTTCTATACAATTTATTAGTAATCAAATACACGTAAAAAAGCCATTTTAAATATTTGGCTTGCGCCATTTGATTCTGTCACACGCATCGTGCGTTTCATATTATAGGTATTCAAAGTTTAATTTCCCCTTAATTTAATACGAAAATCAATGAAAAAATTTCACATCTCTCGATGAATATCTACGAATTAATACACAAAAATGCAAAACTTGCAATAATGGAAACCTTGCTCCTCTGTAAGGAGCATTTTGCTCAAAAGTTAATTTTGTATAGAATGTACCTGTGGTACATGCATGTATGCAGATATCAGTAGCATGTACATATTGCTATTTATACCAACCATACTCTCTTACCTGCCAGAGAAAGGAATGTTGCTTTGGAATACTGATCACTCCAAATATCCGAAGTAATTGATATATAGCCAATCATATCAACCAACTTTTAGATATTTCCCCTCAATTCCTCCTATGTTGACTCAACCATTTCATCAAAATTTCTGCGGCTCGAAATTGGGTAACACGGCTGTAGGTGTCTATGAATCCTTGTTTTTCAAAAATACAGGAATAAAATGGTGGTTTTATTTTCGTTTTTGTTAATTTTTACAGCTAATTTTAGTTAACATCCCTTAACTATCTTCAGTTAAAAAGGAAGGAACTTATGGTCTAGTATAAAATTTAAAATTCACACCGACGTCTTTGTACAGAAATATATGTCATGCTAACATATAGACTGAATCCAAAAGGGAGAGGCCTATGGAGCAGGCATTATTGGGTTACATAGCACCACTAGCATCTTAATGGTGAGCTGACTAGATGTGAAAACAAAAAGGACATAGAAATGGATTAGGAAATACAAAAGGTTTGAGTTATAAGTACATGCACATACCTTGCAAGTTTAAAAAAGCTATAAAATGATTGGAAGAATGTTATGTACTTAGCACAGAAGTCTTACATGTTATTATGACATAGACTTCTGTACATAGACGTCGGTATGAATTTTGAATTTTATTCTAGACCATAAAATCCTTCCTTCTTGCGTTTAGATAGTTGACGGATGCTAACTGAAATTAATTGTAAAAAAATAACAAAAACGAAAATAAAACCACCATCTTTCAATATTGGCTCTTTCCAATTACATTCAAAACATGAAAAATAGCCAAAAAGACAATATATTCAAAACAATATAGGAATAGTATCCAATTTTAGAGGACACAAATGTATAGATTCCGAGGACGCGTTAGGAATAGTGTCCACTTCTATCGCATACTAAATGCAAAAAAATATTGAAAGGTTCACTTACTAAAATCAGGGATGTCTATGAATACTACACTGCAAACTGTGGACAGCGAAAAATCAGACAATTCTGTCTACTTTTCTAAAAGTATTGTCTCTCAAACTCAAAGTGTTTAAATATGATCAAGCTATTCAACATCAGCTAATGGCGACTAGTCACTCCTAATCACACAGGTTCTAACTCTGCTCCACTCATTCACACTCGCATTATCAACAGCTCTGATACTTTACAAGTCCGCTGTATCAATGTCAACTTTAGGGAAGTATATAGACCCTTAAAAGCTGTAAAAAAACATTGTAAAACAGAATTAAAACATGGCATCAATACGTCAAATATCGAGACATGTTATTGCCATGCCTCAAGGTGTATACAAAGAACCCTACTTACATGTATATACAACATTGGATATTCTATAATTGAAAATTATCAAGGATACCATCCAATTTCAATAAAAGTGTATATATTAGTCATAAGTAGTATGATTAATAGTGAACTCATATTATTAGTGATTTTGGTAGATTTTATCAATGACGGTTGTTTTTGCATATCTGGATAAAACCGTGAAACAAGTTGTAAAAAATGTATCCAGTACTCTAATGCGCTCATTCATACAGGGACTCTGTTGAAAAAAGATTCTGGACCCAGTCAAGAAGTAACTACAGAATTACAAAACTCCCACAAGAATAAGCAACTGTCAATAACAGCTGCAATATCAACTGCTAGTGATTGATTATTCATCTACGCCACGTAGTATCAATAGCTATTGGTGTGGATTCTGTACATTTTATACATGCTTTGCAAAAATCGATTCAGTAGTTTTTTTTCGGAGCATTGTGGACTCTTTCTGGAAAATTTCTGATGATGTATTTCCTTTGCTTAAGGCAATCATGAACTAAGTGATAACTGATGTGATTTTACTTGCTACTACAATCATTGCAGCATTATGTCCATGCCTTATTCATTGTTATACAAGTAAAAGACATGGTTTAAATCTAAAGAAAATCTACCGATGATGCAATCAGAAACAAACAAAAAACAAATGGAACGTCAAAAATTGATAATAATTTGACTGAACTAATGAAAATGCTTAAAGTTAAGTAAGAATCGTTTGAATATCCATTCTTTCGGAAGATCCTTTATCAAGATTTTGGTGGAAAAGTGCAACCAGTGTTTCCAAGTGCGCCTCCTCGTAATGAGTGGTTGCTGATGTCAATATATTTTTGCTCGTACTGAACATCTCGTAATTGTAGAGCATCATCCGTGAGGCCTTCAAATTATAATCAAAACTCCGACGAACAAATAAAATGTGATTATGATGTTAGTGATTCATAAAATGAGAATATAGTTGAATCATATTATATATCAATACAATATAAGATATATCATCATTATATCAATATAATATTATATATCATAAATATATATTGAGAATCATATTGAATAAAAAGCAAACCAAGCGGTGGTGATTGATGACTTTCCACGATTTTAAGGTCCTACCATATTGCGCAATTCAGGAACAGCATTGATAAGGATTTAAGTCGATTGCGAAATCCGCATAAATTTCGTCGGTGAATATGAAAGCATTCTCGCATCACTGTGATAAAAATAGCCATCAATTTTCGTTTAATGAATGTTTAGTACTTCAAGGCCGGAAATAAATCACACATGTTATATCGCTTCATTGCTCTTGAATTCTCGAATAAAGTTCACCAATGGTCCAAATTATTATACAGGAGGAGGTTTTAGATAAGACAATGGGAAAATCTATGAATATAGAAAGTCACAATTTATTTGAAATTGATCATCGATGATGTGCTTGTACGTGTACATGTGCACTGCACATTCTTCCGACAATTTCTCTGCAAGAATGGGCCGGGCGCATCAATTAGCATGTACAGCAATCAATTCAGCTGGATTCTGATGTATTTTACAATAATGAACTGAATTGTTTACCACTTGCTCCATGATTTTATCCAGATACACACTCTCCCGTCATTAATCAAGTCTACCAAAGTCACTGGCCTCCAGTCCAGTACATGGTATGGCAGTTGAGCGTCCGGCCGAAGTTTTACGAGTCGCAACATTTATGTGGACAGTTTTATCCATATTTTGATTGCTTAATCAGAGTTTTGGGGCTTCATGGAAATACGTATAGTTAACAAATGTCGGCATCGATCTTATGTATGAGATACACTTGTATATTACACAGATAATTATGTAAATCGATAAATCGAGCTGATTTTATAGCGATTATTATATCGATTTGCTCTTCTGAATGAGTGCAGTTCTGGAATTATTCCAAGAGTCGAACTTCTTTTGCAGCTATCACTATCTTCTAGAAGGAGTACTCTCGTCAAGTAGCTTGACACCACTGAACATATTACATGATGTACACAACATTCGATGAATAGTTAAATAACAGGTTGAAAATGACTCCCAAGAAACAGGAATTGCAGTCATCTGGTATAGCTATGCAGCAGGTGTAGCAATCGCTGCACGCGAAGAAGTATCATTTCTATAATTTTAGATGCGTTTACGTCCGTAAATGATTGCTCTCATATCTGCTCTTTGATATGAATAGTTATACCATACTTTTCGTCATTACCAATCCCAAGAAGCACAAAAGAATTTCTGAATTAATCAAAGTCCACGCTTGTTGCTATCTCTACAACACCGCAACTGAAATCTCTTATTTCTGGTTTCCAATTGATTGATGCGATCGCTCCTCCTTAATAGTGTTCCTTATTACCTTAATGCACTTCTATGATGATTGTAGCCTGTACAATATCAAACTTTACCATAGGATTACAAAAAAGGACGATATCTGCATATTCTTCCCTTTGATGATCTCATTCATATTATGAGGAACCATATAAAGGTCATTATACATGTAGTTTTCATTGGTAGACAGTCTGCTTGTCGAAATCAAACTGAATAATTAAGTCCTGATAGCACAAGATCAAAGTTTGTGATATATAGATGCATATCTGATCATTTCAGTACCTCAGAAAATATCTGGATATGTTACTGGAATGCATCACAAATCCATCAAGTCTGCGCTCTGCAGTGATGCAACAGGCTGACATTTTTCCGACTGCTAGATTGCTATTTACGAAAACATTGAAGACGATTTCGGTATTAAGCTCCAAACACTCTATCCAAATCACTTCACACAAATTTCTCTGGTTCTTGTCATTCCAGTGGAAGTTGTTGTCGTTATTTTCCAGCTGAATCACTTGAAATATTCAATACAATTTTTCAATTTCGTTAATTTTCAGAATATTGCAATATATGACTGACCAACGTTCAAATATTTTGTGAAAATCAAGAAATGTTGTTACTTAATTAGCAGTTACGTTGAGTTAATCGATAGCAATATTAACAAGCTTTGCAATGAAGTTCCTCACTAGGAAAGTGGAATGAATCTGCATTCATTAAATCGGTCAATTCAACTTGTCGACTTCTTATCGAAGGATTTAGAAAGATGATGTAAAGGCTATTGAATTTACGGTGGTCAGGGCAAGAATTCCTGTTGTCACTTGGAAGCTGGTCAGACCATTCTTGGCCATATTCCAGAAGATATGACGCAATTCTTGTGCCAACAAGTTATTGAAATGAGTGCAAAATAACCTAGATTTGATTAACACTATTTTCGAAGAACATGATTTGACAACATTACGAGCCATTTTCTAATTTTCTCCACAGATAATCCATGTTCGTACAATGGCTGACAACACTGAGCATTTTGGAAGCATTTGTGAGAGTAGACTAAAATAACATTGCAGTAATGCGGATAATTTCAAATCAAACATTGAAATTTCCACTGTCATAAAAAATTTCAGCCCACAGTCAATTCTCCCCTCTGTGGGAGTTGTGTATCCCGAGTTCTATATCAAGTCATTCATAGACATCCCTGCTAAAATCATAATATTCAATATGTTCTTGTGAATAATCTGCGACCTGCTACCATTGATATCCCACATCTTTTTTTCGGCATAGACATCTTCCATTTTTTCGCCTTTTAGGAGGATTACTTTCAACTGAAGAAGTTGAACCAGACCTATCTATCACTTTTGACTTCATTATGCTCTGGTGGATGGGCCGCTTTAGCATGATCATGCAGGGCTGTCGTGGTTGATTTGCCCCTGGTGCTATTACGACTGATTATTTTATCACAATGCAAACAATTGGCTTTAGTTTCATCATCGCGATTTATCTCGAAAAATTTCAAGATAAAGGATGTCATCATAGACAGTATATAGGCTACCTAAAATAGTAAGCCTGGTATTATTTCGATCCGGCACACGACAATCTAGAACTCGAAACAATTAATATTTCATACTTTACTAAGTGCGTCAGTGTCACTTTTTAAAATTTTCGGTTCACCGTTCGGTGTACCGGTGCGAGCAGGTGTGGCTAGCGCACAGCCCGTACAGTATATATCAGAATATTCGAACAATCGATTTGATCGATCGAACGATCGCTGTTTTCACTATTTTGGCCTGATCGAATGATCGATCGATGTCTTGTCTCATGATCAATCGAACGATCTGTCTTCTTTGTTGTAATCGATCGGAAAATGATAGCAGAACAAGATCTGTCTTATTCAGTCGGTGAGGCTAAAGCTGAATTTTATGTTTCTGTCCATCAGTACATTGTTTTGTGAAGACATGACTTTCTTCCGTGAGAAAGTGGAGGCACTTAACGCTCATGCTCCATCATCTAGCGTTGATGTTGAGGTGGATGTTGGTGCGAAAGAGCGTCACAGTCACAAGTCGATCTTTTTTTGGTGTTCAAGAGACCACGGGTGGCGAAATCGGATGAAGTTGGACGATTCGCGGAGGAACATAATCTAGAAATGTTCGAAGATCCGAAGTCATGGTGGAAAAGAAAGTACATATTTACCCCTCCATCCTTCCGCTTGGCATGAAGGCATTAACAGTGCCACATACATCTGCTTCCGCGGATCGATTGTTCTCCACAGCTTACTTTTTATCATATGGGTGATGATCGCACTTCAAGTCTGAGCAGCTCGAGCACTCATTCTTTGTGTCGCGCAATAAGTTTTTGCTAGACAATTGATTCAGTTTTTGACAATATGCATTCCACGTGCTCGCTGCTGGCATTGCACAATCTGGAAGTTGTGATTTTTATGATACAAACTGCTAAGTAATCTACACTGTATTTCAATTTTTACAATTTGATGAATCCAAAGGTCTGACGAGAATTGCAACTTCTTCAGTATGAATATTTTTCAGACATGCTGCAGATTTTTATGTAGCTGGACAGAATGCAGTAAAATAGAACTACTCAGCTAGACGATTGTTGCCAACGCATTAAAAATAGAAAACTGCTCCACAGTTGCGAATTCTGTTGATAGATCGCTTCTATAACTGGTGATGATCGTTGATCGATTGATCGGTGAAAAATGACGCATGATTGAAGCATGGATCGATCGAGGAAAATCGCATATACATACGTATATATACTATATAATAAACGTTATTCACATGCCCTTATGTGTACAATCAAATCGCTTTCATCGACATGCAATTTCCATTGAGCTCAGCTTTTCCGTCTTTTCTGTTTGGAAAACGAATTGTTGCTACTGAAAAATGAACTCAAGGAGTAGTGCAAAGCTTTTTCTAAATTGAGCAAACAGACAGCGAAATTGCAAAATAGATAGAACTTAACACTTCAGTGATGCATGAATATTATACTGAATTTGAGTAAAGCTTCGTGAACAGGATGAGCTCTGAGACTCGCATAGCAACTTCCATTTTTAAACTACATGTGAAAGCCATTATGGAACATCGTAGTCCATAGCATTCTATACTCAGCAAAAGCGTCAACAGTTAGTATTTCAGAATACTTTGAACCCTTTAATCGGACTTGACAACGCTCCCCCAAACCTTTCAAGTATTCTTTTTGCCACAACATCCAAAACTGATCAAGAAGTTTCTGTCCCGTTTCCCAAATTTTGTGTATGCTTCTTCAGTTGAGCCCTCATAAACCAAGTCATTGGTGTCATCATTTATTATAGGCATCACAACGCAGGATGTATGTAAAGCGTTTTGTTACAAAGTAATAAAAATCAAAATTTACACACGACATGAATCATTTACAATGACTTCACTGCCTTTTGAGACATATCTTAAAAGTTGGACATACACATGTACATGCACTTGTGTCATATAATCAATGTCATACGTAAGAACGAGGAAAGGTTTATAAGGAACAGATTGCAAATCATCAAAGGAAAGAATTATAAAAAGTGGTACAAAAGGGAATAAATGCCCTTCACCTTCGCTGACTTTGGGAAAGGCATGACTCAAGGTGCCAAGATTAGTGAAGTCTTCTAGGAACCAAGTATATCACGATGTAGCATGTCACTAAACACTCTGCATGCCCTCTGAAGACGGCGTGCTTCAAGTTCGCCGAGACACATTCCAGAGCACTCGTTGCCTCAGATGATGCGGTGGCAGAGACGTTGCAGTTTTTCAATACGAATATTGTTTTTCACATTAAGGCCAACAAAACGTGGTGAATTGTATTCCACAATAGAACGAATAAATGCCCCGAAAATACGTATTAGATCAGCTCTACAAAAGCCTGCAGCCTTCAAACGACGGAGCGCATAAACTCTTCTGCTAGCGCTTTTGCATATATATTCGATGTGCTCATCCCACCTACATGAATCACTAAAGATTACTCCCAGAAATTTGATGGAAGTACAAAACGAGGCGTCCGAAATTGGAACAGGTAAACCACGACGAATATACATGCACTTGGTCTTATCTGTATTCAAGCATAGTCCATGGTTCCGGCTCCAATTGCTTACGTTGTCTTCCTCGATGGAAATAATAAGATTAATGTCTGTGTCTGAATATACCAGGATTGCCACAAGACAGTCATCTGCGTACTTCACCATCAAAGCGTCATCCACACTGTGTTTTAGCGAACCCATATGTGCAGAGAATAACTGCGGTGCGAGAACGGATCCCTGGGGCACGCCAGAAGACATGTTACGAAGAGAACTGAACACATTATCTTGGAGACTTATGCGATATCGACGATCTCTCAAAAATGAATGGTTCGCCTGACAAAGTCATGCGGAAGGGCGCCATCAATCAAGGTTTCGACGAGAGAGCTGTGATTTAAACTGTCAAAAGCTTGCTTGAGGTCGAAAGATAGCATGATAACCTCTCTCGAGCCAATAGCATCCATCTGAGAGGTGACAAAATCATGTACAGCTATTTGGGCATGCAATGTACTGGCATTACGCTTGTACGCAAACTGATCACTCCCCGATAGTCTTTGTAGTGAGTCGTATACAGATTGCAAAATGATGCCCTCCAAGATCTTAGAGAGAGTTGGGAGCAACGATATGGGGCGAAAATTAGCATCATCCCGGATTTCAATTCGGAGCAAAAGTCACATCCCGGGGATTTCGATTTCAGGTTCAGCATTTTTCTGTAAATGTTGTCGGGCGAAGCATCAGGGCACCAATGACAAGAAGTCTCAGCAGATTGAAGAGACAGACTAGAATAATCACTTACAGGGGAAAAATGGGATTCGCAGGATGACGCGAACGATTCAGCTGCAAGAGAAGGAGATTCATGGCCCTTGATCATTGCTTCAAATAGCACAGAAGACTTAGATTTCAAGTCGCACATCTCGCGAACGATAGTCCAAATGTTCTTGTCTCTTGCACAGTTGGAAACCCACGAACGCTTCGCTTTGACGATCTCAACTTTAATTTTCTTCTTATAATGAGAGTACATGGTCAAATCACCACAGCGAAAAGCATTATAGCGCAAATTAATAAGACTTTTGATGACCGGTGTCATCCACGCTTTGTCTCTCGATGACATTTCAACATAGGTCTGTGGAAGAGTGTTCATTGCAACTTCAACAAATTCATAGAATAACGTGCATTTGTCGTCTAAACTCAAGTTAGGATCGTAGATACTGTGCCAAGGAGCACACTGAAGACTCTGAGCGAAATTATCTATGTTACTTTTCCGGAAATCGTAGACTTTCTTAAGTAACATGATAAGAAGCGTTAACTGGCTTCATAAGAACAGCCGAATGATTCGAGAGACCAAACGCAGGACAAGTGAAAGCAGAACTGTACTTGGTTTTCAGAAGAGGATCTACAAAGATCTTATCCAAGATGGCAGTACCTCGAGTGGGAGTATCGACCATTTGAAAAAGTACGAAGTCATTCATAAATAGGTCACACGGGAAAGAGTTAAAGTCACCAGCTACAATCATGTGCGATGATGGATAGACTTCAAGAAAGTATTGCAAGCAGTTTTGCAGAAATGTGCGAACATCTATTGAGTCTGCGCATCTAATGTTCGGAGGGATGTAGACTATAATGCAACAGATGAGGGGCTCTTTCATGATGAAGGAAATATATTCTAAAGATGGTGGACAGTCTCGGAAATTCACAGACGTAAAGGATAAATAGTTGCGGATGTAAACGCACACACCACCTCCTTTCTTGCCGTTATTCATGTCATAACGAACGGGCTGACAATAATCGATTAGATGAATCTCATCATTGCAGACCAGTGATGTGGAGCGGAGCGGAGTGGGAGTAAATTTGGAGCGGTAGTAAAGAAAATTTTGACTGGAGCGGAGCGGAGCGGAGTGGAGTGGGAGAGAAGCTGATGTTGACAAAGTCAACAAAGTTTTATCATAATTAATGATTTTTTACATTATTATTATTACACTATTTTTCGTAAGATATTAGTCTATTATTTATTTTTTCAACATTATTCGGAGATAAGACTCCATTCTCAAGTTATACAGTAAGTGTTTGAAATTATATTATGACCGCAGAGTCTTTGATCTTCCTTAAAGCTAAATATTTTGTCACATTAATGGGACGATAAAATCAGGTCTACCGCACTATTACTACATATACAAAAAGAGAAAGAAAATAAAGGTATATAAATTCGGGAAAATTAAACATGAATGTCACTAAGTTATTATCACATGATAATTGTAGAATCACTATTAATGCTAATGTGCAATCCGCTTTCGAAGTATTGTTCAATTATAATCACTATTTATTTAAAATCATTCATGATTATCGGCCATAATTAGTATTTAAAATTCGACAAGCATAAGGCTAATATTTTGCAGTTAAGCATATTATCAGAGTGGAAGTCAATCATAATTTACAGTAGTCAAACAACCTAAAAAGTTCAAGGAAATCGTTTTATCTATGGTATGGTAAATTAATAGGATTTAGTTTAAGTGGAGCGGAGCGGAGCGGAGTGGCTAGGTATGAAAAAATAACTGGAGCGGAGCGGAGCGAAAGCGAAGTGTCATCGGAGCGGAGCGGTAGAATTGTACCGCTCCACATCCCTGTTGCAGACAGAATCATTCAGCCACGTTTCTGTGAGTGCAATGATATCTGGTTTAGTAGCACGAGCGAATAATTGAAGCTCGTCCATTTTAAGACGAAGGGATCTCATGTTCGAGAGGAGGAAAGCAGGATAAGAATCTTTAAAAAACTTTAGTGAAAATTTTGCTGATTCTGGGATGTGCGGAGAACTATTTTGCCTCGGCGAATCACATAATCGTTACCTTCTTCATTTTTCTTCTTCAACTCAGATCGAAGAGTCTTTTCCTGAAATTGTTGCATCTTAGTAAGGTCTTCATTAACGAAAATGTGCTTTGTGGAACTCTGAGTTCTTAGGTATCTGGATTTTTTGAGGATGGACCACTTTTCTTCAACAGAGCAATATTTCACTAAAAGGAGCCGACTACCATTCTTGTTAGCTCTACCGATTCGCCTACACATCACAGGAGTGAATTCGCTTACGTCCAGAATACTAGCGACATTCTTCAACTGACTTAAATCATGGGAAATTCTATCTGAAACGCTGCCTACAATGGACTCAGGGACAATATGGAAGATCAAATTTTGACGTCTTGACAGTCTTTCCGATAACTCGGAAAACATGGAGTCGGACTGGGACATTAATTCAGACTTGAGATTCTAATGATCAGTTTTCAAATTCTCATACAGTGCCATTACACGATCGCATTTAACCGTAGTCAGATTCATCTTTTCTATTATCGGACTCATCATGCATTCAATCTTTCCAGTAATTAGCTTAACTACATTATCAGAGATATTCTCTGCACTCTGTAACGAATCATTGCGACGGATTTCTTTGACCCCAATTAGCGCCTCAATCAATGTCTGTTAGAAATGCTGTTCTTTCTTAGCTCTAGATCTGAATCTGACAACAGGATAACGTTTTCAGCATTCATGTTTGACAAATAAACAATGCTCACCAAATCTGCCAGAATAGAGCCGATGTAGAAATCTAGTTAGAAGTCAGCTGACAAAATTCTACAGCAAATTTATTGCCTACCTTGAATGAACGCAAACAATGACCAATACCGAACACAAGTGACGTCGATAACACGCGTGAAGCCACAGCCAACCAGATATGAAAGAGGTACACCGAATAACCTTGAGAGGCACTGTCGAAATGATCCAAAATTTCAGACACCAGAGTGAACCCAGGAAGAATCACCAGAATGAGGGGAACAGATGCACACGAAGATCACAAGGAACGACGCCGAATAAAGGGAGAAACACACCAAAAGAAATATACAGCAGCAGCGAGATGAGAGACACAACCTTCGCGATAGCAGACAGATGTGACGATAAGCAACTCATAGAAAAAAGTCGCTTAGGCAATAAATTGATGCTCTGGTGTTCCAAACCCGCAATAATTTCGGCAATTTTGAGCATTCTTTCAATATTCATTCCGTCATCGTTAGATGAAATTGAAATCGGTCGATGAGACGCTCTATGAAGTAGCATCAATACCTCTTTGACAATTTCTTCTTCGTACTCATGCTCCATCGAGGGAGTAAGAGGCTGCAAGTTCCACTTAGGCTAATTTTTAGAATTCCGAGAAAGCCAATCAGGACCACGCCACCAGTAATTGTCTACTAAGTAGAGCCTAAGATATTAGGTACCTAAGTACATTAAGTAGAGTAGCAACTCAGCATTTATTATATCCCTAACAGTTTCGTACTCATCTCATGAAATTGAGTTGAGTTGAGACCCAGTATACCACGTGTGAGATATGCACACAGATTTTGCACTTTTGGAGAAATGTACACGAATTTGACTGATTATGACAGCAATACAGAAGAAAGAGAAGTAATTTACAAATCCTCCATGTCATGACAACCTTGGGGAAAAGTAATACAGTTTACTAAAATAGCAATTCGATGGGTTACATTACTTTAAAGCTCAACCTTACTGTAGCAAGATTATTTTCTTAACCGTGTCACAAACTACGTGCCACTGAAAGAGCAAAACATCATAATCAAAGAAAATGATCATAGTTAACTTTAAAAGATGTAAATGGGTCCACATTGCTAGTCAGATTCAAAAAATGACGTCCTATGAATAATGAAATCATGCTGCTGAAAATTGAATCAAAAACACGACATATTAGCAAAGAAGCTCTCAATAAGATCTCAACTTTTCCTTGAAGACTTGCAGGGACTTGCATTATCATGCAGTTCATGAAATTTCCTTGATCATCAGCTGAATTTCCGCTTAATTAATATGCTTTTTAGCAAATATTAATTCCTTTTGATATCCTATGTTTCATACTAGTTATAAAGTGGCTTCATCTCGGCAGTATATAAACACAGCAATAATTTGAAAAAAATATTTATTTATTTATTTATTCATTTAGTGCACCAATAAGTGCAATGAGCACCAAGGCAACACAGGAAATACATTCAGGAGGGAACAATTAGAAGTTACAATAAAACATAAAAAGCTTTCGTTTAAACTGTTTCACCGTTTCACTGTTCACAATATCGTCGGGGAGGCGGTTCCAGTTATCTATAATGCGGTGGGAAAAGGAGGATAGGCGACAATTCAGATTTGTTGGGTGGCGGAAAATTTTGTAGTTATGTCCACGGGTTCGGGAAACACTAAAGGTGAAGAAAGAATTAGGATCACTTGGAGTAAGGTGGTTACATATTTTGAACACGGTTGTAAGGTCCATAATCCGA
Source organism: Prostheceraeus crozeri (assembly GCA_907163375.1). Lineage (NCBI taxonomy): Eukaryota > Metazoa > Platyhelminthes > Polycladida > Euryleptidae > Prostheceraeus > Prostheceraeus crozeri. The sequence continues at coordinate 576,190 of CAJQUW010008680.1, forward strand.
CGATGACATTGTAGTGTTGGGAGTTTCAGAGCTCTCAGTCTTCGTAGGGTAACGAGGATAGGCCACGAATTAGCTTTTTGAAACTGCTCAAATAATGTTTTGGAATTCAGAAACGTAAGCTCCACAAAAAACTGAATATTTTCATATAAAAATTTTCACTGTATACAGGTACTTTTTTTAGTCGAAACTCTACCTATTATACTTAATCTATGGTCTGTGATTAGAATTTGTTTTCTTCGAGTCAGTTTGTCAGGAGGGTTTTCAAGAGTATTTATACACTAGGAACCTGCGAAGCTTCGAGGTTCGATTCGATTCGCGAATCAGCTGACGATGCGAGTTCGATTCGATTCGAAATTTTGCGATTCGAGAAAAAAATTCGAATCAGTCCGCATCGGCCTTGATTTAACCTCTTCCTGTTCGTGCTACTTGAAGTGACATTGCAATGTGCTTGAGATGCTGGATTCTCACTGAAAGTGGCTATGGGGGGTGGTTACTTAACAAAGGTCGAATCACCTACACAGTACGTGCATCATCATTATTGCATGTGTTATATGCTGCTCAGATCAAGGCCTCGCACTAGGTCGATCTTTCTAACCGAGTCCATAACTGTCCAATAACTGATTTAAAGTGAAATTGTAAATGGCCCACTAGCAGGCTCATGAAAATGTCTGTCATAGCACATACTTTTCAGACTGTCTTTCTTCAGGAATCTTAAGCCCTAGTAAGATGCAATCTTGCCACCCTGCTAGTAGGCCACATGGTTGACAAAGACGATGTGTCCCTCTTATCCTGAATCATCTGTACCTCTGAGATAAATTAATCGGGAGTTTTGTACAAAGGTTATATGAGTCTATATACAGAATATGGTTTACAATTTTTATTTAGATTTTTCCATAGGCCACAGCTGCCGGATTTCCTTACTTTGCTGATTTTCCATTTCCAAGATGGCAAGTATAAGACTGCAATAGGGCTACTCAGTTAGAAATTATACATGTAGTCCTCACAGTCATATGTAATCCTCTACTTGTATAAGCTTGTGTGAGATGTTTAGGTAGAAGTCTGCATAGGTTATTTAATGATTTATTTTGAATTCGTCCTGAATGATTTAGATAGTCCTTATACGGACAGCGATATCATGGAAGGTTGTACGCATCAACAGCTTGCTGCAAAAAGTCTATTGATGTATTCTGATCTCAAAATAAGGATAGAAATGATAGAATGTAATTGTTTGTTTCTGAAAATTGGCGCTTTCCCGGGCTCAAGACGTAAGTATAGGACCGACTGATGGCGGTTACCATTCCAGTCCTGCGTGAGATTCAAAGGACTTTTTCTTTCTATAAGCCTGAGGTCATAAACATGGTCCATGTCATTAAACCACCTACGGGTAATTTGACAAAAGACGGCTAATGGACAGTTCAAGACATGTTGTCAAATCAAGCATCCATCTAACTCATCTAGCGTCAATATTCATTTAAAATAGGCTGCACATTGTTACAAAGCGCAGTAGATTTCAATTACCTAGCAAAAATAGAGATACTTCATTTACCTCTTATTTCTTTATGAGTATCAAGATGCAAGCTGCATGTTTCAATAGCCATGTAAATTGCATGATTATTAAGTCCTATTTGGTAGTCCTATTTTCTTAATGGCTAGCGGAATAGCTGAATAATTCAATTGTACATAAAAGTAAGCTTAACTAGGCATATTCAAGTTTCTATGATTCGATTCGATTCGCGAGTCACGACGAGATTCGATTCGACTCAAAATCTGCCGCTTTGCAGGTCCCTGTTATATACAGAAAATCAAGCTCGATTGCTTTTCTCCATAGCATTTCTCTTAATTTCTTCGACGATCGATTCCGTACATAAGCGTTCAATGTTTTCTTGAATGCTATCCACTGAAGTGCTATCATTGAATCAGACCAATGCAGGACAAAATGGACTGTTTAATTTTCTTTCCTCATGATTCGAGGTCCAATCAGTATAGCCAGGAGTTCCAGTCTTGGTATTGACAAGTCATTTTTCCTATTTTTGAAATTGAGAGACTATTTTGGACTAGCTTTTGCCTTGGATGTGCCTTTTATATTGGCAGTACCATTGATTTTCAAAAATTAATCAATAAATTAATTAATTAAAACAAATAAACTAATTGAAACAAATAAATAAATTGATTATCAAAACATTTTTAAAAAATTAAGACAAAGGGGGCGACCGAAGAAGCGATGGGTAGACCTCACACAGAAGGATTTGAAGACACCGTGTGGACCCGGTGGACGCTCTAGACAAGAGCTTGTGGCGTGCAAGAATTCGGGCCGCCGACCCCACCTAGTGGGAATAATCAGGCGCGGACGAAGAAGATAAAAAAGGAAAATTTAATTATGTCAATTACTCGATAGCTCAGAAGTCCAATCTCAATTAATTGATTACTCAGGAATTTCAAGTGCAATCAGTTGATTGCTCACGAATGCCAATTTCAATTAATTGATTGGAAAGAGCAATTACATTAGAAGCAAGTTTTGCTAATCCCTGGTCTATACACGTGAATAGCCTCTTATAATCTACATGTATGCGTGTACTGCATAGTATGCACCAGGGATGCGGAGTCGGAGTCCCGGAGTCCTATCATTTTTGCTGGAGTCGGAGTCCTATCAAATGATAGGACTCCGGACTCCGGCCCATAACTAGACCCGAAATGTAATACAAGCAAATTATTTATTCTCGTGCATGGTTGTCACTGTCTTGATGTCAACTTTCTCCGTCAAACAAAAGTACAGAAACACTGCTACATGTAAAGCTTGTAAAAGTTAAGGGAATGAACCGTGATAGTGAAAAAAGGATTGTCTTTTCACTCGGTGATTTAGTAGAGAAGACAAACCTTCCTAGCCTCGATCACACATACGCACCAAAGATCACATCAGAGACAAAAATGAAATATTAGTTTGTTTGAGAACATTACCTCTTACCCCTACGTTAATCGTTTGTGATGGCTCCTCAAAGCGCATATTAAAATCGAAAGTGTAGTATTTTTTGGAGAAGGATGGGGATCTGCCCCCCTGGTAGAGACTGGAGAAATGCCGTGTGAAGCACACATCAACAAGATGGGAGGAACCGAGTCGCATGCATCCAACTTAAAGCGACATTTGATAACCTTTCATCGAAAATGATTGATAATTGATACACCAATGATCATTAAAAATAGGTTCAGGTAAGCCTATAATGATCTATGATGCAGGTTACCAGTTAATTTTTCAAAAAAACTAGGTTTTATATACTTGCCACCCGGAGTCGGAGTCCTATCAAAATGATAGGACTCCGCATCCCTGGTATGCACACCTGTATACATATTATGTATACATGATGGCATAATTCATACTTTACTTTCACTATAGGCCCTATATCCGTTTAGCGTGCTTTTCTCCACCTCTTGGGTTGGACGATTTTTCTCAATGGAATACCACCACGTGTTCTATGATCATTATACTCGTAGGTGCTCCACAATCTCATACTGTGGACAATCTGGACATAAACATTACAAACATTCTATTACGGATTCATGCTATAATTGTCAGAATAATATTGCTTGTTTATTTAGTTTACTGATTGTTCACCACTACCAAATTCAATCATTGTTTGTTTCGACTTCAGTCTCAATTAATTAATTGCTGTTTTTAATTTCAATTAATTGATTGAAATTGTTTTCAGATTCAATTAATTGATTGGAAAGGACAATTGAATTTCAATCACTTTTTGATCATTCCTGGGCAGTACTACTAGACTTATGCACTCCAGAATCAAAGAACATACAACACATACAGCACAAGATCCTTCATCGGTTTAAAAATATTTGCAGCAATTCAATTACCACAATATTATAACAGGTCAATTCAAGTCAAACAGAATTGTATTTAAGTGGCATATAGCTACATATGGCTTGAAGACCACTGTACAGGAGAATAGAATAAAAGAATTTCATAAAATAATTCAAGACCGAGAAATTACATAAAAATAGTCTTTAAGACGTCTCTTGAAAATGGACAGAGAATCAGTATGACGCAAGTAACATGGGAGATCATTCCAAATGCCTGACACTAAACAAGAACGGCTATCGAAAGTAGAACAGCAAGGAGAGACACCACGACAAGTAGTTCTCTAGCACCTGAGAAGCATCCGCTGAGCGTACACTAGATATACCTGGGAGACTTGATGAATGTCATTTGTAAGATATTCCGGTGCTAGATGATTACAACAGCGGAACATGAGAACTTCTAACCGATACTTGATCCGGTAAGCGACAGGAAGCCAGTGGAGATCTTTCAGTAGTGGCGTAATGGCGCAGAAATTTGAAGAGCCAAAGATCAGGCGACTACATTCAAACAGCTGCATTCAAAACCGACTCGAGCCTACTTAGCTGTAATGCTGGCAAACCAGACAAATTCGACAGGCAATAATCAAGGCGAGTATTAATCAAAGAGGAAATCAAGGTTTTCAGGACAGGATCAGGTAAAGACGACTTGATTGATCGAATTTGCCTATCATAGGAAAGCAAGAATTGACACATTTCGTGATGTGGACTTTAAAGGACAGTTCGGAGTCTAGCAAACCCTCAGGCAACGATCTGAAGACACAGGCAATAATGACGATGATCCAATACGAATTCTCGAAATCGGCAAAGATTGTCGACGCTTGCTTGAATGAAACCCGATGAACTCAGTTTAATCTTTCCTTAGGAGTAGATTTTTGTAAAATTCCACCCCTTTCCCTTTCTCATTACTTGCTACAATATTTACAAACAACTAAGAAAACAATACGAGTAGGTCAATCGCGAAAGGAGAGATCGTACATTTTTACAAAATTCTTAACGTGATGAATTTTACAAAATTTGCAAATGTTTCAAAATTTTTAACACTCGACATCATTTGAATGCTGAGAAATCTTCAATTGTCTCTTTTGGATTTCGCAAACGTGGCTATCTCAATGTAAGCTAGATGGAGACACAATGCAGCAGTCTAAGTGAGTGCGTAAAAGACATTGGGATCCACATCTCGAAGGATCTCAAGTTCTCACGGAAAGCCATCATTTGTGTCAAGAAGACCAACACTGTTCTCTCTGCCATTTTGCGGACTTTCATCTCAAGACACCCTAACATCCTTATTAAATTCTGCACTGCCCTAGTTCGCTTACACCTAGACTATACCTTCCAAGTTTGGAACCCATTATCATCCAAAGATATTGTGCTGATCGAACGTGTGTAATGGTGCTTGATCCACGATCTCCACTCCATACGAAGAACGACTGAAGTATTTAAACCTACCATCCCTTCAATCTGTATACACGTTCTTTTTTGAGAGCGTGTCCATGAAGAAGTAATCACGAAACTTTGTCACACTCCTGCTCTTCAGCTTTTAGTCCGGCAGCCAGAACGGATTCTGCAGGGAACGAGGCAGAAAATGAAACTTTCATAAAATGGTGTGCACCCTATGACTATTACGAATCTGCGCGTCTGCCGAGTTCAACCTGGTTTTTCTTGTCAGACACGATCAACTTGTCCCTGGTATCACTTTGTAGAGAAAATTCAAAACAAGAAAATTCACCCGAACGTTTTCGGCCATTCTCATCAAGGATGTACATGGCAATGAAATTACAGCTAAGAAAAAGAAATGGAATGATGTTAAATGAATTCACATACGTCATGCACGTGTCTACATGTGGTTTGCAAAGATCTACATTTGACTAGTATCTAACACTCTACTCATTAACAGTTAAGTAATAAGAACATGCAATCTTAAAAGACAAAGTTAATAAGTTATCTGTCTAACTTATCTGAAGCTAAAAGTCAAGACACAAAGAAATCACATAATCCTTCTGGATGCACAGTATAGGCTTTTCTCTCTTGATGAGCAAAGCCTCCAATATCTGTAGTTCTCTAAAGGTTCTCACTCGTTTCACCACTTTGAATGACTGTCTGGGATCGGCAGGCGGAGAGGAGCAGGAAACTAAATGTCTTGTAATTGCAGACACTCCTGCCTTCTTCTTGCCGTCGATGTACCACTTTGGGACATGCTCCTTGACTCTGTCTCCCAATCGTCGTCTCGTTCTGCCAATGTAATTGAGTCCACAACTACAGGAAAATTTGTAAATCACATTTGATGTGGCAGATACGGGAACAGGATCTTTAGGCGACTTCCTCAAGGTAGGAACCGTGGTATGCACGACCATTACTTGGGCAGCAGGAAAGGCATTTTCAACTGCAGCTTTGAGTCTCCTCTTGTGTAGGTTTGAGGGCTCACCAAGATAAGGAATCCTTATCCACACTTTCCTTTTCTCGGGACCCTCCACTTTTTCGTGCTGACTGCTTGTCAAATATTTGTCCAGGAAATTAGCTGGATATCCATTGTTTTCCATTGTTTTCCTCAGGAAACGTATTTCATCTTCCAATACGTCAGGAGAGCAGATCATCTTTGCGCGGTGGTGTAAACTTTTGACAAGACCAACTTTGTATTGAAAAGGCACAAAGCTCTTGAAATGCGTGTAAAGTCCTGTAAATGTCGGCTTACGGTAAACAGCAGTCCGAACTCGGCCATTCTGACGGCGTTGAATGAGCACGTCCAAAAATGGCAATTTCCCGTCCTTCTCGAATTCCATCGTCAGTTTGATATTAGGATGGAAGCTGTTGAAAACATGTAGTAAATTATCCACTTGCGACATGTCTTTCACTAAGATGAACGTATCATCGACATATCGGGTGTAGAACTCACAGTTATCGATAATGCATTGAGAGAGCTCAGATTCCATGTAACCCATGAATATATTGCTCATCCTGCAGCTCAGTGGACTTCCCATGCAGAGACCATCAATCTGCCGAAACATTTTACCATTGAATAGAAAAGGGACATTTTCCGTGCAAGCACTCAACAGTTTTGCGAAATCATCCGTTGATATTGGCAATTGTGTGCCATTATCTTTAATTGTCTTTATAATTATTTCAATGGTGTACGTAAGAGGAATATTCGTAAATAGACCAATAACGTCTAGAGAAACCATCTTATGCTGTGCAATATCCCGATCCTGCATTTCTCTTGCGAAACCGAACGAATCCTTGGTATTGAATTTGCATAAAATGTCCTCAATGGGCTTTAATAAATTTGTCAACCACTTTGAAATACTGTATACCGGAGAGCCGATCATGGAAAGAACTGGTCTAAATGGTAGACCTTCCTTGTGGATCTTCGGTAATCCATATAGTCTTGGCATCATTGAGCCTACCGGCTTCAACTCTAAGGCTCATCAAGAGAGAAAAGCCTATACTGTGCATCCAGAAGGATTATGTGATTTCTTTGTGTCTTGACTTTTAGCTTCAGATAAGTTAGACAGATAACTTATTAACTTTGTCTTTTAAGATTGCATGTTCTTATTACTTAACTGTTAATGAGTAGAGTGTTAGATACTAGTCAAATGTAGATCTTTGCAAACCACATGTAGACACGTGCATGACGTATGTGAATTCATTTAACATCATTCCATTTCTTTTTCTTAGCTGTAATTTCATTGCCATGTACATCCTTGATGAGAATGGCCGAAAACGTTCGGGTGAATTTTCTTGTTTTGAATTTTCTCTACAAAGACACGATCAAAGAAAAACTCGTGTTAATCCACTAGCACAAAGATTTCAGTTTTTGGCAAAAATGAAATTTTCTATGTTTTCTCTTATCAAATGAAAATTATTAAGTTTACAGCTATAATTATTGTCATGGAATGTCTTCAAGTAACTTATAATCATGCTCATGAACATTTATCTATGAAGCCTAACACATTCAGATTTGGTAAGTCTCCTACTGTCGGCAAGCACCAACATGTTGGTCCACTTTATCCACTTTGAACCACATTCTCGCATACATCGGCGATCAGAGAAGCATGATAATATCGCTTGCACATGATAGGAAATTACCTGATGACACTCCATGTTAAAATTATGGCTCTAGACTTAGCACTTTTCAGTTGATACGAAAAAACATAGAAAACTTCATTTTTGCCAAAAAACTACAATCTACAATTGAATAAGCATGCGTTTTTCTTTGATCCTTCTTGACAAGAATAGGAACTAACTATAACTCGGCAGACTTGCAGATTCGCAAATAGATATAGGTTATACATTTTTCTTTGAAAATTTCATTTTCGGCCTCGTTCCCTGCAGAAACTCGTTCTGGCCGTCGGACTAGTTATTGAAGTAGATGAAAACATGTGACGAAGAAAGATCAGGGGTGCAGGTGGCATTGCAAAATTTGCAAACATGCAAATTTATACAAAACTGTCTCACACCCTCAGCTTGTTAGTTTACTGTGCCACTTCCTTAATTGTAGCCGACTGTTAACCCGTGCCATAATGAAGCGCATTATACCGTTGACAACACGGTTTCGGAGCCGTGGTCCAGCTACCACGGCTATGGCTCCGGCTCCAACCCAAGACCGACACACAATAAAGCCAACACGAAACCGAAAATTAGACTTTAACAGAATGATGTACACCGTAGGGCTTTTGCGAAACTGCACGATACCACTTCCTGTCAGACAATATCAAAGAAAGCACATACAAATCCAATAGGAAGCACACTGAGGTTTTGGCAAGATGACGTATGTCTGTGTTTTCTATGATTAGGTGAGAAGTATTAGTAAGCTGTGCAGAACTTTCTGTAGGTCAACAATTCACGTAAGAAATTCCTTTGTTTAAGAAGCTAAGCACATTTAGATTTAAAACCAAAAACCGAAACCAAATATAGGCCTAAACCCAAAATTATGCATAAGTAGTAAAATCGTGCATAAGCATTGAAATAAGTAGGAATAAGAAAGACAAAATGATAAAAACCTGACTTGCTAAAAACTGGGGATTGTTTAAAACATTTAGATTCATCGAATCGTTATTTTTTGTCGTCAAACACAGCATCTTGAGCAACTTTTAGCTGAAACTTACTGTTTTTAAATGCATTATCGCACACACCACCAATCGAAGGAATAAACACATACATGATAGAAAATGACCTGAAGACATTCCAAATTATATTCCAAAAATTTTAACCGATGACTTAGCAGGTGTTTCCCACTCGAAAGTTTTTATGAGGCATGAGTCGCAGAGCGAGCCATGAAAATTTTCTGCTTTCTTAGGGGACATTTAGGGGATTTCATCCCTTGCCGCGACCGGTCTTAGTGTTTAGTCAGAGGTGATCACAAATATTTCATTGTTCCTGAGTGAGGCATTATTAATTAAAAAGAGGCATTTTAGTTAGACACTCATCGACCTCAGTGAAAGGGATTTCAAAAACTTCAATCCACATCCTCTTGGATTTACATGGATATTTTTCATCATTTCTGAGAAGAACAGGAGCCGCGTAGAGCTCGGTAGACGCGCAGATTCGTAGGAGACATTGATTGGGTGTGTAGCATTCTACAAAAGGGCCAACTTTCAAGCTCGTTACCTGCTGAAACTCGTACACTGTAAATCGCTCAATACCAATCACATACGAAGGATGCATACCAAAGTATTTTTTTGGTATATTTCTGTATTCTCTTGGTATATATTTGTATGCTTTTCGTATGTTATTTCAAATGTGGTATGCTTTACATACTAAAGCCATACCATCACAATGTTAAAAGAAAGCATAAAGCATGTCCAAAGTATCTTGATTTAAGGCCTTTTGTCAATAAAGATCACACTAATGTTACTACTGTTCTGTAAGAGTTAGATAATGACATTCAAGAGTCATACTGTCAATACTGAATTCGATTTTAGTACACGTAAGTCTAAGGCATTTCATGAATAATCAATAAGTATTCAACCATCAACAATTATGCATTATGTAATTTTGAAATAAAGCATATTATCAATCCGAAATAAAAACACATTATAATTCATGAACGCAAAAATAGTTATGTTTGAGGTATATTAGTCAACATGATTGCACGAAAGATATCGCATGAATGAACTGATGTTTATCAACTTGGCTCGTAAAGTAGAGCTCGCTAAACGTCCTGTTAATGTTGCTAGACAAGTAGCAACGACGACAATCTCCTGGAGCATGTAATTCACAATAAATCTAATCTAGTTAAATATCACTCTATCAAACAAAAAATATTCAACAACTTTGCTGTCAGGCCTCCAGCATTCATCATTCAAGTGAAACATGTTGGATATTTCGAAATTGAGACGCATTCACTACTTCAGACGTATTTCCCTCCTTCTTCTAATCGTTTTATTTTAAAAATGGGGTACTTATAAGATAAACGTGCATTCATTAAAGGAAGAATGGTTATTGAGAAACAATATTGTACTTGGCACACTAAATTTGAGGCGAGAATGCACGTTTTTTCACCCGAGAGTTGCGTTTCTGGCTGAAACACAATCTTAAGGAAGTGCGCGATCTCCTTTAAAATCCAGATAAAGTAAAATTCGTAGTTGGTTGCTTTGAGAGGAGATAAATGCCAGAAGATTTTGGTAGGTCTTAAGCGATTACCTACAGCGGTGATACACTTGCATCCGCTTCAGCTATACTGTCAAATATCACTTTTTCTCGCAAAGTGACTGAATTCAAATATATAAAAACTATAAGCCGGAGCCATGGCATTTTCTGTCGACTCCGGCTGCGACCTGCTACCACGGCTCCGGGCGGTTCCGGATCCGAAACCCTGGTAAATAGTGCCAAGCAATTACCCATAGCCGACTGTTGGCAGTGCCACTTCACCAACTGCAACCGTGAGGTTGCCGTGCCACTTCATTACCCCGAAGCAACAATGATATGCCATTAATGAACCAACACAACATAAAGCAATAACAATGCCACTTCACTAGCTGTAACCGACAGTTAACAGAGTCACTTCATTTACCCGCAATTGTTATCGCAAGTGCTATATACTTGATCGTTAGGTTACTTTACTGAAAAATAGAGCAGTACATGTAATAATCAAGCACTTGCATTTACTGAAGAAGCAATTCTCCCAATGCATTGCAGCCATGAACTTAGTAATGCGCCATCATAGTGCACCACATGACATGGGTGATTATATCATAATTATAACTATTTTGACCGCTAAGCTACTCAGAAAATCTAAGCCCAGATAGTTTCAGTCTTCCTGATTTTCCTCATAATGCACCGGGTAGGCTTCTTTGCGCTGTGGCGTTGGGATGCGCGGTTTTATTCTACTAGATAACAACCACTTTGTTTTTCTGCCAATTTTTTTGACATTTCTAGACATCATCAATATTTACAGCAACTTTAACTTGTGCAATTTGTTCAACTGCACAATAGCAGCTTACATTTTCTTCAC